>OZ018320.1:131901652-132351652 GCA_963969495.1 Ceratothoa steindachneri | reverse complement strand
AGTAAGTTTATTGGGTGTATGGGTTCATTTCCGAATACGCGTACACCAGGAGAAACCGTTGTTTTCATTTTCATGATGTTTGGCGTAACCACACAAACATGTATATTTACTAATGGAATTAGAAGAAATTTCTATAAATGCAAGGGAAGAATAATGCAGAAGACGAAAATATATATTTAAGCCAAAACGGAGAAAAGGAAATGTCCGATCCGCTTATCAGATTACGTCTGTCAATGTCATCTCCTGAGATAAGTTAGATTTAAACGCATTTAGAAACAAACATAGGCATGATTCTAAAAAGAAAATTGGAAGCAGTGTCTTCAACCCTCCTTCGTAACAAAACACCCCAACTAAATTTTAGTAGAATTTCATCAAATACTCACTTTGTGTCAATACCCTTAGTTTTCAGCAAACAACTTTCTCACACAAAACTGAAGAAAATACAATTGCCGTCAATTCTGTGTTTAAAGAGAATCGACCTTAAAATGTGATAATATAGAATGATGTCTTTTGCCACAAAAACTTTAATTGTTGTATACAAAGTCTCTTCCAGATTTTGCGAAATGGTTCTCAGTTAAGTGATTAAATTTTGTTCAATTTGAAAGTATTTAGGCATTAACACATGAAGTCTTAACGATCAAAAAATTCTACAGTTTTTTTTAATAATAATATAGCAGATTATCAAAATTCTTCCCCTAGAATTTTCGAAAATGTGGAGAATTTTATGAAATATTTTTTTACATACAAGGATAGAAAGTTACCTTTTCATATATCTAACCTTGTCTCATATTTTATCATCTCTCTTACCTAAGACTTACTTGTTGATAAATTCATTTGGTATTTTAAATCTGTAATTATCTATTACAAGATATCGAAATCATGGAACGTACCTTTCTATAAATTCCTTTGATGCATAAAGTGTAACCAAATAATCATTTCTCGAAATCTTGAAAATATAGAGATATTGTGGGGGGAAATATCAAAAATCTCCTCTACAAAAATACAAGGATATTATATGCGAACACTTAGAAAAAAAGACTTCCTTTCGGTATGGTAATAATAAAATTATGGCAACTAGACGAAGGCTCCTCAAATAATTAGAAAGATCTTGAGGTGGCCTAATTCAACTGTTTGACTCCAAAATGGGAGGGAATTTTACATTTCTCCTAAAGTAATCAGAGAAAATCTCCTGCTTGACAGACAAATAAATAAAATCAATATAGATACATTCGAGATATCCTCTAATGTGCTAATTTTTTTTTTTTTTTTTATTTTATGGAGCCCATCTGGCAACTACCCACTTGGGCATAAGTGGCGAAAAAACACGAAGCCTAGAACTAGGCTACTTTAAAGTAAAAATATAAAAACTTAAATTGATATAAATTGGAAAAACTTAACAATCGAAGCAATCTCCGGCAGCGGGGGGAGGTCCCCCTCAACCGGGTGCAGGAGAGTGCAACCTACAAACAAAACAATAACAAAAAAAAGGAACCGTAAATAAAGGGGAGAAGGCCAGCCTCCCCCAAAAAGTCAATAGGTCCACCAGTCATGGTGCACGCACTCGTCCCGAGTACAAGGGACAGGCGGTAGCGACCCCGCCCATCTCGGTACCGAGACAGGTATCGTGCGCGAAGATCACCCAGACTGGGACATTCGAAAAGAATATGCCGAACAGTCTGGGGGACGACGCAGTCGTTGCAATAGGGCGCATGCGAGTGCCCCATCAAATAGCGATGCGTCACAAGAGTGTGTTCGATTCGGAGACGACAAAAAGCAACCTGAAGCCGCTGCGGCATTGTGAGATAGGTCCATGGGAACAGTCGCGGCGCAATGGCACGCAACTTTAAGTTCCCTTCGACCGTCTCCCATCTTCTTTGCCAAGCAGTCCGAAGAGCTGCCCGTATTCCTGCCATGTAGTCGGTGTGAGGAAGAGCGAAACGCTGGTCCGGTCGCAGAGTCCTCGCGGACTCTTTGGAGCCCTCATCGGCGCGCTCATTCCCCGCAATTCCTACATGTCCAGGAACCCAGCAGAAGATAATCTCGACATCTGCCTGGCTCGCCAAAACCGGGGCGTCACGGATATCGCGAACCAGGGAATGCGGAGATTCCAATGCCCGAGAGAACTCAGGGCGCTTTGTTAGTCGCTATAGATCACAATCCAGTCTCCGAACCGGGCACGTCACGTAATCTCCCGTACCGAGTGGTGTATTGCCACCAGCTCGACCGTGAAGACAGACGCAGCGCCTGGTAGAGCCCCGCTGACTTCAAACAGAGGGGATACGGCGTGGAAGCCGACCCCCTCTTGGGACTTGGAGCCATATGTATACACTGGCATAGTTCCAGCGTGACACGATGTGTGCTCCAAATAGGGTCGAACGCAATACTCCCGGCGCAGTACAAGCTTTGGGAGCAGAGGCGTGGCGACAAATAGCCAAATGTGGTACCCTTCAGGGTGGCGTCCTGGGCAGAACCAGAGGCGCCACCAGCCCGAGAGCTCTATCTACATCTCGAAGCAGATTCCTGGCCCTAAACATAAAGAGCTTAGGGTATGACTGGCGTCTCTCGGCGGCATAGGCACCATCGAGATCAGCTGCGGATGCAGTGAGAGCTGTTGGTGACTGAGGGAGGGTCCGGGCTCGCGCGTACAGGCGATTGTTGCACTGCACGCGGCACAGAGCGAGTGGCATCTCCCTAGCATCGACTAACAGGCTCTCAATGGGGGAAGTGTGGAATGCACCGGTCGCAAGGCGAAGGCTGGTGTGGTGGATCGAATCCACCTTCGCAATAAACGCTCGGCAGCGGATGCATAAAACTCGCATCCGTAGTCGAGCTTCGAAGGAACAAAGGATCGATAAAAAGTAGGGCAGTTGCCCTATCAGCGCCCCAAGCGCTGAACGTCACGGAACGGAGAATGTCCATGGCACGGGTACAAGAGACCCTAAGGCTGCGAATATGAGCCTCCCAGGTGAGGCGTCGGTCGACTACAAGACCAAGGAAACGGTGCGACTCCACCACATCCAGGCGCACCCCATTAAGAAACAAATCTGGGTCGGGGTGAAGCCGTGGATGGAAGCAGAAGTGCACCACCTTAGTTTGGCCAAAGAAAACCGAAACCTGTGCGCTTCGGCGTAGCGAGAGACGCGGTTCCCCTGCCTGTTGGAGTCGACGCTCCAGAGTCTGCCTCTGGGCCGCGCCAAAAGAGATCGAAAGGTCGTCCACGTAGAGCGTAGCGAGAACATCTTCCGGCAGCACCGAGGTGATGCTGTTGATGCTCAGGGCAAAGAGTGTGACACTGAGGACACTTCCCTGAGAGACACCCTCTTTCTGCTCCTTTGGGCCGGAGAGGGCTAACCCACCCTTACGCCAAATCGACGATCTCGCAAAAATTTAGATATAAACATTGGGAGGCGTCTTCTCGCCCTCATCGTGTAGAGAGTCTCCATGATACCGTATTGCAAAGCGGTATCATAGGCCTTCTCTAAATCGAAAAAGACAGTGGCGTAGTGCTGTCTAGGAAGGAAAGCCTCGCAGACGGCATTTTCCAGTCGGAGCAGAGCATCCGACGTGGAGTGGAACTTACGGAAGCCGCACTGTGCAGAAGACAGATGCCCTCCGCTGTCCAGGAAATAGGCTAATCTAACATTTACCAATTTCTCCATCAACTTGCACACGCAAGAGGTTAGAGAGATTGGGCGAAAACCGGTCGGAGTAGAGTGATCTCTCCCAGCTTGCGAAAGCGAGCACAGTAGCGATTCGCCAGGAGTCTGGGAGAAGACCTTTCACTCAGATCCTGTTGAACAAATCTAACAGAAAGGCCATGCCTTGCTCATCTAGGTGTCGAAGCATGGCCTACGGGACATCGTCTGGACCATGGGCGGTGTCCGCGCATGAAGCGAGAGCGGAACGCAACTCGCTTACAGTAAACAGGTCGTTGAAGGGTTCTCCGCCTCTGGAGGTAAAGTTTAGCCGGCGGCCTTCCGCGACATCACGACGTGCATTGAATTCTGGCGGAGCAGCATCACGGACAGAGAATGCGGAAAAAACAGGCGCTAAGGATTCCCCCACGGACGCGGGGTCCGAGATTGCGGTCCCATTCTCCTGGAGAACGGGAGGGGGGTCCTGCGAGAACTTGCCCCGAATCCTTTTGACTCGCTTCTACACCTCAGCTAAAGGGGTCTTCCCGTTAAGTGAAGACACGTATGCCCGCCAAGAAGAGCGGTAAGCGTGCTTCAAAATATACCGGAACCTAGCTCTAGCCCGACGAAAGTCAGCGACAGTGAAATCGTTCGGGCGGCGCCTTTAGCGCATGTAGGCATAACGCTTCCTTTTCAGGGCCGTCTCACACTCGGCCGACCACCATGGGAGTGGTCGGCGTGCAAAACGGCCAGACGTCCTAGTAATAGTAGTCAGGCCCACGGCGATGATGTTGCTGGAGAAGAACTCAACAGCCTCATCTACCGACCTAAACTCCTCGACTGAGATAGATAATTCAGTCATTTCCGGAAATGCAGGCCACCGCGCCCGCCCTGAAAATGATATTTGAATGGGAAAGTGATCACTACCATGAAGGTCATCGACCACCTCCCAATCAAAATCAGGCTGTGCATCCAAAGAGCACAAAGATAGGTCAAGGCAAGAAAATGAACCGGTTCTCGGACAGTGATGCGGAAACTCATCCACGTTTAGGACACCCATCTCAAGCTCTTCGATCAGATCAGCAAGGACTTGTCACTGGGATTTATCGAGTAATCTCTCCAAAGAGAATGCCTGCCGTTCAGATGTCCAAGCAAGAGATAGGGCCTTCGCAACCGTGCCACGACGCGGCAGAAGTCCCCCGCGTCGAAGTCAGCTGACGGTGGAATGTACGCAGAAATGATAGTATACCTCCTATACAGGTGCAGCTGCACAGCCACTGCCTGAAAGGAGGTATCTAAAGAGAAAGGAAGAACTGAGACATCATGCCGGGTGTAAACCGCGTATGCCCCAGCCCGGCCATCCCGCGGTGGTGGGGTCGCAAGACCCTTATACCCAGTGAGGGCAGGCAGCGGGCACGCGCCTAGCAGTGTCTCCTGCAAAAAAAATAGCGAACGGGGAACAGGACGAGACGAGCATCCGCAGCTCCTCCCAATTAGCCCGGAGTCCATGGCAATTCCAGTGAAGGAATATGCCCTCCAGGCCTAGCTCGGAGGAGACGCGCGAACCATCCTCGAATTGAAGACCCTCACTGTAATGGCCACGCGTCCCGGGGGCAGAACCCCGGGCGCTGTTGGTCGGACAAAGCGCTGAAGGCGCTGTCGCCTTCGAGGACTTATTGGGGGAGGTTCCTCACCATGCGAGTCTTTTCCTCCCTTTGACTCGAAACCTTAGGCGGGAAGCCCTCTTTTCGAGGAACCACTGCTCCGAGCCACTCGCTCCATCTCGGGGCGTGGGCGAAGGGGCCGAAGCTCCCTTGTTGCTGTCCTCCTTTCGGTGAACAGCTTTAGGAACCCCGGAAGATGGCCTAGCGACCATCTTCAGGGGTGTTGCCTCCTGTGAGTCTAACTACTCTTTGGAGGCGCGTGGCCGTTTCGCCTTACGGGAAACGGTCACGCTGGGGGAAGAAGGGGGAGCCCTGGCTTTAGCCGGGGCAGGGTATGAACCCTTTTTGCCGCAAGCTTTACCAGGGGAGCGTCCGGGTTGAGTAGAGCCCGCAGAAGGGCTCCGAATGGGCGTGGAAACAACCGTGCTCTTTGCCGTGTATGGGCCAAGAGCAAAGGGTGCCTTTCTAACTATTGAGGCATATGACGTCCCAGGCCAAGCCAGGCGCTCCTGGACCAAGTTATTTGCCCCTCGGAATGAGAGTCGATCCTGGGCCTGAACGGCCAGGATTTCTTTCTCAAGGAGATAAACACCACCTTGCTTCGAAGAAGCAGGGTGCGGCTCTTCGCTTTTGACACACTTAGCCACAAACGATTTGGACTTATCGTGTGCGACCTTGGAGCAATTTACACATACTTCTGGTGACCCCGACTTTTCACGTCTACATGAGCGATTCGTATGGCCAAAGCGGTGACAGTAATAGCACCGCCGCGGCAGTGGCACGAATGCCTTCACGCGGTAGGGGTACCAGCCGGCACGCACCGACTCGGGAAGCTTGTCACAGTCGAACGTGACGAAGATGGTAGAGGTGGGTCTCGAAGCCTTTCCCTGTTTTCTCATCAAACGTTCGACCTTGACGGCCCTATGGTTTGCAAGCTCTAGGTTGATGTCCTCAATGGAGTAGTCAACCAGTTCCCTCGCATAAACTACTCCTTTCACAAAGTTCATGGTAGAGTGTGGTGTCACACTTATCGGTGTGCCTTGAAGTGTCCGAAGAGCACTTATCTTGGCCGCCTCGGCGGGATTCACTGCATTCGCCAGAAAGCTTCCCTCCGAGAAACGTGTTACCTTCGTCTCTCTACCAATTGCACTAGATAATCCTCTCCTTTGATGGATCATGTTGCCCTCGGACAACATGGTGCCATCAGTGGAGTAAGTAACGAGGAAGCGTTTGAAGCCAGCGGGCTCGAAAACGCCAGGTAACCTCTGAATGAGGGGCCCCGATGTCATCGAGGCTCAGCCCTGTGCACTTTTGGTCTTTGTCATCGTCAGGAGCTCCGTACCCGGGGGGAGGCAGAGGGGCCGGATGTGCCGATCTTGGCTTGGTCGCTTGCCGAAGCGGCAGCAGACCTATCCATCCCCGTAGCCCCCGCGGATGGAGATGAGCCCCGAGTCTTCTTCGTCTTTTTGGTCTTTTTCTTCCTTTTCTTTTTTGGAGAGGAGGGCGGGGAAAAAACCCGCTCATCACCCCCGCTGGTAGAAGCCCCCAGGACAGATGGACTGGCCTCAGCCAGGTCCTTCTCCGAAATGGAGAAGGTCCTGGTGGTCGGAGGGGCATCACCTGGAGGAGATACCTAATCTCCTTGTACTGCCTGAGAATTTCTCAGCCGTTTGATGAGGACCTTGCATTGGGGCAGATTCGGGTTCGGTGCTTCACGCTGAGCCCAGATTCCCCGCCATGGAAGGCCCTACCGTCTGAGGCTGGTTTTCCTCAAAGACTATGTCTATCACAGGAGGCGCCTTCCTCTGGCCATCTCCTCCCAGGACATCGCAGGTCCCCTTGGCAGCGTCATTAGTCTTTAGTGGGGAGGCACAGGCCTTGACTTCGGCAAGGTTTAATATTTTTGCCAGCAGGTCTTTTGAGGGAAGCGACCGAAGGGGCCTGGCTTCCCTCTCCCCGTCTAAGGGGGTTTGCCCTACCGAGCCGCTTGCACGAGGGGCGGTCGGCAATGGGCTTCCTGCTGGCTTTCCTGGCAGTCGCCTTATAAAGCAAAGGAGGGACTGCTGCTGAAGATAGGGAGGTGCCCGAAAGCACCTCCAAAGAAGGGGGAAGGGGGAGGTCCTTACACCCGTAGGCGTAGGAGAGAAGTAAGCCTCCTCTCCGGTTAAAGAGGTATGGAGGGACCCCTACACAAGCACAGGGGGGAGACGTCCATCTTTTCTGTGGAGCTGCACGAGGGCGGCTCCGTTGTTTTAGGGGGAATTAAGGGAAGATGTGTTTTTTTTCAAAATTGGGCATGGTGACCCTCTTTGTTTTACGGGACGCAATCGCTCACCACCTCTTGCAGTAGCCCGCACTGCAAGAGGTGCTTACAGGCCCGGCAAAGCCAGACACCGCTATTTGGGACCACCCCTCCTGCCTGGTGGCCTGGCAGTCCTTTGGCATGGCGGCTCCACATTAAACACGGCGTAAAAATAAGAGATTTTTAAGAGGAGATGAAAAGGGATGTGAGGAAGGTATGGGTGTGGGTGTGATGAAGCAGGTTTTCAAAAAAAAAAAACCCATCCCGAACCGGAGCGTAGGGGTTAAGGAACAATGTTCCCTCCCCCCTCAGTCCCGATCCGGGGTGGTTGGTTTGAGAAGAAGGTCAGCATCTACCCTGGGAAATTAAAGGCTGACCAGAGAAAGTTGTGGGAGAGGTTGTATGAAAAGCGACGAGGTAGGGGAGAAATCGGGCTATCTAAAGGAAGGAAGAGAGGCCAACCTGGGGCCGGACGGAGCGCTGGATCCCGTCAGCACGACGGCCAGGATGGCAAATCGCCGTGCCCCTTACGGGGCGTAGGCGTAGGAGAGGAGTAAGTCTCCTCTCCGGTTAAATAGATATGGAGGGGCCCCTGCACAAGCACAGGGGGAATACCTCCATTTTTTTGCTGGAGTGGCGCGAAGGGCGGCTCCATCGCTGTTTCGGAGAAGTTGAGGGTTGTTTTTTATTTTTTTTACATACATGGGCATGGTGACCCTCTTTTTCATACCTGACGCAATAGCTCATCACCTCTCGCAGTTGCCCGCACTGCGAGAGGTGCTTACAAGCCCGGCAGAGCCAGGCGCCTTTATTTGGGACCACCCCTCCCGCCTGGTGGCCTGGAAGTCCATCGGCATGGCGGCTACACCTTGGACACGGCCTAAAATTGATAGAATGTGAAGAGGAGAGGTTATTGGATGTGAGGAAGGTATGGGTGGGGATTAAGCAGGTTGTTAAAAAAACCTCATCCCGAACCGGAGCTCAGGGGTTAGGAAACAATGTCCCCTTCCCCCATCAGCCCCGAACCGAAGTGGTTGGCTTGAGGAGAAGGTCAGCATCTACCCTGTGAAATTAGAGGCTGAGCAGAGAAAGTTGTGGGAGAGGTTGTATGAAAAGCGACGAGGTAGAGGAGAAATCGGGCTATCTGTAGGAAGAAAGAGAGGCTAAGCTGGGGCCGGACGGAGCGCTGGATCCCATCAGCACGGCGGCCAGGATGGCAAATCGCCGCGCCCCTTACGGGGTTTCCAGGAGAAGATCCTTCCCCTCCTTCTACTGACTAAGAATCCCCAGCCATTCGAGGATATCCTTGCATAGGGGCAGATTCGGGTTTGGTGCTTGGCGCCGAGGCCGGATTACCCTTCATGGAAGGCCCTATCGTCTGAGGCGGGTTTTCCTCAAGGACCATGTCTATCACAGGTGTGGCCTCCAGTTGGCTATCATCTCCCAGGACACCGCAGGTCCCCTTGGCAGCGTCATGAATCTTTTGTTGGGAGGCACAGGCCTCGACCCCGGCAAGGTTTAATATTCTTGCCAGCAGGTCTTTCGAGGGGAGCGACCGAAGGGGCCTGGCTTCCCTTTCCTTCCTAAGGGGGTTGCCCTACCAAGCCGCTTACACGAGGGGCGGTCGGCAATGGGCTTCCTGCTGGCTTTCCTCGCAGTCGCCTTATAAAGCAAAGGAGGGACTGCCGCTGGAAATAGGGAGGTGGCCGAAAGCACCTCCAGAGAAGAGGGTGAGGGGGAGTCCCCTACACCCGTAGGCGTAGGAGAGGAGTAAGCCTCCTCTCCGGTCAAAGAACTATGGAGGGTCCCCTGCGTAAGAATAAGGGGGGGACCTCCATTTTCTTGCTGGAGCTGCCCGAGTGTGGCTCCGTTGATGTTCTTGGGGAAGTTAGGGGTTGGGTTTTTTTTTATTTTCATCATTGGGCATGGTGACCCTATTTGTGCTACGGGACGCAATAGGTCATTACCCTTTTGCAGTTGCCTGCACTGCAAGAGGTGCTTACAGGCCTGGCAGAGCCAGATGCCACTATTTCGGACCACCCCTCCCGCCTGGTGGCCTGGCAGTCCTTTGGCATGGCGGCTCCACCTTGAACATGGCGTAAAAAATATATAGATTGTGAAGAGGAGAGGTTATTGGATGTGAGGAAGGTATGGGTGGGGATAAAGCAGGTTGTTAAAAACCAACCACCCCAGACCGGAGCTCAGGGGTTAGGAAACATTGTTTCCTCCCTACTTAGCCCCGATCCGAAATGGTTGACTTAAGAAGAAGGTCAGCATCTACCCTGTGAAATTAGAGGTGGCCTAGAGAAATTTGTGGGAGAGGTTGTATGAAAAGCGAGGAACCAAGTGTTTTGAAGAAATGAGAAGAGGCTAAGCTGGGTTTGGACGGGGTGCTAAGTCCCATCAGCACGGCGGCTAGGATGTCAAATTGCCGCGTCACTTACGGGGGGGAGAAGAACAAACTGAAGATGGAGAGGAGGAGAACAAACTGATAATGGAGATGGAGGAGAAAAACTAAAGATGGAGATGGAGGAGAACAAACTGAAGATGGAGATGGAGAAGAATAAACTGAAAACGGTGATGAAGAACAATCTGAAGATGGAGATGGAGGAGAACAAATTGAAGATGGAGATGGAAGAACGTAAACAAATTAAGCACCATGAGCTGGAAATGAGCCGAAATTAAATGGATTCTCAGTCCATCGGTTCCCGGCTGAAATTTCTAAAACTACTTCAGTCCACCTTCCCGCTTTCAATGATGGAGAGGACTTTGGGTCATTTTTGGCTTGTTTTGAGAAAATCTTTTAGATCAATTAATGGGATCTGGAAAATGATGGCGTTGCTTGCTTACTTTCCCTCCTAAATGCCCAGTTAAGGGATATCTTTGTATCCCTTCCCCCGGAAGCAACTTTGGACTATTCCACGTTAAAGTCAGAATTGCTAGCCGCTGTTTATATAAATAGCGAATTCTGCCGCTCCCGATTCCGCCAGGAAAGGATCCGAGCTGGCCAAACCTTTCGAGAACACGGGTACATCCTCCAAAGAAACCTTCAGTGTTGGCTGGATGCGTGCAAGATTCCTCTAGCTCTACGAGTCCCATCTGGACTTCTTCCTTAGGGATTAGCTTTTAGCTGCCGTGGCTCCCGAAATTCGAGCCTTCATTAAGGATAAACGTTGCTTCACTTTCGAGGAGTGCTTGGAAGAGGCCGATGTTTACGCGGGTAGTCACGATTTATACCCTAAAGATGTTAAAAAGGCTCCCCAAACGCCCCCCAAAACTAAATTTTATGGCCCTAAAACCCCCTCTAAGATTTACCAAAGCTCCTAGTCCCTCGAAGTCAAGAAGTTCCATCCATCGGAACACCGAGACGTTAAGCCCTTAGTTTCTTCTCCCCCGGTTGTGCCGTACCAAAAGCACCCGATCGTCTGCTACACGGAGTTCCCAGCCATTACTGCACAAACTGTCCTCAAAACTCCCGATTCGCAAACTCTCAGTCCCACCAAGTACACCAAATCTGGGCCGCCCCTGATCTTCCTCCGTCGCCTCAGAAGACTCCTGAACCTTCCTCGCCCGCCAAAGACCCAGTCCATTAAGGAAATTTTCACTTTAATGAGTACAACCCTGGTGGATTGAAGTTCGAGAACAGAACTGTGAACGGTCCTGAGTATCCACCCTCGTCCGTGACACCGGGTGCACCTGTATTATAGTGTCTGAGGACCTACTCCCCCCTGTTGGGCCTGGCTACAAGAAATTTGCGGTGGTCCACGACTACCTTGGCTGGTCGAGCCGTTTCCCAGTAATTCGTTGTCACATAGAGTGTGATTATATGTCCGGTTGGGCCGAAGTGGCAGCGGCCTCGATTCAGTTCTGTTCCGTTTTATTCGGTCAGAACCCCGTAATTCACTACCTTGCCGTGGCACAGCCCGTGATTACTCGTACACAGGCAGCCCTAGAATCCTGTGCACCTGTTCCCCTGAAAACCCCTATCAACACGGAGTTCCAAGCCCTCTGGAGCGATAAGTTTTCCCGCACCCAGAAGGAGTGTGAAACTCTCTCACCCCTTTTGGAAGAAAACTAAAGCCCTCGAGGGTGAGTCCACTCGAGGTAACAAACGAGTCTCGTATCCCGTGAAAAAGGACATATTGAGAGATTTGAGACCTAATTGGACCTTAAGTCATGAGAACGAAAATTCAATTCTGGCGCGAAGGTTCTGGTGCTACTTCCCACGGGAAAGGGACCCTACCCCGTCCTCGAGCCTAGAGGACCCGTGGATAACCTCATTCATACTCCGGCGGAAGCAAAGGTTTTCCACGTGAATTGTATATATATATATATATATATATATATATATATATATATATATATATATATATATATATATATATATATACACTCTACCATCAATGTTCCTAATTATGATTTTTTTTGGGGGGGAAGGGTCCAATAAATTGTTATTTTTTTTTGTCCCATATTTATGCCTTCATTTAATTGTATCCGTTTTGGGGGGTTCCACTGAAATGTCGCTAATGTTCTCCTGTGATTTTTCTTTTGTTTAAAATTGTATTAATTAAATTCTCTATAATCGACCTGTTTAAGGCTTATGTCCGTAAATTCCCCGCGCAGCTCAGATTTACGTTTTTTTGTGTGTGTACACCTATCGTCGCAGGTCAGAATTTCCCTAGACCTTTGACAATTCTTGTTTGACGGGTTGGGATGATCCTTTCCTACGCAACTGCTCTGTAAAGCATCATCTTTCGGTTGCGAGATGTGTGACGAAACCCCACGTGGAATATCTTAAGCAGACGGAACTTCCATGCGCTGCAAAAGGCTCGGTTAGGCCTAAATTGGTAAGCCTAACCCCCCCTTCCACAAGTGGTAGCCTCGAACCGCGTCCCCCACGATTCACCTTTACGCCGACTAGAATGGCCTCTGCAAGAAGATTCTAGGCCATTCGAGAGTAGAGCTGTTTTCCGCTAACCCCCCTTGGGGAGAGCCTTGGACATCAATAGTGTTCGAATCCCATGAGGAGAGACAGATTTGAGAAGTCTCGCCCAGACCCAGAAGATTTACCCATGGTTCCAAGTCAAGTGCTAGCAACAAAGCAAAGTGACAGCTGGACTATTTTGTGTATTTGGAATTAGCCCTAGCCAGGAGGTAATTCCACTGAACGATCGCTCCGAGTGATTTTCCCGACTTCTTTCATCAACTCTTGTTGAAGCCCTCCTCATTTTGGGTAGCCGAAATACTCTCCCATGGACCAGAAGTTACTCCCCCCCCCCTTGCTTTTGGAGAACCGTCATCACTCCAACCTCCCGCTTTGAAGTCCGAGCGGCCTCACCTCAAGTGCAGAAGACATCCGTAGGCCAACCCCTCTCCCCCTTTTAGTAACCCAATTGAGTTAATCCCGCCCCATTTGAATAGTCTCCTCCGGGAATACCTTAAGTTCTAACTTCATAGCCTGATTTATAACTGCAATTCTCCCTTTCATTTACTGATGTGATTTTGCCCGTTAATTCTCTCATTATTTTTGTGTAAATAAAATTATATTTTTGTACATGCCTCTTTAAATAACCTTGAGCTTTGCCATTGTCCATAATATACCTGACCTCGTTGCACTCTCTCGCTACTCAGCCCGTCTGAAATCGTGGTTTTCCGTCCCTTTGTCGGTTCGCATTCAAGTTATTGGTCCCTCCCTGATAGATATAATATGGTATTGGTATAACGTAATGTCATACCCCGACAGATGGTGAAGTGTGAAGGAAAAGGGATGTGAGGAAAGTATTGGCGGGGATGAAGCACGTTGTTTAAAAAAAAACCATCCCAAACCGGAGCTTAGGTGTTAAGAAACGTTGTCCCCTCCCCTTCAGCCCCAATCCGTGACGGTTGGCTGAGAAGAAGGTAAGCATCTACCCTGTGAAATTAGAGGCTGACCAAACAAAGTTGTGGGAGGGGTTGTATGAAATGCGAGGAAATACAAGTGTTTTGAAGGAAAGAGAACAGGCTAAGCTTGGGTCAGACGGGGTGCTGAGTCTCGTCCCCACGGCGGCCAGGATGGCAAATCGCCGCGCCCTGAACGGGGAAATTTTAGACAAAGCAAATAGTGAAACTAGGAAAGAAAATCAAGAATACAACCCTCGGTTACCCAAATAAGCATAGCGTGCCACTCATTTGCCTTGTGCATATGTCTAGATTTGTTGCCCTCACTGCCGGCGTTAGAACCTAAACTATTAGATTTGATTTTCTCATGCTTGATTACACAAAATTCCAAAGAAATTAATTTCTTTGAACATTTTATTTACGAAAATATTTTAAATTTATTTAGGAAACAAACAAATGCATATTGAAACTTTTGTAAAAAAAATATTCATACAAACAGAATAAATACCTACCTTTCAACCTTAAAAAAAATGAACGCCGACGAAATTCGGTTGTTTTTGACTATCTAACTTCCTATGACTCACAGTTAAAAACAAGGTGTGATAACCAAAATTCAGCATGCTCTCAACTACTCTGAATTATAACCTTACGATCTTTAAAACTTTCGATAATTTCCTTACTAACCTTGGGAGATTCTTGACGATTCTTTAAATCGAAAGAGAGTAAAACAACAGAAGGGTTTCAAATTTCTATAGAATAGGCCGAAGAGTTATGAGGATATTGCCAAAAAAAAATAATTTCCTGGCTACCCTTGGGAGGCCTTTGGCAATTATTTCTTTCAAAATGGAATGTATAACAACATAAGGGTTTCAAATTTATTTAAATTGAGCCCAATAGTTATGATGGCATTGGCAAAGCCAAATAATTCCCTGCCTAAGCTTGGGAGGACTTTGACAATTATATCATTCGAAAAAGACGGTAAAACAACATAAGGGGAACAAATTTCGTTAGAATCGGCATGTAAAGCAATATAAGGGTTTCAAATTTTGTTAGAATCCGGCCAATAGTTATTATCTTATATTGATAAATAATGATTCCCTGGCTAACCTAGAAAAAGCATTGTCAATTATATTATTCGAAGGAGAATGCAAAGCAACAGAGGAGTTTCAAATTTCGTTAGACTGGGCCTAAGAATTGTGGCGGTATGGTCAACACAAAATAATTAAATGGCTATGAATGGGAATACTGTGTAATTATATTATTTGAAAGGGAATTTAAAACAACAAAAGGGTTTTAATTTCTGTAAAATCGGCCAAATTGTTAGAATGTTATTGCCAAAATAAAATATTTCCGGGCTAACGTTGCCAAGACTTTGGCAATTATATCATTTGAAAGAGACTGAAAAACAACATAAGGCTTTCAAATTTCGTTAGAATTGGTCAAATAGTTATGATGTTATTGCTAAAACAATATAATTCCTGGGTTAAACTTGGGAGGACTTTTGCAATTATATCTTTCGAAAGGTAAAAAAACTTATGGTTAAATATGTTTACTAAGGACAAAGAGTTTTGCAATTATATCTTTCGAATGGGAATGTAAAACAACATAAGGGTTTCCAATTTTGTTAGAATCGGCCAAATAGTTATGAGGTTATTGCCAAAACAAAATAATTCCCGGGCTATCTTTCAGGAGACTTTGGCAATTATATCATTGGAAAGAAAATGAAAAACAACATAAGACTTAAATTTCTTTAGAATCGGTCTAATAGTTACAATATTATTAAAATCAAAGCATAACGGGAACATAGTGATATGTGGAGTAGTATTAGTATTGTAGGTGGAGGGTCGAGTGCGCACAAACTCGGCCTCATATGTGTGAATCCAGATACGTCTACACGCACATGGATTCGCACTCAAGTACCCACCCCACCCTCTCCCTAGCATTGGCCACTACCAGCCTTGGTGACATGCAGGCGTCTCCTCTCCCCTCCCCCTAATATTTATTTGAATTAGACTATTCGGAGGATACAGATCCAGTTGATTCAAGGGCTTTTTACTCGTTATATAACGGTAGAGGGTGTGTTGGAGGAGGGCAGAGTATTGGACTTACGTATGAAAAATTTATAAAAAGTAAAAATATTTTTTGTATTAACCTAAATCAGGACAAGAGTACTACTTGTCTTGGAGAATGCTCCAATCCTATACAACACGAAACATTATCAGTACAGTTACAGTTTAAAACTCCATTAATAGAACCGGTCTCCCTTGTTATATATGCAGAGTATAGGCCTGTTATTGAGATAGATAAATTTAGGAACGTATTATTTTAATCTTAATAAAATGAATAAACTAGAAATAGAAGAACTATTGTATCGAGATAAAACTACAAAACGAGTTTTTCATGGATGTTTTGCGAGAGACACTGGCAACTACCCACTTGGGCATAAGTCGCCGAAAAACACGACAGCCAAGAACTAGGCTACTTTAAAGTAAAAATATGAAAACTTAACAATGATATAAATTGGAAAAACTTAACAATCGAAGCAATCTCCGGCAGCGGGGGGAGGTCACCCTCAACCCGGTGCAGGAGAGTGCAACCTACAAACAAAACAATAACAAAAAAAGGAACCTTAAATAAAGGGGAGAAGGCCGGCCTCCCCCCAAAAGTCAATAAGTCCACTAGTCATGGTGCACGCACTCGTCCCAAGTACAAGGGACAGGCGGTAGCGACCCCGCCCATCCCGGTACCGGGACAGGTATCGTGCGCGAAGATCACCCAGACTGGGACATTTGACAAGAATGTGCCGAACAGTCTGGGGGACGACGCAGTCGTTGCAATAGGGCGCAGGCGAGCGCTCCATCAAGTAGCGATGCGTCACACGAGTGTGTCCGATTCGAAGACGACAGAAAGCAACCTGAAGCCGCCGCGGCATTGGGGGATAGGTCCATGGGAACAGTCGCAGCGCAATGGCACGCAACTTTAAGTTCCCCTTGACCGTCTCCCATCTTCTTTGCCAAGCAGTCCGAAGAGCTGCCCGTATTCCTGCCATGTAGTCAGTGTGAGGAAGAGCGAAACGCTGGTCCGGTCGCAGAGTCCTCGCGGACTCTTTGGCGCCCTCATCGGCGGGCTCATTCCCCGCAATTCCTACATGTCCAGGAACCCAGCAGAAGATAATCTCGACATCTGCCCGGCTCGCCAAAACCGTGGCGTCACGGATATCGCGAACCAGGGGATGCAGAGATTCAAATGCCCCGAGAGCACTAAGGGCGCTTTGTGAGTCGCTATAGATCACAATCCGGTCTCCGAACCGGGCACGTCGCGTAATCTCCCGTACCGAGTGGTGTATTGCCACCAGCTCGGCTGTGAAGACAGACGCAGCGCCTGGTAGAGCCCCGCTGACTTCAAACAGAGGGGATACGGCGTGGAAGCCGACCCCCTCTTGGGACTTGGAGCCATCCGTATACACTGTAACGGTACCAGCGTGACACGATGTGTGCTCCAAAAAGTTCGAACGCAATACTCCCGGCGCAGTACAAGCTTTGGGAGCAGAGGCGTGGCGACAAATAGCCAAATGTGGTACCCTCCAGGGTGGCGTCCTGGGCAGAACCAGAGGCGCCACCGGCCCGAGAGCTCTATCTACATCTCGAAGCAGATTCCTGGCCCTAAACATAAAGAGCTTAGGGTATGACTGGCGTCTCTCGGTGGCATAGGCACCATCGAGATCAGCTGCGGATGCAGTGAGAGCTGTTGGCGACTGAGGGAGGCGCCGGGCTCGCGCGTACAGGCGAGTGATGCACTGCACGCGGCGCAGAGCGAGGGGCATCTCCCCAGCATCGACCAACAGGCTCTCAATGGGGGAAGTGCGGAAGGCACCGGTCGCAAGGCGAAGGCTGGTGTGGTGGATCGAATCCACCTTCCGCAATAAACGCTCGGCTGCGGATGCATAAAACTCGCATCCGTAGTCAAGCTTCGAGCAAACAAAGGATCGATAAAAAAGTAAGGCGGTAGCCCTATCAGCGCCCCAAGCGCTGAACGTCACGGAAAGGAGAATGTCCATGGCGCGGGTACAAGAGACCCTAAGGTTGCGAATATGAGCCTCCCAGGTGAGGCGTCGGTCGACTACAAGACCAAGGAAACGGTGCCACTCAACCACATCCAGGCGCACCCCATTAAGAAACAAATCTGAGTCGGGGTGAAGCCGTGGATTGCGGCAGAAGTGCACCACCTTAGTCTTGGCCAAAGAAAACCGAAACCTGTGCGCTTCGGCATAGCGAGAGACGCGGTTCAATGCCTGTTGGAGTCGACGCTCCAGAGTTGGCATCTGGGCCGCGCCAAAAGAGATCGAAAGGTCGTCGACGTAGAGCGTAGCGAGAACATCTTCCGGCAGCACCGAGGTGATGCCGTTGATGCTCAGGGCAAAGAGTGTGACACTGAGGACACTTCCCTGCGGAACACCCTCTTCCTGCTCCTTTGGGCCGGAGAGGGCTCCCCCCACCCGTACGCAGAATCGACGATCTCGCAAAAATTCATATATAAACATTGGGAGGCGTCCCCTCGCCCCCATCGTGTGGAGAGTCTCCATGATACCGTATCGCCATGCGGTATCATAGGCCTTCTCCAGATCAAAAAACACTGACGTAGTGCTGTCTACGAAGGAAAGTCTCGCAGACGGCACTTTCCAGTCGGAGCAGAGCATCCGACGTGGACTGGAACTTACGGAAGCCGCACTGTGCACAAGACAGATGGCCTTCGCTGTCCAGGAAATAGGCTAATCTAACATTTACCAATTTCTCCATCAACTTGCACACGAAAGAGGTTAGAGAGATTGGGCGGAAACCGGCCGGAGTAGAGTAATCTCTCCCCGGCTTGCGAAAGGCGAGCACAGTAGCGATTCGCCAGGAGTCTGGGAGAAGACCTTCCACCCAGATGCTGTTAAACAAATCTAACAGAAGGCCATGCCTCGCTCACCCAGGTGTAAAAGCATGGCGTACGGGACATCGTCCGGACCATGGGCGGTGTCCGCGCACGAAGCGAGAGCGGAACGCAATTCACTCACTGAAAACTTGTGATTGAAGGGTTCTCCGCCTCTGGAGGTAAAGTCCAGACGGCGGCCTTCCACGACATCACGACGTGCATTGAATGCTGGCGGAGCAGCATCACGGCTAGAGAATGCGGAAAAAGCGGTCGCTAAGGATTCCGCCACGGACGCGGGCTCCGAGATTGCGGTGCCATTCTCCTGGAGAACGGGAGGGAAGTCCTGCGAGAACTTGCCCCGAATCCTTTTGACTCGCTTCCACACCTCAGCTAAAGGGGTCTTCCCGTTAAGTGAAGACACGTATGCCCGCCAAGAAGAGCGGCAGGCGTGCTTTGAAATATACCGGAACCTAGCCCTAGCCCGACGAAATTCAGCGACAGTGAAATCGTTCGGGCGGCGCTTATAGCGCATGTAGGCATAACGCTTCTGTTTGAGGGCCGTCTCACACTCGGCCGACCACCATGGGAGTGGTCGGCGTTCAAAACGGCCAGACGTCCTAGGAATAGTAGTCAGGCCCACGGCGATGAGGTTGCCGGAGAAGAACTCAACGGCCTCATCTACCGACCTAAACTCCTCGACTGAGATAGAGAATTCAGTCATTTCCTGAAATGCAGGCCACCGCGCCCGCGCCAAGCACGACCGAGGTGGTCTCTCAGGCGGCAGTTGCACTGAAAATGATATTTGAATGAGAAAGTGATCACTACCATGAAGGTCATCGACCATCCCCCATTCAAAATCAGGCTGTGCATCCGAAGAGCACAAAGATAGGACAAGGCAAGAAAATTTAGCGGTACTCGGACAGTGATGCGTAAACTCATCCACGTTTAGGACACCCATCTCAAGCTCTTCGATCAGATCGGCAAGGACTTGTCCCCTGGAACTTATGGAGTAATCTCCCCAGAGAGGATGCCTGCCGTTCAGATCTCAAAGCAAGAGATAGGGCCTCGGCAACCGTGCCACGACGCGGCGGAAGTCCCCCGCGTCGAAGTCAGCTGACGGTGGAATGTACGCAGAAATGATAGTATACCTCCTATCCAGGTGCAGCTGCACAGCCACTGCCTGAAAGGAGGCATCTAAAGAGAAAGGAAGAACATAGACATCATGCCGGGTGTAAACCGCGCATCTCCCAGCCCAGGCATTCCGCGGTGGTGGGGTCGCAAGACCCTTATACCCCGGGAGGGCAGGCAGGGGGCACGCGCCTAGCATGGTCTCCTGCAAAAAAATAGCTAACGGGGATCGTGACGAGGCTAGCCTCCGCAGCTCCTTCCAGTTGGCCCGGAGTCCACGGCAATTCCATTGAAGTAATATGCCCTCCAGGCCTAGCTCGGAGGAGACGCGGGGGCCCTCCTCAAATTGAAGACCCTCACGGGAATGGCCGTACGCTTCCCGGGGGAAGAACCCCGGGCACTGTTGGCCGGACAAAGCGCTGGAGGTGCTGTCGCCTTCAAAGACTTATTGGGGGAGGTTGGGCTCGCCATGCGAGTCTTTTCCTCCCTCCGCCTCGAAACCTTAGGCGGGCGCTGCGGCTTCGGAGGCGGGGGGGGCCTCTTTTCGAGGAACCACCGTCTCCGAGCCACTCGCTCCACCTCGGGGCGTGGGCGAAGGAGCCGAAGCTCCTTTGTTGTTGTCCTCCTTTCAAGGAACAGCTTTAGGAACCCCTGAGGATGGCCTAGCGACCATCTTCAGGGGTGTTGCCTCCTGTGAGTCTAACGACTCGGTGGAGGTGCGTGGCCGTTTCGCCTTGCGGGAAACGGTCACGCTGGGGAAGGAGGGGGGAGCCCTGGTTTTATTTGGGGCTAGGTATGAACCCTTTTTGCCGCCAGCTTTACCAGGGGAGCGCCCGGGTTGGGTAGAGCCCGCAGAAGGGTTCCGAATGGGCGCGGAAACAACCGTGCTCGTTGGCCTTGATGGGCAAGGAGCAGAGGGTGCCTTTCTAGCTACTGATGCATATGACGTCCCAGGCAGAGCTGGGCGCGCCAGGACCAAGTCCTTAGCCTCGCGGAATGAGAGTCTATCCTGAGCCTGAACGGCCAGGATTTCTTTCTCCAGGAGATATGCACCACATTCCTTCGAAGAAGCAGGGTGCGGCTCTCCGCAATTGACACACTTGGCCACACACGATTTGGAATTATCGTGTGCAACCTTGGAGCAATTTACACAAACTCTGGAGGACCCCGAATTTGCACGTCCACATGAGCAATTCGTATGGCCAAAGCGCTTGGCCGCCACGGCGGGATTCGCCGCATTCGCCAGAAGGCTGCCGTCCGAGAAACGGGTCACCTTCGGCTCTCTACCAATTGCACTTGCTAATCCTCTCCTCTGATGGATCATGTTGCCCTTGGACAACATGGTGCCATCAGTGGAGCGAATAACTAGGAAGCGTTTGAAGCCAGCGGGCTCGAAAACGCCAGGTAACCTCTGAATGAGGGGCCCCGATGTCATCGAGGCTCGGCCCTGTGCACTCTTGGTGTTAGTCTTGTTCAGGGGCTCCGCACACGAGGGGGTAGAGGGGCCGGATGTGCCGATCTTGGCTTGGTCGCCTACCAAAGTAGTAGCAGACCCATCCGTCCCCACAGCCCCCGCGGATGGAGAGGAGCCCCGAGTCTTTTTCGTCTTTTTAGTCTTCTTTGTCTTTTTCATTTTTGGAGAGGAGGGTGGGGAATGAACCCGCTTTTTACATCCGCCGGCAGAAGCCCCCAGGCCAGATGGACCGGCCTCAGCCAGGTCCCTCTCCGAAATGGAGAAGGTCCTGGTTGTCGTAGGGGCACCTGTCGGAGGAGATCCCTCCCCTCCTTTTACTGCCTCGGAGCCCTCAGCTATTTGAGGAGGACCTTGCATAGGGGCCGATTCGGGTTCGGTGCTTGGCGCCGAGCCCGAATTCCCACCCATGGAAGGCCCTACCGTCTGAGGCTGGGTCTCCTTAAGGACCATGTTTATCACAGGAGGGGCCTCCAGTTGGCCAGCCCCTCCCAGGACATCACATGTCCCCTTGGCAGTGTCGCCAGTCTTGTGTGGGGAGGCACAGGCCTTGACCCCAGCAAGGTTTAAAATTCTTGCCAGCAGGTCTTTTGAGGGAAGCGACCGAAGGGGCCTAGCTTTTCTCTCCCCCCTAAGGGGGTTTTCCCTCCCGAGCCGCTTTGATGCGGAGCGGCTGGCTAAGGGCTGCCTGCTTGCTTTCTTGGCAGTCCCCTTGGAAAGAAAAGAGGGGACTGCCGCTGGGAAAAGGGAGGTGCCCGAAAGCACCTCCAGAGAAGGGGGTGAGGGGGAGTCCCCTGCACCCGTAGGCGAAGGAGAGGAGTAAGCCTCCTCTCCGGTTAGAGAAATCTGGAGGGTTCCCTGTGCAAGCACAGGGGGGGGGGGACCTCCATTTTTTTGCTGGAGCTGCCCGAGGGCGGCTCCGTCGATGAGCAAGGGGGAGTTAAAGGGGTTTGGTGTTTTGAAAATTCATCCATGGGCATGGTGACCCTATTTTTGCCACGGGACGCAATAGCTCATCACCTCTTGCAGTTGCCCGCACTGTAAGAGGTGCTTACAAGCCCGGCAGTGCCAGGCGCCGCCATTTGGGACCACCCCTCCCGCCTGGTGGCCTGGCAGTCCATCGGCATGGTGGCTCCACCTTAGACACGGCGTATAAATGATAGATTTTGATGACGAGAGGAAAAGGGATGTGAGGAAGGTATGGGTGGGGATGAAGCAGGTAGTTAAAAACCAGCCACCCCAGACCGGAGCTCAGGGGTTAGGGAACATTGTCCCCCACCCCCTCAGCCCCGATGCGGGATGGTTGGCTGAAAGGAAGGTCAGCATCTACCCTGTGAAATTAGAGGCTGACCAGAGAAAGTTGTGGGAGAGGTTGTGTGAAAAGAGAGGAAACAAGTGTTTTGAAGGAAGGAGGAGAGGCTAAGCTAGGGCCGGACGGAGTGCTGAGTCCCGTCAGCACGGCGGCCAGGATGGCAAATCGCCGCGCCCCTTACGGGGTTCTCTGTTCGAAGGAGTTAAGCTGCGGTCACACATAGCCGATTGTGTGCCCCCGATAGAACGGATGTGAGATTTTGTGATTCGTGGCGTTCGTGAGGCGAAAAAACGCATTCGCGGCATGAATCGCTCGAAACTGGAAACATGGTCGGGGGTGTTCGGGGGTATCCGGACGTGACTTGCGGTCCTGTGGGACCTGGCGGTCCGTGGCGAAAAGTATTGTGTGTTGAAAAGTTTTGCCGAACCACCCGGAATATTTCACATTCCGGGAGAAACGGGGGTGTCCGTTGCGTATGGCGCGATTGGCGCGTTCCAGTTCGCGCCAAACGCGTAGTCCGCCGACGCATGCGCGATGAAAAGGAAGCTTCCTGGGATGACGTAGGTAGGTGGCAGCACCCGCGTTCCCGCCAAGCGGAAGGAGCGGAGCGTGGGGTCTTGTCGCGCGTTTATATAAGGCCTCCGGGAGCCAGTCACACCATTCGCTCAGTCCGCGTCCTACCAAACACATCTCTGCTCCGTCGCCACTCCACCGAACCTGCCACCACCCCACCTTCAGCGCCTCACCAGGTACTCCACCACCTCAACATCTACTTCTGCAGCCTAGCCAAAGCAATGAGGAATTCGAGTATGAAGACCAAGAAGGCCCTGTACCCTAGTGACGGTACTACAGCGTCGCAGCTACCACCACCGACCCCATTGTCTTCTTCACCTGACACTGCAACACCTGCCGCCAGCCCCACACCAGGTACCTCTGACGAAGGCCCCCAGCAACAAATTGTAATGGAATTGCATGACGCCAAAGTATGTACCCAGCAAGAACTTTCAACGGACACTGACCCCCAAGGTTCGGACGATGAGGTCCAGGATAGCCAGGATGTGGATCGACTCCCCACACGCAAGAGACCCATCAAAAACAGACACCCCAAAACCACCCAGAAACGGAGAAAAGCTGCTGCAGTGATCCTGACAGAAGAACAAGAGCGTGACCTGGCAGAGTGGTTGGAACATGAGGTGCCGTTTATCTACATGAAGTTGCACAAGGACCACGTGGATAAACTGAAAGTGAACAGAGCTTGGGAGGAGAAGGGCGCCTCCCTACATCCACCTCTCTCATGCACCCAGCTCTCTACCTGATACGATTCCGTGCGTACCAGGTTCTCAAAAGCCACCAAGCCCAACGAGAAAAGTGGTCAGGGGGCGTCTTGCAAACTCCTGACGATGAGGGAAAAGTGGATAACTCAGGTCTTCGCCTTCCTCACCCCTCACATTATTCGCCAACGGCGCACCAACACCCTAGGTTTGCAGGTATGTACTATGTAATTATTAAGTGCTATTAGCAGTGGATGTTTACACACAAATATATGAATTTACCAGTGTTCTACGAAGTTTAAGGATGTACAGTAAAAGATTTGGTAGTTTATTTATACTTTATTTAATAATGTTGTTAGTCCGCTAAACATTTACGCTAATATTATATTTTGACAATGTTTATAATTTAACTAAATACAATACTCAAACATTAACAAAACTCCACTTTCTTCCACAAACAGCCCGGTGACGTCCCTCCTGAAGAAGGTGCCCCCGAAGCCAGTGTTTCCCTTGCTGACGTGCCCCAGGATGGAGCTGTGGTGGCGCCTACTCCTGTGGTCACGGTGCCTTCTGCTGAGGGTGCCACGGGTCTCCAGCTGGCGCGGGCGAATAGCACAAAGGCTGGACACCAGGCCGCCCTGCTTGAAGAGGTAAGAGAATGTAATAATTAATTAAAATATAACTATATATTTGTATGAGGACTAGTACGTGGAATATATAATATATACATATATATAAATATATAATATATATTATATAAATAACATTTGTGGTGTAATTGTTTGGTATCATGCATTGACAAGCAGTAGTTACAATCCAAAATTAATGTTTTTTCCCCTTTTCTTTAGATCCGTGAGCAAAACAATTCGTTTAGGGAGCTGGTCTCCAGTGCCCTTGCTCCTACTTCCGGCCCCAGGGAACCCCAGCTGCAGTACTGGGACGATTACTTTAGCCACCTAAAGTATGAGTGCCTGTCCATTGAGGGTAACCTGAGGTCGGACTTCACCATGGAGATGACGGCACTGGTCAACAGGTGGAAAAAGCTGGCTGGAACTGGTGCAGAGGAGGCGGGGAGTGCTCACATGCTCCACATGATAGCGGCAGTGGATTACCGGAAGAAGGCAGTACCCCAAGGGATGCGCGAGCCCCCCAAACAATGCACACAGTGCCCAGTGGTGCCATGCCACTGGTCCCTGGCACGAACCCCTTACAGCCAGCCTTAGCTTCCACCGTTTTCAGGGCAATTCCCCAGCAGGTGGCTCCCCAGCAGCACCAGGTGGTGGCGCAACCACAACAGGTGTTGCACCGACCACCCACGTCATTCACCCCGTACGAGCCCAACACATCTCTGCAGAGCCTGGGGAGCTATATGGTGGACCATCTGCCCCCCCAACTTCAGCTTCAGCAGCCCTGCCCACACTACAATATCTACCCCAGTGCACACACCCTCCTCAGCACAAGGTTCCCTTAACACTCCCCAGAAATAATTTTAGCAAATCCAAAGCCATGATCAAGTTCGGAGTGTATCGAGGTGCCTGGACACATATTTTTTGAAGGAGAACAAGTTATTACAGTCAGTGGGGAACACAGAAAGAGGAAGAGAGTTCCAGAGTCTACCTGTATTATTTATGAATGGTTGTATGTTTTTATATGTGTATATATTTTTGGGCAATAAACCTTTTATTTGAGCTTTTGTCTGTAATTTCCCTTCCATAATGTTAATAATGTTATTGCATGCCATTTTTTGTCATCTTGGATACTGTGGTTAAAGTAGATGTACATGAATGACTCACCTATATTTTGTCTTCCTGCCATGGTACTGCTCCTTGTGGAGAACTGAGGTAATCTCTCAACATCTTCCTCTGTGTCTTGCCTTCGTTGGTAGAGGTGTTGCCAGCACTTCGTTGCATGGGTTCTCCAAGTGGTGGGTCACTTCGCCATGAGCCATCAGTCCTGTCGTGGGTTTCAGGATCCACAGTATCTCCCTCGAGGCTCATCTTAAGCATGTTGTGTAGTACACATGCTGCCATGATTACTGCTTCTACACGGTCTGGTCGGAGACAGATGGGGGTGTGGAGCACACGGAACCGATTGGCAAGGATGCCAAAAGCATTCTCCACTGTTCGTCGTGCCCTTGTCAATCTGTAATTAAATATTCTCTCCTCTTTAGTCAACCCTCTGCAGGGGAAAGGCTTCATGAGGTAGGGCCTCAGTGGGAAGGCATCGTCGGCTACTAGGTAGTAGTGGGAAGTTGATGAAGTAGGGGTGGTGTTGGGCAGACATTTGGGTGGGGGTAGGTGAGCTTGGCCACTCTCCAACATGGCACTCAGATGGGTCCGAGCCCACACACCACCGTCTGATTCTGCACCCACAGCTCCCATGTCAATATACATAAATTTGTAGTCAGCATCTACAACAGCCATAAGCACCATAGAATAAAATTTCTTATAATTGAAGAAATGTGAGCATGCCAGGTTGGGGTTTTGGATCCTGATATGTTTGCCATCAAGGGCACCAATGCAATGGGGTAGGTTCCATTTATCAGTGAACCCCTTGGCAATGTTGGTCCACTTGTCTTCTGAGTCTGGAAGCTGTAGGAGTTCAGGGGCCAATGCGGTGATGATGGCGTTGCACGTGTCTGGAACTATCCCCGAGATGGTGTTGTGGGCTACCCGAAATGCATATTGGAGTGACTTGTAGGAATCACCTGTGGCCAAAAACCTTAGGGTAATGGCTAATCTTGTGCTGGGGTTAATAGCATGCCTCCACCTGGTTGTTTTCCTCTCGATGATGGGTGTTATTCTAGCCACTATATCCTGGAATTGTTCTCTGTCCATCCGGGTGTAGTTTCGGTAGAGTTCAGGGTTGTCTGCATAGAGTTCATCCATCAAGGTGTCGTAGTGGCCATATTGTAATCGTTTCTGCAAATAGGGCCACACCCAAGCCCTTTTCTTCTTTTTTGGAGGTGGTGAGGCATCGAGGGCTTCCACAGCCAATGCTGACATAAGGCTTTGGTGCATGACACATAGGGCCAAGGTGATGTTCCTCTTCTTGGTGGCGTTATCCATGGTGATGTTCAAGGTACGAGTGCTCAGGCAAAAGTGATGGTGCCAAGGTGGGCGTTTCCTTTATTAATCCTGGGATTCCGGGGCATGCTTCCTGCCATGGTTCGCTGCTGACGCCGTGCACATCCCCGCGTGTCCTAAAATCCGCTGCAACATGTCACGGCTTTCCTTATATCCGGCCAGGCAGGTTTGGAACGCCGCGGAATAAGCTCCTTCCTGGAGCATCCGGGGGGCAAATTCCGCGCTTTTCCTAGGAAGGCGCGGTTTGCCGCGCGTGTCTGGCCGGAAACGTAACGGTACTCGCGTTCCATCCCCCGTACATACCGCGGTGGATGCGATTTTCCTGCCGGACCGGCCCGGCCCCGCTTCCTGCTACTGTCCTGCCGATTTTGGCCCAGGAAGCCTCCCGGAACAAAATCATCGCCTTCCTGCTCTTCCGGGGCACACAATCGGCTATGTGTGACCGCAGCATTATGCCGATGTGTAGTAGTAGTATCCTTATAGCCCAGACGAGTTACGTTTCCCTTTTCTTCTGGGGTTACCATATGTCTTACCCTGCCTCTTTTATTGCTGTTTATTGTCTAAAACACAAATACATACCTACACCTCTCACTACAGAAACGGCTCTTGGAGCCCTAAAACTCAGCTGATGTTAGACGTTATCAGTTTAAGTCTCCGTCTTGATCTAGAATCGGAGGCCTTAACTGCCTAACTACCTAATAAAGGATATCGTCCCGATATAGCCGGAATGTGCGACAGTTGCATTATGATAGAGAGACTGGTGGTTAAAGTCACAAGTTAATCTTTAAGTCCTGCTTTGATAACCTATATCATTAATAGGCATTAAATCGCTAATACAGCTGTAAAATAAATCTACATACCTACAAATCAAAATCCCTCAAACGTAAAATTTTGAAAAGTTCTATTCTATAAAAAAACGGATTCTGTGTACTTCATAACAGGAAATCTTATTGAGCCTAATTTCGCCTTTTTTACAGCATATTACAGTTTTTAGATACATCAAAACATAATCATACATGATCTAATTTACCTTCAATTTCTGGCATGTCTACTATATTTAAATATTTGATAAAAGGAAGGTTAGATAAACTTTGGGCAAGCCCCGATTAAAGCCAGATTAATCTAAGATCATTGCAATAGAAAGGTGTTCTTCAGTGTACGTAACATGAATGTGTAACTGGAAAACAGTCAGTTTTAAATGTCTATAAAGAACAAGAACCAATAGAATGAGAAAAATAAAAACATCTGTTTTTTTACCCCAACTTCATTTTTCCTCAAGAGTCAAGTTTGCTCACATTTCAAATCGATAAATCCGAATGTTATTGTTCCTATAATGTTAACACTACAAATAAACTGTCAAATAACGTGAAGGAACTTATATTGGTTGGCGGGCAGTGTAGAAAAATGGATGTTCCGAATAGTTTGAGTATTTTGTTGACATTTTCTCAGCAATATTTAAAATACTTTTTTATCAATTTAATAAGCTTTGCTGAAATATACTAAAGCCCTGTAGCTCTTTTTAAAAATAAGATTAAGATAATGAGCAAAATAATATCAAATTAATTCATTGATAAGTTTTGGTCACTGAAATGAACCCATAAACCAGATTCGTGTTATTACAGACAAAATCTTACATAAAATATTCTAAAAAAAAATGCTTATGGTATAATTTAAAAATATAGAGTAACCATGCTCAGCTAGGTTATGTTTGTTAACATAAGTATATAAAAATAAAAAAATATATCATTGCTGATATACCTTGTACTATATCTTTCCAAAGAAATTTTTTAATCAAATTGTAGGCATTACATATTTCTCGAATGGTGACATTTATATTCCTCTTAATCGACGCTAGATTCTGGATTGGCGCAAAGATTTTGCAATGAATTTTTAGCTTAAACCACGTTAATATTCTCATCCCACTCACAAATTTATTCTTTTCCTTCATATTCTCTCTACACGTCTATTAAAAAAAATAAAAAGTCACGATATCTTTTTAAAACGCCAAACTTTTCCCTCGTGAAACAAACTCTTATGAATGGCTTCTTTATATTACGTATATTAGTAATTTATCGGAATCATCCATTCTACTTCGTTACGTTATTAATCAATTTATCCTCCTTCCTTGCATTAACGATTGAGAAACAGAAACGAGAGATTAGGTTGCTTAAATTTACTACAAAATAAACGACCTCGATCTACCAGTAATAAAAATACTGAGTGGAAAAAAATTCCACATTATAACACAATATAATAAAATGAAGACATTGGTGGAAGGGAAGTGAATAGAGAGCATAACGAGAAACTAGAAGAAGCCATTATATCAACTAGATATATTGAAAAGAAAATGAACGTCTAGTTGACTTCCAGCAGTGAACATTTCCTAGACCGGATGAGAATGTGAATGCAAATTTTCCTACGACGCAATCAACTCGATGCAATTTAGGGGACATTAAATGTCACATAAAATGAAAACGTCCATAGATGAAGAAATAAACCGAGGGAATTGAATGATTTTAGAATACTAGTAAACTAGCATAAAGAAGAAGATAAACTTACTTGAAGAGAGAAAACAAATTGTTCTTACATGAAAGGAGAAGTCAAGAAGAGAATATATGTAGAGCATAAGAACTTTATCACTAAAACTTTAGCTTTAATTGTTACCCTTCCAATATCAAATCATAAACAAACGTGCACAAACATTTATTTACTTAATTCTGGAAGCGAACTCCGAGAGCTTTTATGAACACGCTAAATGAGAAAGTTTTGAAAATGGGGGAATTATAAATCTATGGAAAGTGTATAGTTAGAATACTCCAGAGGAACTAGTTCAAATTATCAGGACTGTAAGAATGAGAAATTTTTCATAATCTCTAGTTCTATCAATATTGGTACATATATTTACGATTCAAATGGAATTTTTCATGGTTTATATTGTAGACAAGTGCAAATAGATTCAAGAGAAGGTCGTTTTTCCGCAGGCCAAAAAATACCACATTGATGGCCGATTGAATCAGAATGACATTATTTAGTTTGCGCAAGACTTTGGTTTCTATGGAAACTTCAGTATAAATTTCATAACCGAGATTTATCGTTAATTGGATTTCATCCTTATATTTGCTAAAATTACGGTCTTTGACCGTAAAAATTCACTGTTTTCCTACTGACTGAACTTAGGTCATAATTAAAGTGCATATTAACTCTAGGTATGAAAAAAAAACTAAAATATTGAAACGAAAAGAAAAAGATACAAGGATGGAGAAAAGATTTGAAAAAATATTTTACAAGATTCTCCAAAAACGCAAGAAGAAATTTATTTTCGTAGTGGAAAGTCAACGTATGGAATTGACTGCCCGAACCTGTTGTGTAAAACACAAACGTCAATATGATTTAAAAGTAGCTTAGATAAATTATAAGTATACTATTGCTCCGGAACTTTGGTGTAAAGTTATTGGGACAACTCTTATGTATAGAAATTGGTCGACAAACATGGTATACCTCGGTTCTTTACCCTAGAAAGGTTAGGGAATTACATTATCTTTAATTATTACACATTTTTAATTGAACATCGTGCCCATGCACACTAAGTAGCACAGCCATTCCATTTTTCTCATGCCACTACAAGTCACATTTGATCGGACTCTATCCCTGTAGCCCATTAGAGCATGGCAGCTCCACCTTGGCCACGGCTTAAATTTGATTGAGTATGAAGAGAGAAGGAAAAGGGATGTGAGGAAAGTATGAGTAGGGATGAAGCAGGTTGTTAATAAACCACCATCCCAAACTGGACCTCAGGGGTGAGGGAACATTGTTCCCTTCTCCCTCAGCCTGATCCGGGACGGTTGGCTGAGAAGAAGTTCAGTATCTACCCTGTGAAATTAGAAGCTGACCGTGGAAAGTTTTGGGAGAGATTGTATGAAAAACGAGGAAACAGCGGGGAAACACAAGTGTCTGAAGGACGGAGAAGATGCTAAGCTGGGGTCGGACGCGGGGCTGAGTCCCGTCAGCACGGCGGCTAGGATAGCAAATCGCCGCGTCTTTTCGGCCTGCCTAAGTCTTCTTTCTCGTGTGGTATGGCGCAGAGTATTGTAGCCATAAGTAACGCCTCCCTGCAGCCACGGGTCAATCCAAGGCTTCATTACCTCGCTCAAACACGAATGTAGAAGTCGTTCAGCTTGATGCCCTCAAGGAAGAAGGTAGGGAGCATGACGTCACCTTCACTGCTAACGACCGCAAATACAATGATTTTCGTTGGAAATTTCCTCTGCATAACTCTGGGCACTACCTTAAATGTAACATCAAGCCACTTCTTGTTCTGGGAGATGATGTTTTGGTCTTAGCAAAAATTATTCTCGTCGGAGAAGAACCAGAGCATGTCTGGCACCAACCGCTCTTTCAACTTGTTTATCAGCTTCTTGTTTTGCTCACGTTACTTTATATTCCTCACTTGGACATAAATTTTCCGATCCTTCGCTTGTATGAAAAGTATCCTGATGATATTTTCACCCACACGTACCTCCCTTGCAATGGCACTCATAGACTTTCTAGAATCGTTCGTAATGAGCTTTATGACTAACAGAGAATTCCGATGTTTCATGGCGTCAGATAATCTAACATGGGTTTTCACTCTTTGCTTTCACTTCCTAGTCGAACTCTAATCTTATATCTCTTTTCTGACCTCTTCAACATACTTGTGCTCATGAGTGTCTGAAATGTCCTCGTTTGTCTTTCGGGCGTAAATTTCAAGGATGACCGTACTCCTCTTCTACAAATTAGAGGCTACAAACTATTCTAAATTCAATTATTCTGCCAAAAGAATCAAGCAAATATGGTTATTCTTTTTAAAACGAAAAAGACTTACAACGAAGTTAGAACAAAAATGCTGATAATAAGCTTGGCCTAATAAGGAAATTCTTGAAAGTGATGGACAAGATTGGCGATCACTTCCAATAACAGCGCACTCTTTTCCCAGCTCTCATTACTTCTACATATAATCAAGGTGGTTCTATTCGACAGACCCCAGATCCTGGAGGTGCTGAAGGATGAATTATTCGAAGAATAGCTCACCTTGAAGTAACTGAGAGCATGGGAAGCATTTAAGTCAGTTTATTCTACCTCCATTTGTAACACTCGTGCAGTAGATTGGTCAGAAGGTTGTTGCAGGACGTTGATGAGATAGAGAGACTAATATCTCTCAAGATTCACTTTCTATATCCCACCCGACCCTTTTACCCTTGAACCTCGGAACAGTAGGTGACAAACAGAGTAAAATGTTACAGCAAGACAATACTAAGATGAAGAGAAACTCTTAAGGCAAGTGAAACCACGAAAGGATGGGGCAAATCAGTCGGATGTTACATATTGCGCCACATCCCAGAAAAATATTACCCCAAATCCTAAAAAAATTCTCTCGGGTGTCTTTAATAATATGATGGGTAATATATCTTATATCTATCTAATAGTAATATTTTGTCCTTCCCTGTTCTATTTCTATATTTTTGGGGGGGTAAATATCCTATTTTTTTATATATAATAAACAAATATTATAATTATATGCATTTTATAAAACGAGACATATGAAATCAAGAAATCTAGATGCGATTGAACAAAAGTGTTTAGTAATTTTACTAAAGCATTTAACAACTAATCAAAATAAACTTATTCAAATGAGGGCTTCAGATTTATTTTAAAGAAGTAAATTTTAGAGGGTATTTGCGAGTGAGTTCAGAAAATAATCACTGAAGTCTGTAAAACAGGCTACGATAAACAGTAATTTAATGTGATGATTTATTAGTTCCTAAAAACTGACTAACCAATTAGATTGAGGGTCGTACTTATGGATATTTATATTCTCGTATGAATACATATATTCTTTACTGTGACCGTATTAATTAGGATTGAGTTAGTATGCGCATGCAATCTGCCTGTCAATTTCGACAATAATCTCTTCTGGTCGAATCTTTCTTCTTTTCTCAACTGTCTGACCCTCCACCTTAGTTTTCCTCACGTGAGCATTTTACATTAAGAGACCTGTTTAAACTACGTATTTACGGATGAGACCTGGCTGTCTGAGCTTGGAGTATTAATTAATCTGCCTATATAAAAGAAAAGTTTGCTTATTTGTTTTCCATATCAAACCCAACTATTGTACAGAAACTATTTCATAATATCCTTTAAAGTGAATGTAAGAATGCTATTAAATTTACTGCAATATTTAATGCAAAACCTGTCTATAAATTACCAATTAGAGTTGAATGCTGCATAAAATATCCATTGAGTTTCTTTCATTCTATCTTACGTCAGATAATTATGTTTTATTTTGCTACAAGAAATATTTGCTGAATCAATACATTGAAGGAGTTACAAACATAATATTAACATATATTCTCTGCATAGCGAGTCTGTGAAGAATAATTCTTGGCTAAAAAAATATAGATCATTGTTTTCTGAAAAGAATACTGACCTATACATTATAAATCAAAATTTTCATCCATACAACAGATAAAAAAGTGAAAATATATTTTTTACCGAGAAAATTTTAATTATCCAGAACACACTGATCTTCAATGATTTCCTTACCAGCGTGACGTCTATGATAGCCCTTTTAATAAAATCATGTATTAGGAGCGTATAGGTGGTGATAATTTATAACAATAAATTATTGAATTTTCTCGAAAAACAAAGTCAGATATGACTGAAGTCTCAATTTGAAACCATACATGCGATAAATGATCACACCACAAATAAAGAAAAGTTAAATACAGCTATTTAAGTGAATGAAAGCTGAAGTTTATTAAACGAGACTCGTTCTGGTATGCACTTCCTCATACTAACGTTAGTGTTAGTGTAGAGTCCAACATAAATTGTCCGTTATTTCCAAGGTGTCTACATATTTCTAGAACACTTTCAACTCTTCCACACGAAAAAGCTAATATGAATTTTGTCTAATCTAATAATTTTAATCGAAGCCCGATAGTACGAAAAATATTGTCCCAAATACTCATATATGTCACTAAGACGTTTGCAAAACTAAATTGTGTAGCGACGTAACACAGTTAGAATGGAGTTCACCTGCACATCCGTCTCTGCTTCAGAGTTCCTCTCATTTAATTTTTATTTGTTATTCAATCTGGAACCTTTCTTATTCTGACGAATTACATACTCTTAATAATTTAATGTTTTTTATCCAAATTGAATAATATTCAAATAATATATCGGTGTAAACCTAAAAAATAATGTACTAGAGATATCAACTTGATTATTTTTTATAAACTGCTATAATGGGTTATATGTTTATAAACTTCTATAAGATTATTTTAGTCCATGAATATTAGTTGGAACTCTGGTGGGACTAGTATACGGCTTTGAATTTCGAACGTTGAGTTGGTGGATTAAACCCAGGAAGCCGTTACACAAAAACTTAGTCGTTATGAGCTCACTACGTCTCCTTGGATTCGCTGGGCCTACCCCGAGGGGTGTCATTTTTTTTCAAGTCTTCATATTATAATACCTCTCCTGCCTTCCAACCTCCTGTAGATGGGCTACTGATATTCCTGACGAGGAAAGGATCCCATCCTTCCATTAGTGTTACGAAAGGTACACAATCGATGTTATTGTTAAAACTGATTACTGCCCCATCTCACAACGAGAACTGCTCAGCGGCGAATGGCATTCTGAACTTCACGTGAACATCTATCCGGTTAGGTGATGTCGGCAAAAATCTTCGGCAAAAATTGTGTCACATATTTTTGTTTACATATTCTATGATTATTTTCCTGATTTTCAAATAAACGACAATAAAACCAAAGGCAATGTTCTAGGGATAGCATATTTCACGGTATATATGTTACTCATAGACTCACCCTAATCAGTGTCATATTAAGGATGGGAATGATTTTGACCACCACCCTGTGGCCAATAACTTCATTATAAATAAACAAAACACTCATTCACACCTTCATAGTAGGTAATCGAGAGAAAAAAATGAAACAAAAAAATGTAAATAAAATAATTCAGAAGATTAAGACAGTCAAGTTATAAACGCCCACTTTGTATTCTGTAAATTGAAAACGTTATATACCCTATATATATATATATATATATATATATATATATATATATATATATATATATATATATATATATATATATATATATATATATATACATATATATATATTATTCAGTCTTTTTTCTTTTCATCTCTATCTTCAAAAAATAAGAAGTTAATAGAATTTGCAGTATATATATATATATATATATATATATATATATATATATATATATATATATATATATATATATGTATGTATATTCTATTTCACGTAAGCATTTACTCTCTCCGCCATTTTTAGTCATTATATTTAATATAATTTGTCGCTACATTTGATATTTATGTGCATATGTTTGTACATTCTCATTTCTTTTCAGGTGTAATGAGTTCTTAAATATTAAATGTTGTGGATAAGTTAGAATGAAACCCACACTTTTCACGTTATTTTGGTGTTACTAGCTAGGTATATATGAATGCACAGTACTTGCTTACTTAATTGGAATGATTTCCTAAAACGTAGATGTACGAAATATTACTGAATTTTTTCGAGTTTCATTCGTATTCTATTAGTCCTATTTTTTAAAATCATAGCAACACTACTTTTTCTACCTGGTTGTAACATATAAAAAAAATCCTCTATCAGTTTTTTGTATTAAATTAACACCCGTTTCCTAAACATCGGTTTTGTAAAGAGTTTTACTTCTTGCGAGGTTAAACTATCATTTTAGATGCTAAAACGAGAGAGAACTCAAATTTTTTTGTTAACGTTGGTGGCCACACTAGAAGAACCCAAGTAAAAATAATATAGATAGGCCAAACTGAAAAGGCTATATTTTGCTCAATGATTTTTAATTGAATGAGAAGCATGAAAATTTACTCTAGTTTGTCTTATATCCCCATTAATATGAATAGTGAAACCTATATGTATATATTTTCGAACACACTACTTTTTACGAGTGTTCATCAGTGTGTAAATATTTTTCAACGTGGCAAAAGGAAGACTACGCACATGTGCATTGTTTGAATTAACTAAAAAATGCCTAAGTTATTCTACTGTGCCTTTTACGCCATCCTTTCGAGTGCCTCAAGGACAGCTTTAAAGCAAGCACAAAAGATCCAAAGCATTTTCGGAATTTGGTAGAATTAAAATTTCAAATGAATTTTGGCATCAAATCGCAAGCTTTGATTTGAACAAAGTGAGTGGTATAGGTCTCTAGCTAGGATAAAACTTTTAGTTCAAAACTCGAATACAACTCCTACTGTCTCTACCAATAAAGTTTAATATCTATCTCTCTCTCTCTCTCTCTCTATATATATATATATATATATATATATATATATATATATATATATGCGAAAGAGACATACATTTGTATATAATTCTAATAATGTAAGGAATTGCCTTCTTTGTGAGAATAGTGGCAAGATTCTAAATGTTGTTTGTGTGCACCTTGCGTTCACACCAGCAGAAGTATTTTCGTTTTCAGGTTGCTTCTTATTTTCACATTTTCTTGCTTCGACACCTCTTTAATGAATTTCGTCAAATAATTTTGGATGGAAAATCTCTCTTGCTTTTCATCTCCTATCTTTTAGAATAATAAATATGATATATTGACATAACAAGTGAAACGGGTCAGAAATATTATGAGAGGCATATCAAATGTTAGCTTTTGTCGAAATATCTTCATAAAAAAATGGAATTAATCAGGATTAATTCAATAGGCGTCAATGAGATATCAGGAAATTTATTTCGCTCGAATTCATGAACTAATGAGTGTTGTAAATGGTAAATCCTTTTACCATCCTCCGGGTTATCTATAACTCTAGGCAACAAATTTTAACTTTTTGTTTATTATAGACATGTGAATAAATATTCCTAATTAGTTCGATGGCGCTGAATCAGAATTTGAAAACCAAAATTCTCTATAAAGTCTAGATTTTGTGTAATGACCAACCTCCTTTGCGCCATTTGTTTCGATTAATAAATAAAAAAATCTTTTTATTTTGTATTTTTTTCATTTTTAAGCAAAAATATTTTAAAAGTAGGGGACCTTTCTTCTTTATTCTCGCTTAGGACAGAGTGTAGGTCACTGGCGAAGTTACCCTCTCCTCCCTCCTAGGTTATGAACAATTTATTGTATTGATCAAGTTTGTTATGCACTTAAAGTTTAAAGAAACTTTGCTGTAGCCTTCTCGCTTTTTTTTTGTGAGATCTCAAAGTTTGTTTTTGTAAAGACCAGCAATAATCCCCCATCATATTTGGATCAAATTTTCTTTGGTACCTCATCTTCATAACCAAAATTTGTTAATGAAAACGTTCACTATGTTTATCACTAACTGCTTTCAGATTTTCAGGAAAAAATCGAGATGAGAATGCGGAAAATGCATTTTAAGTGACATTCTACATCCCATCTTTCCATAGGCTTCCAGCATATTGCTTACTATTTCTCAGCATTTTGGAGATTAAAAATTGCCGAGAAAGTTTTCAGTGACTTTCACAAAGGATTTTCATGCTTTGCGTTCCTTTTCATTGAGACACAAAGTGAAGGAATCATCAGAAACAACTGCGAATTTGTGGTCCAGTAAAAACGCCAGCTTCTATTTTTGCATCAGTTAATGATCCTTTGAATTTGTTTTTCAAATATTGAGAGCCTTCACTTCTATGATCCATAGCCTTTACAAAATTTTTCATTAATCCTAATTTAATATGAAGAGATGAAAGATGAACGTTTTTGGATCTATTAGAGTATCATGCTTAACATTATGTTTGCCAACAATTTATTCTTCCCTGGCTGGCCATTCTCGCTTTGTATAGTGATTTTTATCATCTCTGTTATCCCATAGACATAAAAAGCACATGTACTTTGTGTATCCCAACTGTAACCCAAGGAAAAGTGATGGGTAATTTGAATAAACAATTTTAGATTTGTTTTTCTTTGAAAATCCAGCCACATTTGTTATGTAGAAATAACAATCATCAAAGTGATCTGAAGGTTCACACCATATAATGGGAAACGCAAATGGCATTACCTTCCTCTTCCCTTTTAATCAAGCTGTCAACATTGTGTTACACTGCGTGTAGCAAATATGTGAGGCCCAATCTTTATCCTGGTAAACTACTTTGCATCCCAAATAGTATCTGTAGGCTTGCTTCATCGTTACTGCTGTTTCTATTTTCCTCCGTTGTGCCACTGGTGTGAATTGCCAACAAACATAACAAAATATGTTGGGGTTGTTTACAAATCCGCGTCTATAACATGAAGCCATGACAAGATTTAAAATACTAACTTTAGCAAGCAAATGATACACAATGTGAAATCTTTATCATAAGGTTGTTATCAGAGCAAAATTTTGATAAACGTGTTATCTTCTTTACCAGTTACCAGTTATGAGTAGCAGAAAAGTTATCCCAAATAAGTATGTATTAATCTGAAAAAATCTGACCCCCGCCCGTAATTAGAATTCAATGATATTTGAGCTTTAACATAGTCTACTTTATATATTAAAAATGTTAATATATATTAAATATATATGTATTATTTATTAATATATATTATATATATATATTAAATATAGTCAAAATTGCATATTGGTACAATATTGAGCAAACGTGTGGGAGGGCATGAAAAGGAAAATCCAAATTACACAAAACTAGACGTGATATGCAAATTCTAAAGGCAAATTTGTAATCAGCGCCTAGAAATCATCTAGATTCACCTATTTTCTGCCCTGTAACAAAAATCGTGTTACACAGTGTAATTAAGAGACATACTATCATTAAAAATTAATTATTTTGAAAAGGATAATATAATATAAAGCACAAAAAAAAACAGACAAATTTCTATAACACAAGTTATGATCACATATAATAGTAGACGAAACCTTACCTGGTCTAACAACAATTAGGGGAATAATGAAAAGGGGTCACAGTAAGAAAGGAAGAAACCTACGAAATTAATTATCGGAAACAAATTGGCAAGCTACGTTAAAAAGATGAAAGGGTCCGTAATTAGTGAGGTAGGGATTATTAGTGAAACGATGTAAAATTTTGAGAATGAAAACTTCATAGGGGTCGGATGTAGCCCAAATTTTACAGTTTTCCGGTTTAATCAGACGATTTGCTTCATAATGGTTAACTTGTATTGAGGGGAGGGAAGCCTTAAAGAGGAGGCGACCCGTTCAAACACTGACACCGCAGGCTGGTTTCACGAAATACGGCCGCTTTCTCTGTTTTTGGAACAGTCTGACTGTATCCAACAATAAACGCAGAAGGACAAGGAGTTTAATTGGCCTTAGTTTGACCAACATATGATGACATACAGTCAACACAGGAGTAAAGATAAACAATAGAACTTCACAGAAGGTGAGAAATTAGTTCCCTTAATCTAATAAAGGATCTAAACTGACGTTCTACGGGTAAGGTACAGATAACTTTTATTTTGGGGTAAAATTTTACGATGTCTTTTACTATTCGTTCGTTTAAAATTTTAATGAAAAATGAATGTGTAAAAACTATAATCTTCCTCAGAGGTATTTTTAATCGCCTTATGAATTATAACGGTGGGAAATCCATTACCCGCAAAGTGTATAAAAAGGAAATCCAACTCGTGGCAAAAAGCCTTGTAGCTAGAACAAATTTACAGGCAGGACTTATTAAATTTGAAACTAGGTTCATTTTGAATGAAGCTGGAACAAATGAATCACATTCCATTTGAAGTCCTGTGAGTGATAGTTTTCTGTAAACTGAGCTGACTAGGCGATTATTTTGGTTCTTAACTTTTCTATCCTACATGATAAAGTGATATCAATTTCAGTTTCAGCCGTAAATATGTACTTCAGGATGTTTTCTCTTTGGATAATAAAATAATTTATATCACCTGTGGATGAAAAATAGCAAAAACTATTCTTCAACATAACTTTTATATGACAACGGTCTAAAAGAGTTGTACTTTCCTTCACTCTATTTTCCTTACTAAAAGAGAAGACAATTAGACCAAGTGCGATTTCCGTGGCAACTAGGTCCATTTGCTTGCATTAAGTTTCTTTGAATAGAAAAATACCCTCCTTACTCTTAATCAGAGGTAGTTTACGTATGTAATAAAAAACTAATCGCAAAACTGGAGAATGACCCTTCTAAAGAATTTAATGTAGGTATGAATGGTTTAGCCCTAGAGTACATTAGTAAATAAAGAGATTATCTCAAAGTATCCCTTGTGAGTGAGTTTACTAGTATCAATCTCGGTGACATGTTATGGAAAAGAAAATGTATCTTCGTAGTATAATCATTAGGAGAAATCGGATTAAAAGACGGAAAATCATTCCTAATGAATACAAGTAAACGTATTTATATAGAGCAGATAAAATTGATAAAGTAAATCAAAGCGGACTGAGACCTGATGCAAACAATTGGTTTTATTTACTTTCTGGTTTATTATTATCGTTCTTTACCCTGCGCAAAATCCTATTGAGCTTGGCCTTAAGTGCTATAATATTACTAAAATGTAATCCTTGACAGGAAAAAGCTTCATAGTATCATCTAACACTTTGTGTAGTCTTTCGAAAAAATTACATGATTGTGGAAGATATTTTAGGCATTAAATTTCACTTCTAGATAAAACTCGAAAAAGATTAAAGAATAGATAGTCTACATTCTGAGGGGAAGACTTGAGGTTATTAACAAGTTTTGTATAAGTATAATAAATGTCAAACATTTTAAGAAAATTTAAAATATTTTCAATGTCAAAAAGTGTTTGTAAAAGTTCATTTTTTATAGTTGTAGCGAAAATTGAACGCCCTTTGATAAAGGTTCCAATTTAAATTGACTCAAATGACGGTCAGAATAAATAAAGCTTATCCCGGGATTAAAATTTAACCCTATTTAAAAATAGCTTGCAAACTTGTCTATTTGCAGGTTTTTTGTGTTTACCATTTCTTTATTCCCTTCTCACTCTCTTAATATATATATATATATATATATATATATATATATATATATATATATATAGAGAGAGAGAGAGAGAGAGAGAGAGAGAGATGAATAACTCACAAAGGAGCAAGTGAGGTTCGCAATGAATACAATGTTCCGCAGGAAAAATGAAAAGGACTGTCCGAGTACTTTCGAACTTTCTTCAGTTTATTCTCAAGGATAACTACGGGCGGAAATGATATAATAAAGGTATATATAAGGCAGTAAAAACTAAAATGCCACATTTAAGAAAAGAAATTACAAATGAGCAATTAGGATTGAGACAGAAAAATTCACATTAAGATTTAGATATATACTGAGGCAGAAAGGGTCGTAAACAGAGCAAAAGAGGTTAAAACCATTAACGGAAAAGTAGATTATCTGAAGAGAGAGATTAGGAAAGACACGAGAAACAAGCAGCTACGTTGTGGAAGGATGAAAGGACTAAGAGAGAGAGGGAGAGTAATAAAATAATATTAATCCAAAACCAATTAGATAAGTAATTTCACAAATCGGGTTCCCCTAACAATGAATATTTAAAACAAAACTAAGAACATGAGTCAAAATAATAAACCTTTCCTTGTCTCAATCTTTTAAATGTAAAAACACAGACTGGTTTTAAATACTCCAACTATCGCAAGCCTACTAATTCCAACTCTTATATTCATTTTTACTCTATGCTTAGTAAAACTTTCTGCATTTTCCTCTATATTTCTACGAGCTTTACGAGTTGTTAGGTTTGAATATAGAGATTTGGAATTCCTCAATATCTTTGAAATCGGCCATAAATTATGTTATCCTTATCCGTTTCTTTTAAATTGTCTTTCTTCTGAAAATAAGTTTCTATAATACAGTTCCTGCTATCCCTTTTAATTCTAAAATATTCTGGTTTAACTCTTCTGATTATTTTATTGACATTCTCAATTATTTAAAAAACCTTTAACATTTTTGTTGCTTTCAAATACCTGTCGACTATTAAGAATATACTGGTTCACAATAATTGTAATGACTCATGTTCTTAGTTTTGTTGACAATATTCATTGTTGTAAATTTAATTACCTCGTTAGTTTTGTATTAACATTATTTTATAACTTCCTCTCTGTCCAATTTAAAATCTGTTCTGGGATGTATAAGTTGGATTTTTGCAAGTTATTTGGGTTGGAAGGTAGTAATAGGACAGGTGGTCACTACTTAAAAATTAAAAAAACGAGGTGCAGGTTGGATGTTTGAAAATCTGTTTTCACCAATAGAGTGGTTGATTACTGGAATAGTTTTCCATCTGAGACCTATCTCCTTTTTCGTTAATCGTTTTATCCCCTTAGCTCTATTCCAAACCCTTTCTGCCTCTTGGTCTGACTTTTCTACCTGCTATATTTAATTTTAAATGTAAATCTACCTGTACCCCTCTTACTTCATCATTGGTGATTTTTGGACTTAGAAGCGGACTGTTATTTTTTAATCTCTTATATATATACTTATATTTTCCCCTAAATTCCCACAAAGTTGGTGCTGAATCGACTCGTTGCTCTTTATTCAAATTTGCCACAAATTGGATTATATTCATAAATTCCAATCATAACTTTTTTTCCAACACCATCAATCATATCAGTCCTGTTTTTAGAATTTAAAAAAACTTAAAGGAGTTTCAGAGTTTTCCAAAATTACATATACTTTTTTTCGTTTTTTCCTATTAGAAACTCTTTTATTGAGCAAATACAAGTGCCAAATCTACTTAGAACAGATAATCGTCTATTTCTTCTAATTTACAGCTATTACAGGCACACGAGATGAAATGGGCCCCTGGTTAATATTCGATTGAAAGCCCAGTCAAAACCAGCATGTGTTGTCATATTAAACTAAACTAGAAAAATAGTTCAAATTCTTTCTTTTACCAATTTTTAAAATTATGTTATTGTATTTTCCAGCATTTTTCTTTCTTATCTCAATGACATCAAACAGTCCACGGAATTTGTATTCATGATCATATGTATGATTTGTATGATATGATAATTGATACGATAGTTGCATATTTTCCCTGTTCCAGATGTTTCAATTTTCAGTTGTTAACATGCGAGATCTTTGTGAATTATATTTTGTATAATTGATTTTATCCATTGGTACGGTACGGACGATAATAAAGTTGTAGCATTTTATCTCATCACTTAGTGTTGCCGAAAGAATTATATTGTTCAACGAGATCAATAATTGCAGTACTATTTACGCGATAACGAGAATGTTTTGAGTTGCTAGCGATTTAACTCCATAAATAACCAGCCGTGTAATTTTCATGTTTGCCACTTCATAAGCAGTTGTGAGATTTAACACTTGAGACCAATTGCGACTTAATTCGTCTTTTAATGACGATTGAAAAACTATTCTAGGGTTTAATACATAATTACCCTAAATCATATATTATGGCCTTCGTTAGATTCATTATGTTATTTAATTATAAAATGAAAGACGTAAATTTATATTTAGGCTAATTGAAGCTGCTATTCGATAATCTGTAATATTTTCTGTGCCAATGAGCGTTTTTGGAGATAACTCACAGAAAAATATATACCTATTCTTTTATAACAAATTCAATTTGCCAGCAAACACATTTTAGTCTCAGATCTCAAATGAGTGAAATAAGAATTGTTTTATCTAACTGTTCCTAAGTTCATATATTTATTGTTTATTGGTAGGGATTTAACTGAGTATAGTAAAAGCTATTATTAATCGATCAAACCATAATTATAAATTGTCATTACTTACCTGATTTATTTCCCTTACATTGATTCGCCCTTAACCTATTCTACTCATTTTTAACCTCTGAAAGATTTATCGGTCGATATTCTTTAATTTAAATAAAGGACAATTTAATTACTAGCATAGACTTCACAAACTGTTTGAAAATTCGTGGAATCAATATTATCAAAGTATACTTTGTTAGTACATAAAGATAAGCAAATAATAACCTATCACACTACCCGTGTTCCGAGGTTCCAATTTTTCAGGTCAAGAAAGAGAGGCCGTAGAAAGCACAACCAACAACATCGAAGGTTGAATAGAGACTAACTGCTTTCAGAGCTGTAGGGCTCACCGCGAGAACTTCGCATCAACTTTTTACAAGTCAAAGGCATGTTTTACTGGTGTTTTTTGATAAAATAGGGAAATTATTTTCTCATATGCATATTCATTGAATCCTTTAGAGAAACCTTATTTTTAAATTAATACGAATCTTGTTTAATCAGTGAAGATTTAAATATGTGTTTGATCACCGTGTAGCACAAAATTTGTCCAGAAGTGCAAACAATTATTTTCTGATATTTTAGAGAATAAATAGATAAAAGTGAGCAGTCACTAAGTTTAAATTTTGGTTATGAGTTCATGAGATCGATTTATTAATTTTTTGCCATTTTAATTTAGAATTTAAGAACATTTCGCACAATCTGATTTTAAATCAAATTAATCGTGTTAAGTTTAATTTTAATTGATGTTAACACGATTATTATGATAAAACAATGCTGAAAAATTAAGTTCCATAAGATCAGTCTTTAAAAATAAAAACAAAAAGAAGTAAACGAGTAGAGTATAATTATGTATTATTAGAATATTTATACACAGTAATACAGTGCAGTGATGCTGACTGTTAATAAAGAGTAGTGCTATCGAGAAATGATAGAGAATTGATACAAAAATTCTAGCTTATAGTTTATTGAAAATAAGTTTGTATACTTTATTAGAGATTGTATTTCAGTTCACTCACACACAAGGTTACATATATAGTACCTCGTCCTACTGTCAATGAACTTTCCCTTGTAGCGTTCCTCGAAAGAGCTGCTTTTCCTTACTCTTTTGAATAGACTCCCGTGTTTTCTTTGAAGTCGCCAAACACTCCTCGCAAAAATAAACGTAATTCAGTGCGTTCAGCAAAACTGAAGAATCGAAGGCCACTGAAGCTTTTAAATGAAGTGTCGATAAAGAGATGCAGGTCAGACGTGTTGCAAAGAATGCCTACAGCGTCGAAACTTCCTCTGATATCATATCAATAGCACATTCAGCCTCAAAGTACGTGATATGGTCTAATGGCTCACGCCAAAGAGAAAAGATAACGAAACGAATTGCTTCTATATCTCCAATAATCTAGCCTTTTCCTTTCAGAAAGCAAAAACAAGCCAAATACCTCGTTCAAGTTTCTTACTAATATTTTGGCCCCTAAGAAATCCGAGTCTGTTTCTTTTATCTCCCATGAAGAATTATTTTATCTTTTGACTGACAAGAAAGCGCATGCTCGTGCTAGCTTTTCCTATGCGTCTATTTCTCTCAACTGGGTAAGACCCCACTTGCTCCTTCCGCCAGAAATATTTTCTTTCCTCCAACGTCCCTGATGGATTTAACTTCATGCACTTTTAGAAAAATACCTGCTCTCCCCTAGACTAATTCCATTCAATCATCCCTTGAGTTTTTTCTGTGTTCGTCTCCTTTTCCAGACTGATTTTTTAAAAGCCAATGTCGTATGTATGTAATATTGCGCCCTGACTTCAAACTCGATTTTGTTTTCTCTATCCGAATAACACGAAAGTGAGCCCAAACTGACCAGTTAAAGGCCAATTTAATAACTAAGTCTCAAATTTCTTAGGAGGCAGGTGTTAGTTATGATTCAATATAAACTGAATAATCTCTTCTAAATTTAGCTAACCACTTTAACTTTGCAGCCGATGCTGACCAATTTTACATTATGGAATTCTGGACCTCTTGGCATCATTTCTTGCTGTTGGCCATACTCTTCTTCCAAATCTTCACCGTGAATTCGTTTGTTTCTCTTAAACAGACATTAAATGGTATCACTCGTAATTTTTAAATCAACCTCACTTTGATCATATCAGAAATTCTCTACTTCAGCAGGCAGAGGTGCCATTTAGTGTTCGCCAAGGTCACTTATTGGGCCGGCTTTATTTTGCATTTATTCTTTTGGCGTTGGTACTTGATTGCCTTGTTTTAGTCTCTCATTTCATTTCTATGATAAATATACGCAAATATATCTCTTGTTTTTTTAGGTTCGATTGGCAAGACATTCGAAAATCTCCTCTTCGCTCACATCATCACTGAATGTGTCTACTCTCTTAGATGTGATACACTGCCAAGAAATGTTACTTCCGTTAATTTGTCGCTACCGATATCCCAATAAATGATAGAGGAAATATACCTGGGAGAAACAAATGATAGTCATTTATTTTTTTCAAAATTTATGTTGCCAATTTATGTTCTTCCTTAATTTTCATCCTCTGTAATCTCAGTTAGATACATTCAAACATTAACCACAACACTTATGAGATTGAAATTCATAACTTTATTACCTTAATAGTTCAAAATCGTTCTTTCTGACTAGAGGTTTCCCACAGTTTAACCCTTCATCTGGTTCACAGTTGGTTCCTTATTTTCCTCTCTCCCCCAAGGAAAGTTTCTTTTGTGTAACTTGCTTTATCAGCAAACTGCATATCCTGCCAGTCGAAGATATAACAGAATTAAGCTCCCTATTCCTGTAGTGCTCACTTACAAGGTGAAGTAGAGCCAACAAGGAACTTCACAAATTGAGCACCCTGTTGGCCCTCCGAAATCTTTAAATGGGCAAACAAACCAAGCACTAAAATAATATGCCATTTGTTACTAATTAATTAATGCAAAGCAAACTGTATAAATGTAAATAATTCGCACTATTGAAACGAGTATAGTGCGAACCTGTTCCCAAGAACCAAAGACCTGTGATATCTTAATCCTTTTTATATTTGGGAGAAAGTGCGAAATTCTGCAAGCCTTGGTGCAGATGGCCAAAAAGAGGTGAAAACGTACATATGTAACCGTCGTCCAGGCCATCCTTGCCAGCCCCTTTGAAAAACTAGGACGGCATGCTGTCAGTGTTCACCGTCATCGCAAAATTAGATAAGATAAAGTGAGAATTTCTAATCGATACGTAAGCAAGTGTATCCATGATTCCGGTTAATTTGGTGCGAACGTGAGAATGCATAATTCCAGTGTAAGCATTGCAACGGCTAATGGTGGTGAAAGAAAAGTGCACGGGAAATACAAGGGGATATAGTTATTTATAGCCTACGCCAGTCATTTAGGTGGTCATTTGTGGTCGCGAATACAACATTGCCATTATTAAAGATTGGGTTTTGGGGGCACTTTAATCTTTCGTGGATTTTGCGCGCGGCGTCCTTATCGATAATCAAACTAGGCTTATGTCAAAAGTAAAACAGTCCGATGAACCTGTAGTTGCACTCATTATTATTTGCCTCCAGCATCTATTGCCCAGGTAGCAAGGCTGAATTAGAGAAATATGAAGCCTTGTATAGTCTGGCCGTTAATAATAACGCACAACCACCATCTAACTCCGTGGCACACACACTTGATACCGGCAGTCCACCACCAACCTTCGCACGACCGAGTCCTTTTTAAATGGAGAAACTACAAGCTGTTATATCAACTTTCGATGAACCATTGAAAGAGGTGGTTTTGCACCCGAGAGATCACCTTGGGCTTCAAGTATTTACATGGTTCCGAAGAAGACACCAGGGGATTACAGAGTGGCCGGTGATTTTCGAGCACTTAATGCAATCATGAAACCTTACAAATATCTTCTACCAAGAATAAAGAGTGTAGGAAACCACTTTCATAGAGAGAAAATTTTCTTGCTGTTAGATTTGTTCGTGCTTACCATCAGATCCCAATGAGCCCGGCGTAAATAGAAAAAACTACGGTGGTAATTGGGTTTGGGTTATGGGAGTATTTAAAATTAACGGTTGGCCTTAGGAATGCAAGTTGCACTTTCCAATGTGACATTGATAACTTGTTTTGAAGATTAGAGTTCATGTTTTGTATAATTAGACGAGATCCTGATATTTTCGGACCATTTGGATCATATAAACTAAGTGCTCAAAATCCTGTGCGAGAACAATGTACGATTATCCAAGGAGAAATGTGGGTTTGCGAATGAAGAAATTGAGTTTTTGGATCGTCATATTTTATCTACGGGTATTTGCACACCAGCTAGGAAAGTTAAGGAAATTGGGAACATGTCACTACCAACAGACTATAAGGAACTCAGCCGATACTTGGGCATGTTGTGCTAACCTTGGAGAATGATTCCGAATTTTGCCGCGATTATAACTCCGGTGACTGAGTTCGCACCTCTTCAATCTACGGCTTATGACCTTGTGTGGAATGATGCTGAGGGAGAAGAAAAACGCCCCACTAAAGTAGCTCTAAGTAACTGGCTTAAGTGCTGTCATCCGCTGTGCAACGACTAACCGTATCAACTGGTGACGGACAGCTCCCAATACTCAGTGGGTGCTGCCCTTCAATTGATGGTCAATGGGTCCCCGCAACCAGTGGCCTTTTTTCAAGAAAATTAGGCAAAACAGAGTATGCATACGACACTTACGACAGGGAAATGCTGGTGGTGTATCTTGCTGTGTTCTACTTCAGATACATATATGATTCAGGGTAGCCATGCTACTGTGCGCACGGACTACAAGCCTCTGGTGTCCGATTTCTCTTTACTATCGCGTACCAAAACGGAGAGGCAACAACGCAACTGGATGGCGATATTGGAGTCCATCAGCGACTTTACATACGTGCATGGCCAAGACAAGGTCGTTGCTTACTGCCTAGGATGGAACGTCAATTCGGTTCCTATTGACTCATTTGATCTCTTTGCTCTAGTGGCAGCAAAGGAAAACTAAGAATAAGCAGAAGAACTACAGTCTGAATTAAATCTTCACCTTTTCCAGGAGAAACTCAACAACTATGGTGTGAATGAACATCAAGATACCCATGACCGTTCGTCCCTACGGCTTCAGGAGGATAATTTCACATATTTTCACAATTTTCCCACCCTAGAATTAAGGCATCTCTCCGTCTATTTAAGTCAATATATTTTTGGCCTAATAGGAATAGGGAAATTTGCTCCTGAGTGCGGGTGTGCGTCTCATGTCACTCCTCCAAGATCGATCGCCATACGAAATTCCCAGTCCTGCCTATCACTATCCCCTCGTTAAGATTTGGAACCGTGCACATTGACATTATTGGACCACTACCACCATGCACCTAGCCTAGGCAATCCTACCCGTCGCATAAGCAGTATCTCTTATCTTGCATTGACCGGGCTACAAAATGCATCGAAGCATTAGTGATTCCGGACATAAATGCTGCAACTGTTGCTTTCTTGCCTTCTTAGACAGACATATTTCCAGATTTGGGGTGTTATTATAAGCGGTAACCGATAGAGGAGCCCAAGATAGGTTCTATTTATTCAAATAATTATCAGACCTCATTGGTTTTCATCGTCTTCGCACTAAGGCATACGAACCAAACACGAAAGAGATGGCGGAAAGAGCACGCAGAAACCTGAAAGGGTTCCATAATGACTGTCGACAGGGAAGGTTAATAGCCTGTCCAATTGTACTTTTGTGCATTCACTCGTTACCGAATGACTAAGGTTTTTCGCCTTTCACAGCAGTTGCAGGCACCACAGTACTCTGTACAAAGCCGTTGGTTTGATCCTAATTATCAAATACTAACTCAAAGTTTATTAAATAATTAGCCATAAGCATACCACAATTCGATTTAACACATGTATCCCAAGAACATCTGCACTAGGTGTATAAAAGTTTCTTACCCGAAGCTCTTCGAGAGGCGACGCATGTTTGGGTCCGATCGATCGAGTTCGCAAGCCACTAGAAGCGCCATATGCTGGAACTTTCCCGGTGGTCGAACGCGACGAAAACGTTTACAAGCTGGTATTCCCTAATGGCAACCAAGATACTGTCTCAGTGGAAGGGATTAAACCGGTGAAACTCTCACCGTCAAATAATGGTAATGTACTGAACGATCAGCGAGATTCAAGAATTCATCCAAGACATGGGAGAAATACATTGTCAACTTAGTGTTGTGATTAATGAGATGGATCACTAATGACAAGGATAATGGAAGGAAACTCTCTCCAGGCACCAGAAAGAGTGATAAAGAGCCAAATGTTTATACGCGATCAGAAAGATGGGTATCGTTTGCTAAAGATACGTCATACTTTGTAAGAGACCAGGTGCATTGTATAAAAGTCTCTTGATCTCAAATTATTAAATATAAGGATTTATTTCGTTGCCACGGCCAACTTATTATGAATGCGAAAGGAGGCAGATTGTTCGCAATCCTCAAAATTTGTGTACATATGTAAGATTAATGGACTTTCGCCTGTAGACCGACTAGTACACCATATGTTACGTTATAAACATTATCTAGAAAGTGCAAAAGACTTACTTAAATTTTAACAAAATTAAGAGCAAATATTTAAGCTATGTGACAATTATTTGTGATAAAAGGCTTATTCCCCCAAAAGTGTATTAGAGTTAAAGAATAGCATTTATAAAACTCTGTTTTCTTAAGGGAGAATCCTTGTAGTGCCCAATTACAATGTGGAGTAGAGCCAATAAGGAACCTTCACATATTGACCACTCCGTTGGACCGACGAAATCCTGAAATGAGCACACAAACCACACACTAAAATAATATGCCATCTGTTAAAAATTAATTAATGCAAAGCAAACTGAATACTTATGAAAAAATGATAAACCCCTACTCAATAATTAATGTATCAATGCAAAGCAAAATGTATAATTGTAAATAATGTGAAATCGCTGTGCATTCGCGCTAACTCACAAACATTCTTCCCCCCTTAGAAAACAGGCGCGAGCCGACAGAGTGGCTGCTGCGATAAGGAATACAATCGAAACAGCTGTTCATACAAGTAATGAATCTAATATAGAGGAAGTGCGACCCACCAGCTTTGACATGGACCGGCAAAAGCTCTGATGTTTTTGTTACGAATATCGGCCTGATTGCTATCAGTCAGATTTCCATATTCCAACACTCTCTTGCTATAAGCGCACATAACCTCTGGTCAAACGGGTTCTGCCCAGCTCTCTGGTTGGATAAACGGAGCCACACACTTAATCTTTCCTTAGGATAAAGGGGCTTGTAAAAGACACATATATACTGTCAGACAGCGAGAAATTGCAAGAAAATTGAGCCTTTTAACATCGATATCCGATACAAGTTCCTAGGCATAATACAAACCAGTAACCCAGCGATTTTACTTACGCCAAAAAAAGGCGCCCCTAAAACCTAGAATAAACCTCACAACTACGATTTTTTTAATTTTCTTACCTCCGCTAAGTAATAATTTGGTAACGTTAGACCAGCCATAAGTGGATAACTAGCTGGCATTTTGAAACTTCAATTGGAATCGGATAGAACTTACAGTATATCCAACCTTACCCGATCACTCCAAGCCAAATCACACACATCCTCAATATTCTAACATAGGAGTTCAAAAGTGCCGCAGAATTTATCTATTTATTTTTCTCTCCGGGCCTCTTTTATCACCTGTGTCTCTCCCCCACTTATTATTCTTCGTAATCGTCTGCACTCTATCAGTGATCTTGTTTTCTGTATATTTAACGTGATAATATGGCATATGTGAAAGGACCAAAATATAAGATTATTATTAATGATCTGTAAAATACAACAAATTTGTACCACCTAGAATGGTAAAAACTATACGAGACTTAGCCATTTATAGCTTCATTCAAACTATAATAAGGTACACGATTGGAATTTATGTACGTAACAGGGTAGAACTTGTAAAGAGTGCACTGACCAAATGGCCCCTAGACAAGAATTTACCAAGGAAATTTACTCAAGAAAGATAATATTTAGAGGGATCCGCTAAAATTGTAGTATTTCACCACCTCCTAAGATATTACTTCGAGAGAGAAAGCGAGCCGTTACGCCCCCGTCCTCTATAAATTCACTCTTGTTGGACATGCCTCCAGGTCACTAAGAAATTCACACCAAGGCATGATGCTGAAATTAAAGGCTACCTCCCACCTGTCTTAACCCTCCCTCCCCCGGGTTGGGAGATTACTCATCTATTGTGTATATTTGCCTGGAACAAATTTTATGGCTCGAGCCGCTGGTCGTTCCGTCTGACCTGATGATCCCGGCCTCTTACACTTTCCCGCAAGGACACGCTCAGTTTTCCCGGCCGATAATGAGGGTTCGAAAAGGCCTCTTTCCTTCTCCCTGTTTTGGCAAACTCCGGGTATATATGCTCCCTCCCAGGGATTACCAACAGATTCGGTTAGACGACACTTCTCCGAAAGAAGTTCGATTCAACGACGACCTCTCCCGAAAAGTTTTTAGTGAAGGTCGCAAGCCACGGAAAAGCTGAACATCAGATTCTTATCCTCGAGAAAGGGAGAAGAGTCTCATGAGGCAACGTCAGCCTTTCTTAACAGCCTTGGGATAAAGGATTGGGAAAAGCCTTCCTCCGAAGCTCTGCTGGTGACCTATTGAGGACAAGAGGCCCAATAGCTCGCTTAATCTGAGTTTGGAGAAGTCACATCCGCCCTTCGAAGATAGTCCGGTGACCTCTCGAGGGAAAGAAGCCCGCATCTCGCTCGATCTGAGTTGAGTTTGGAGAAGGTAGGACCACCCTCTTCAAGTTCCTAGCTACACTTGAGAGTAATCAAGGTCACCAAGACCTCTCCCTAACTTCGCTCCGCTTTACCCTCGAGGTTCAGAGAAAATAAATCGCTCACTACCCTAAATATCCCACTATAACCATTTAATAACCCTGGTTATCCAAATACTATTCAGAAGCAGATTACGTCTTATCCATCTTCCTATATATAGCCATATTTATTTTGTTCCTTTTATTTAGTGTGTATTAAAATCTATTTTTGTCGTTGTGTTTGGAATATTCCTTGGTCACGTAGCTGCAGCTACCTATTCAAAACGCATTCTTAGAACAATAACAGCTGTTGCCTTGCTCAGCTTAACTTAGAGCCTGTAGGCATATATTCCTATACACTTGGCCATACCACGACATCAAGATATATATATATATATATATATATATATATATATATATATATATATATATATATATATATATATATATATATATATATATATATATATATATATATATATATATATATATATATATATATATGTATATATATATATATATATATATATATATAATTTAGCGTTAGGCTTTGGGTCTTACTAAGAATCCTCCCCACTTGACTTTGAAGCACTAAATTTAATTTATAGCAGCTGCATTACCAAGAATATATGAACACCAATCTATGTGTTTCACACGGCCCAATATATAATACACACAAGAAATTTATAGAAGACTAGGGATCTAAAGACGTACTAGAAATTCACCAGAATTTATCAAGACGGTGCTAAATTACGAGGTATCCGCAAGTGGTTAAATACATACACATAAAAGTATTTTCAGTATTATTTACATCAAAATCAAAATAAAATAAATTGACTGCTAACAAATTATACGGGGGTACATGACTAACTTAATTAATTTAAAAGGGACGTAATAAGAATGAAATACTCCGAAATATTTGATAGCAGAGCAGTGAAGCAATAACCCAAGTCGGAAACCCAGGCGAAAGAGACTCGGCGACGATGAGTGAATTCGACCCTAGTCCACGGGGTTGAATGCGATGAAGGTCTTCGGCGAGGAGAAACCCACATACGGCGATATCGGGACGAAAGGCGTCGAGACGCCGGGAAACAATGATTCGAACGCCCAAATATCCGAGAGAAGGAATTAGAGATGAGAGAATTCCCCAAAAAGGAGATGGCGAGGTGTCTAGGGAAGAGCTTTGACGTGCTCAGTGTGAAGTGCTTCCCAAGGTAGAATACTTGTAAACGAAACTGGAAGAGCACAATTCGCTGCAGCCGACCGGGGACAGCGACAACGCTGGCAGGAATCAATGGCAAAAAATCCTCGCTGCACGAAGAAATCCAGTAGGGGTCTCCAAAATGAACGTCAAAGATAAGTGACGGAAAACGATTCAGCGGAGCAACCAAGGCAGAATCCTCGCAACAGAATAAATTAAAAGGCCTCACGGACCCATTTATGTCCTTAAGGCTGAAGGGGGAAAAGGGAAGTTGGGCACAAGTGAAAGGGCAATTTGTCGCTCCCTCTACGCAAATAAGGCTGGTAAGTTAAGAAGTTTAGGCCAAATTGCTAGCCTCGAAGCGGCTAGACCTGCAGTAAACACCGTAAACTATGAGAAGAGAGGGATGCATCAGAATACAAGAGCCTACCCTTTAGAATATATTAGGACAATTTTATTTTTGATTAACAGGTAACAACCAGTTTTTAAGCCCATTCTTGTGTATTGTATCCACAGTTTTCCTAGTTCCTTAAAAGAGGATACTTGCTAAGCGGTAATAGTAACCACCATTTTTGGTGTCATGAGTCATATTTCCTCGTAGGTTCTTTATTTATTTTTCTGTTGTAAATTTGCCCGACTTTTACTTGGAATTTTTTATAATTTGGTCGTTAGTATTATTTATATTTGCCTTGCGAGAAAGCTTCAATAACTCTGGTAGGTTTCTCGTGTGCAAGGGTCGAAAGTAGCATATCCTCGATGTCTTCATTCGATCGCTTTCATAAGCAAGAGCATATCCTAGGCTTATCTGGAAAAGATTTAATCGCTTACGTCCAGATAGAGGAACGTAACGAACGGGCGAAAAGAAAAGCATAGAGAGAAAGGAGGATAAAAAGCGCAGAGAAAAGCAGAAAGGAGAGAATGAATTAGGCAGCACTAGACAGAGATAAGCCGTGACCAAGTGGAGTTAAACTCCGTAGGATCTCGAAATGAACAGGCTCAAGTGCAATCATTAAAACTCCCCGCATACAAGGAATCAGATGGTGTTGCCCGGCTACTTCCACTATTGAACCATCGTCTTCTCGACATATTCATTTCTCTTCCTTTAGAGCCAACACTTAATTCTCCAACACTAAATACAGAACTTCTTTCGGCCATTAACATAAATCCAGAATTTTATAGGGTTAGATTCCGCTCCGCGCGAATACAGCCAGGCCAAACCTACAGACAATTTGGATCCAGGCTTCAGCGTAACTTCCAATTCTGGCTGGATGCCGCCCAAAAATCAAATGATTATGAGTTGCTAATTGACTTCATTCTAAGAGATCAACTGATGTCAGCCCTCTCTCGTGAACTAAGGGCCTTCATAGTAAACAGAAGAGTGTCCACTTTCAAGGAGTGTGTAAAAGAAGCCGACCTTCACGCTTTCAGCCACGAGCTCTACGCTAAGGAGGTCAAGAAGAACCACCCCACTCCCCTGAACACAAGTTTGGGTTTAACCGAAAACAACTTAAGGGCAACAAAGGCTCCGTAAAAGTTAAAGCTCCGAACAAGTACAGGCCTCACCCGCCGAGAGAGAAAAAGTTCGTGAAGCCTCCGTTACTCTTATCCATGCCTAGCAACTACCCACGTAGACCAATTGTATGATATATGTGTGGCATTCGTGGGCACTTAAGTTACAGTTTCCCGCGCAATGATCAACTGAGGACCTCCTCGATTCGCCAGGTCAATCAAATCTCTACTGTCCCCTCGCCTAATCCGCCAGCAGCATCGCCAGTGCCTCCTGCTCCCTTTCTCCCGGATCAACAGGTAAATTTCCTTCTCAACAAGAGTTCTCTTGGTGGGCTTCAGTCTGAAAATGGCGCACTAAATGGTTGCCGAGTGTCACCTATGGATAGAGATACAGGTTTTACCTGCATAGTAGTATCCGACAAACTACTACCCCACGTAAGTCTCTAGCATAACAGGTTCGCGTTAGTGCATGACCTTTTTGGTTTTGCCACCAGCTTACCAGTGGAACAGTGCCATATTCAGTGTCAGTTCTTCACCGGATGGGCTGACATAGTCACAGCCCCGATAAAATTCTGCTCCGTCTTCCTCAGACAGAGTGCACAGCTCTCCCAAAACCCACTTTTTCTGCCGGTCGTTGCCAGGGCCGAAGCCGAGAAGAATGTATCGCTCCCGGTACCCCTATCGTCCACATACATCGACCTCGCCGCCAATGTTCAATTTGCTAAGGCGCAGAAAAATTGCCCCGCATTGCAACTCCCGTGGGAAAAAGCAAGAAAGAAGGAGACTGAAACGGTGTGAGGCAATCGGAAGATCGAATACACCGTGTAGGATGCGTTATTATACTGTTCTTCTGTTGAACCGGAGAATCCCAGACCAACGCGTTGAGTGTGCCGATAACGAATATCGAACCCGTTCTAAAGATGGCTAACGATGACCTAATGGCCAGACATTTCGTTCATAACAAAACGGCACAGCCAGTTTTCAGATATTTCCTTTGACCAAGCGTGGCCAAAGAAATTATCGACTTCTGCAAGTCATGTGACATTCAACAGAAGGTCACCCTCAAATTGCGTGTAGCCCCACCCCCCTTCAAAATACCCTGGGAGTGGCCGAGCCCTTTGCCCGGGTTTCATCGACCTAATAGGCAACATTCGTCCCTCATCGAGAGAAAGACACTCCTATAGTTTAACACTCGTCGATTTCGCCACCCGTTTTCCAGAGGCTATCCCCATGAAGAAGATTGACAGCATTTCTTTGCAGAGGCTTTAATCTTAATCTTTTCCCAAGTAGGGATCTAGAAGGAGATCTTATTTTACTGTGGACGGAAATGCACCTCTGAATTGTTGGAGTATGTTGGTAAAAACTCCTTCTCATCAAGCCCGTCTTCACGACGCTATGGCACCCTTCAGCTAACGGGATGTGCGAAAAGTTAAACGGCACCCTCGCAATGGTACTCAAGAAGGTGTGTCATGATCAGCCCCAGGAGTGGCACCGCTACCTCCCCGTGGGGTTATTTGCTTGTCGTGAAGTCCCGCATAGGACTTTAGAGTTCGCTCCATTTGAGCTGTTCTATGAACTTAACGTTCAAGGACCGATGAGAATTTTAAAAGGATTGTGGTTTAATCCTAGAATGGATGAGGAAATTAAATTCTGTTACGCGTACGTTTTAGACCTGCGTACACGGTTAGAAAAATTTGCGGACATCACTATCCGAAACGTCGATTTAAACCTGGAGAAATACCGCACTTACTTCGACTAAAAATCAAGGGCGCGTTCGTTCAAACCAGGTAACGAAGTACTGCTCTTGCTTTGCTCCGAAGCAAATAAGCTCCTTTCCCACTGAAAAGGACCTTTCTCCGTTTTAGAACCTCGCGGCTAGGTAGATTACCTAATCGAAACCCTCCCTGGTAAAAAGATTTACCACATCAACCTCCTAAAATTACTACTGCCATGCTGGCCTAACTAGCATAGTCGCCCTAGACGAAGAACCCGTCCTCGAAGCCTTCTATCTCGTTGAACCCTTGTGTCTGGTCCAAACAGTGTGCGTAGAAGCAGACGATGAGTATCCCCTGCCATCACTTCCTTTCCCCCCAAGCGGAGCCTAACTCCGACTTGGACGTTAACCCCAATCTCGCCACTAATGAGAGGGCCAAATTTATTGCCTTAATGGAAGGCTTTCCCGCCGTCATTTAGGAATTTCCGGGTTGCTCAACCGAATTTACGCATGAGTTTATCCTCAATACTCAGGATGCGATAAGAACCAAGCTTTATCCCATACCCATACATGTACGGCCGACTTTCAATGCAGGGATCGAGAAATAATTAATTTTAGGAATAATAGAAGCCTCGTCGTCCGATTTTCGCTCCCCCATTGTCATGGTTAGAAAGCCTGACATGTCGTTTAGGATGTGCGTCGATTTTCGCAAATTAAACGTGGTTACATAGTTTGACGCGGAAACGATACCCATAATCGACCAAAGTCTTCATACCTTAGAAGACGCGACGTTCATCTTCGAGATTGACCTCTGTAAAGCCTACCACCAAGTGCCGCTTTCAGAGCAATCGAAACGCTTTACCGCTTTCGCTACTGAAAAGGGGTTATTTCAGTTTACTCGACTTCCTTTTGGGTTGGTAACTGCTTGCGGAAGTTATAACCGGATCATGTGCCTGTTGTTTGGGGCCTATCGAATGTGACGTTTTATTTCGATAACGTTTACGTCGCTACTTGTACCTAGGACCAACACGTACAGTTTCTGTGCGCGATTTTATCCTGGTTAAGCGTAAACGGGTTCAGAGTAAGCCCGACAAAGTGTTACTACCCCTAAGACACTATTAATTACCTTGGCTTCCAGGTCGGTAGGAACGAAATACTTTCCCAGGATGACAAGTTAAAGGCTATTTCGGAAATGCCGCACTTCCCGAAGGAAGAAACAGCTTCGTTCCTTTTTGGGATCCGTGTCATTCTATCGTCGTTTTGTGCCGAATTTCGCTGCCATAGTCTCGCCCCTTAACGACATGCTTAAGAGAACGGCCCCCTATCCAGTCAATTGGACCCCTTCCGCGAAAGAATGCTTCAACCAGTTAAGGGACAAACTAATCTCTGCCACTATTTTGTGATTACAGAATCCTAATAAAACATTCGGGATTCGTACTGATGCCTCCCAGAATGGCCTAGGTTGTGCTGTCCTCCAATATGATGACAATGGAGTGGGATATCCTATAGAATATGTTAGTAGGAAGCTACCTCATCCCGTACAGGTGTATGTCACCTTTTAGCTCGAAGCATTAGCCATAGTGTGGTCTATTCCTAAGATTAGGATGTATCTCATAGGTAAAGAATTTATTGTCAAAAGTGATCACAAACTCCTGGCGTACCTAAAAAATTGTAAGATCCAAAATGGGCGTTTAATGCGTTAGAGTCTACTACTAATTGAGTACTAAGTTTGGATCCTGTATGTTAAAACACCAACAACTGCTTAGCCGATAGCGTGAGTAGGAATCCAATAGAAAACCCCTCTCCAAAAACCTAAGTGTATAGTAAAATTCGTGTTTGACTCATTTTGTAAATACTAGTCTCCTTTTTTTGCCTTGTTGATGTTGTGTGTGCGTATGTATAGATTAAGTTCTCTGTGGATACACATATGTAAATTCCATGTAGTGTTATATGTTTTTTTTTCTCTCTGTTGGTAAACATTAAAATTGTATCTTTATAAGTTCCACTCTAGATGAAATTAGTTGTAGACATTTTTTTCGCCTCAAAGTGTTTTGTACTGTAAAGATGTCTTTGGATAGGGAGGAGTATAGAGAGAGCAGCTAAAATAGTAGTATTTTCCAACCTCTAAGATATTATTTCGGGAAAGAAAGCAAGCCGTTATTCCCCCCACCCCCAACTCCGACTTCACCCTTTTTAGACTTGCATCCAGGTCACTGAGAAATTCCCATCGAGGCATGACGCTGAAATTGAAGGCTACCTACGAGCCGTCTTAAATCCTCCCCCTTCCCCACCACTACCAGGGAGGGAGAGTTTAGATCTGCCTGGAACAACTTTGATGGCTCAAGCCACTGGTGGTTTTGTCTGACCCGCTGATCCCGGCCTCTTACACTTTCGCGCAAGGACACGCTCAGTTGTCTCGGTCGATCATGAGCGTTCAAAAAGGCCTCTCTTTTTCCCTATTTCGAAGCACTCCGCGTATATATGCACCCTCCCAAGGATTCCTCAGAGATTCGGTTAGACGACGCTTGCCCAAAAGTAGTTTGATTCAACGACGCTCTCTCCCGAGAAGTGTTTAGTGACGGTCACAGGCCAAGGAAGAGCTGAACATCACACTCGTATCTTCGGGTCAGGGAGAAGAGTCTCGTAAGGCAACGTCAGCCTTTCTCAACCGCCTTCGGATCAAGGCTGGGGAAAGCCATCCTCCGAAGATCTGCTGGTGACCTTTTGAGGACAAGAGGTCCAATAGCTCGCTCAATCTGAATTTGGAGAAGTCATCTCTCCCCCTTCGAAGTTCGACCGGTGACCTCTTGTGGACAAGAGGCCCGATAGCTTGTTCGATCCGAGTTTGGAGAAGTATCCTCCTCCCTTCGAAGTTCGTCCGATGACCTCTTGAGGAAAGGAGGCCCGCATCTCGTTCGATGCGAGTTGGAGAAAGTAGCACCACCCTCTTCGGGTTCCTATTTACACCCGTGAGTAATAAAGGTTACCAAGACCTCCCTCCAAGTTCGCCACGTTTTACTCTCGAGGTTCAAAAGAACTAAATCGCCTACTACTCTAAATCTCCCATTCTAAACATTTAATAACCCTGCTTATCCAATTAGTCTTCGGAACCTAATTCCATCTTATTTATGTCCCTCTATATATTCTTTTTTATTTGGTGCCTTGAAATTAGTGTGTATTAAAATCTATTTTTGACGTTGTATTTGGAATATTCCTTAATTTCGCAGCTGCAGCTAACTATTCAAACCCACTCTTCAACAATAACAGTTGTTGCCTTGCTTAGCCTACCTATGAGCATGTGTGCATATATTTTCGTACACTTGGACATAATTCGACCTAATAATTACAGCAACCCGATATTGCAAAGCATATGTACTGTCGTCATTGAGAGTAAGCCCTAAGAGGAAAATATTGTGACGCTGAGTAGATAGATGACCATTCCTCGGCCATCTCGAGAGTATAAAGATGAGAACAGGGACAACAAAGATAACCATAGAACTGATTTTATGTTTTACCTCACGGTTTCTCACCTTCTGTCATCTGTCGGTCAATTGCTTCAACTAAGAATGGCTATCAATTATGAATATCTATAAATAAACTTTAGTGAATAAGTGTGTTTCCATGCTCAAGTTCACTGCTACCTCAGCCGACAATACACTTCAGAATCTGTCATATCTCTGATATTTAATAACAAGTCGAAAATTAAATATTTGATCAGGAGAGTCGGGGGATTGAAAGGTCGAGCGAGACTCCCTCTCCCTACGTAAATCAGTTGAATGATTAGATTTAAGAAAAAGGATGATTCAACTTGGTAGAAAATGGCAAATATAGAGAGAGACTGATTGGGAATGAAACTAAATATAAATGAGAAATATTTAAGCAGAACTCGAAATACAAACTGAAAATTGTGTAAATTTGATGATAAATTCTTAAACTTTATTTAAAAAAGGAAATAATACATTTGTAAATCAAAATTACAAAACAAATATAGGATAGGCACCAGGGTGATGTGCTAATACATAAACAAGGGAAATAAAGAAAAGGGATATGAATAGTGAATAAGAAAATGACAGAAATTGCAATTATAAATCTATTGGTTTATAATTAATAAAGTAAAAACACAATTTATCTGTAAAACAAGTTCACTTCTAGATACTGACACTCATAGTTTTGAACTTAAACCACTAAAGCACAACAAAAGCACAATATTCTTAAGTGAGATGTACACTAGGGAGGAACTAAATTTATTTTGTCACGGTGAATATTTTATTGCGCTAGCTATAAGAGTAAACCTCCTAAAAGAATTTTTTTATATAATAAATTTTAAAGGTTCCTCAACGCCATTGAAAATTGAAATTGCGATTTTCAACTAAATTGTTACTTTCGGAGATATATCTAAAAATTAAGTTCGAATTTTGAATTGATATCTCCAAACAAATAATTATTGTATTTTATAGAACAAGTAAACGATATTTGAAAGTAATCGATTGATATTTAGAAGTTCATCAATGACATATTATATCTGCGTACGTGATAATTATGTTTCAGTAGCGCGGAGAATCTCATTGAGAATGGATGTATGTGTGTGTGGCTCTGTCTAGTGTCTATTGTTTTAAACATTCTTTTATTTTTATTTAACAACAGTTATTTATAGTGTGCAATAAATATTTATATACGTTTTATTATATTTCAGAGCTGAATAATATGTAAGAAAAAAATTGAAACAATATTTAATTATGGCATTTAAACATAGAACTCGTCATGAAATTGAAAGCCCTTTGTTTGGCTCACCCTGCGCCATTGGTAAACGAGTGTTATCAACTCACGAAGATGTTATAAAATATGTTTTGTTTGAGCGAGAAAAGGAAAAAATGCAATAGAAAAGACCTGCCAATTAAACAAATTATCACATTAATAGTGGACAAGTTAATTTTTACTTGGAAAACGGCATCAATCCCTTGTGTGTCAATAGAGGCAGTTAAAAAAATAATTTTAAATTATTATTCAAAATATCAGGCTTTAATGAGAAATATCAACAGGAAAAATGTGACATCATTCAAACAGAAATGTGGCGATTTTACAAAGAATGCATAAAAACTGTGTGATATTTTGTGTCGTAAATGTGATAGCTTTGAAAGCTGCTCTTGTAGCAAAGAAAGGAAGGTGCCGCCATTGGAGTAAATGTTTCTGGAAGAAAACGAAAAACTAGAAAAATGGAAATAGGTAATAACGATCAAATTCAATCAAAGAAGAATGTTCAGAGTGCAGTTAGAAGGAATCGGGACTATTGTCTCTTAAATCAACTATCTACTTCATAAGATAATATCGCAGTGATTCTTCCTTCATCCACACAGAAACAGAATCTGCTGACGAAGGTAACGACTATGAGCTTCCTTCATCCGTGAAACGCAAAGAAGTAAACAAAGAATTTGCATTCACGACTACATCTAAACGAAAAAATTTAGCAGCATTTGTATTGGCATGTGACCGCACTGTTGTGTTTGATCGAGCTGCAGCTTTAATAAAAAGTTTAATCCTTGAGGACTTATAGTTAATTGAAGGCAAAGAAACTTCTGTCGTAGTTAATAGGTCAAAGGTTAGAAGATCGCGCGGCAAAGACCTTAGGACAGTACAGCAAGGAATTAGTTCACATAAGCCATTATATTCTATTTATTTTGATGGCAAAAAAGATATCACATTTATTGTTGAGACGATGGAGGGAACTCACCACAAGAAGATAATGGAAGAGCATATCTCTATAAAAGAAGAACTAGGTTCAAAATACTTTGGACACCTGACACTGAAGAGTGATTCTGCAAAAGTTATATGAGACGCAATTTTATCGTATCTAGAAGCAAATAATATCGCAACTGATGAACTCGTTGCAGTGGGATGCGATGGAACTGCAGTGAATAGAGGAACTAAATGAGGTGTGATCAGAATGTTAGAAGAAACAATTAATAGACCACTGCATTCATTTATTTGCCAGCTCCATGTAAATGAGCTCCTATGCGCCATCTGACTAACAATTTTGATGGGAAAACAACAAGTTCTCGTGGATTTGTTGGACCTATATGGAAATAACTAGATGAATGTGAGACTCTAAGTGTTGTTGAATTCGAGCCAATTCCGATTAACCAGCTGACTAACGGCCAAAGAATTATTTGTATATCTCTTAGATACTGATTTGGTCCTCCACAGGCTTAAGATTGGTCACCAGATTAAATGGTCAAAAGCAGATACCATAATGCATATAAATGATTTTATTAGCAGAAATATCTTTAGATCGTACCTAATCTCCTGAACAAACGAGAGAAATGTAAATATTAGCCCCAGTTTGTTTTCTTTAGATCCATTCCTATTGTTTTTCCTCAAATTAAACTTATCAGAGGCCATAAAAGTCTGTCCATTTGATTTCATAGGGAAAACATTGCTTTGTTTAAATATAGTGTCTCTCTATAACATAAACCATTGTGAGTTTGAAAATGTTGTTAGGATAACAACTTACTCACGTGTTACCTCTCGTGATTTTTATCCATAAATATATATATATATATATATATATATATATATATATATATATATATATTTATATTGATATATATGAATAAATATATATATATATTATAGGGCAATATATTTTCATCGTAGCAAGTCTTTTTTCACATCTTTTAATTTGTCTGGGTTGAGGCCGTGGATAAGTTCTCTGAAATTCATTAGAACTCGGATTTGAAGGAAATAAAGGAGGAAATAGGAGAATATTCCTATAGCAAAACACTTTATTTTTCTGAAGCGTTTCGATACCCTCGTATCATCTTCCGAGATAAAGTAAAAATATAAATAATACATTATCTCTGATGATGATACGAGGGTTTCGAAAAGCGTCAGATAAATAAAGTGTTTTGCTAAAGGAATCTTCACCTTTTTAGTCCTTTAACTTTAAAAGCCGAATTCAATGAATTTAAGAGAACTTCAACAATGGGACCTACTGTACTGATCCTCATTAAAGTTCGCTGAAATTTGGAGATTAACGGGATTAGGTTAGTATTCATTTTTTACTGATATACTACTTTAAAGAACATTGTGGTCGCTGTTTTTGACAATTCAGTAACATGTTACCTAATCTTTAGAGAACTTTTATTCGATCAAATAATGTCCTAGATATTCATTCATCATAGTTGGCAAACTTTGTGACAAGGAAGTAAATTTCCCATTAGTTTCAATAATCTAGTGCCTTTTTCAATTAGAAAGATTTATTGCCGTCTATGACCGCATTCCCCGTCTATTCCTGAATCTTTAACACTCTCAATATGTGTATGAGTGAGAAATGTTTCGTTTTAAGTTAAAAGGACAGCAGTGAACATCAGTCAAATCAAATATTTGGCAAAGCTCTACCGTTATCACAACACTTTTCCAAATACCCCAATTATCGTGTGCTTGGGTTTCTTTTAATATGAAATTTGAAATAAATTTACACTCTTTCAATTTTTGAGGAGATTTTGGTAAATTCTTATCATACCTAATTTTTCATTTATCTCCTTATTTAAATGGTTTTATATTTAAGGTATTTAGATAGTGTCCATCCATAAGTATTGATTGTTATCTCGTACCTATCATAATCCAAAAGTTGCCTTTTTAAAAAAATCTATCCTTTGTTCCTGGTCAAATTGAGTTTAAAAAGAGTCCATCTCACACAAGCGGATCATTTTTGCTGCAAAAATCAAAATAAAATTTGGCAATGAAAAAAAATCATTAATAAAGAAAAGAAAAAGGAAATGTTTAAGCTGAGTGGGTTGTTCATATAATATATTTAGAAGCTTTGCCTTTATCATTGGTGTCATGGAATCGCTTTTATAATCTCAGAGACAGTCTACTGGTGTCCGAGCATTAAAATAATCATTTACATGTGAAAACTCTTCGTTTCCTCCCTTTCTAGAGGAGAAGGTCTTCCTTCACACCATTACTTTTCTTTTAAAATGTTGGCTGTACACTCGGTCCATGAGGGAGTCTAACCCTACTTGGATCCTTTAGGGTGCTTTTTAATTAGATTTTCTTCTACATATGTAGTTGTCATTGTTATGCAAGTTTAATTTTAGATTCTTTATTAGTAAGTATTTTAATTTATTAAAGGGTTGTACGCTCGCTGTACTCTCGTGAATGGCGCCTAGATCACTAATTAAAAAAATTATATACCATTGTCCGATTTTAAGGAGAGAATATATCCGTACTGCTTTCTCCTCACCGAACTCTGACTAACGAAAATGGATATATATGTTACTGATAAGGTCAGAATCATCTTTCCGTCTGTACAAGTAAAGATTCAGGATCTTTTCTTGTGAGATTATTCTCGATTATTTCAATAACCCTGTTCTTTCAAATTTTCTACCTCTATCTGATTCTTAGTAAAATGAATTACCCTTGATTATATACAATTATCCTTTCCTTTATAAGCTTGAAATTATCGACATCTTTAAAATGAAAATTAGAAACTATGGTGGTAGCGATAAACGTTAGGTAGTAGCTCTTCTGCCTTGGGAAGGACGCACAATAAATTTGACACATCCTATTCCTTAAGTAGTATTATCGTTAGGTCTCATAGTTTTGGCAAACCGGGATACATAAAATCAAGAGTATAAAAGGACTTAAGCCCTTTTTAAATACTGAATTCAGGCATTGGGAAGATAAAAACAAGATTTTTGATTTGGGAGAAATGGCAATGATCAGTATATTTGCCTCGACAATAAGCTCGAATTTTTTCACATAAGTAACTCTATCTAGTTCCTAATTATGCTAATGACACAAAACGGCTTCCATTAGAAGAACTACCATAATTCACTGCAATTATAGTAAAAATGTAACCTATTAAATTTTCTCTTTGCGATTCCATTTAGAATATGTACATGTCACCCGTGAATTTCCTTTTCATTTGAACTGCCTGTCCTTTCTCTTCTGAACCTATTTTCTCTTTGTCCTCTCCCACACGCATATAATGACTTCAAAAGTCTCTTCCCCCTCGTTATTTCCCGGATCTCATCTGCTTCAAGTTGGCTATTTTTTCAAAAGTTTACTACTTCTGTTTAAGAAAAGGGCTCATTTCTCTAACGAATACCTGACTCTCCATAACGTTGCAGGAATTTGGAAGGTTAGGATCTTTCTTTGGCACAAAAATATGCTAATATGCATTACGTGATTTAGGATATTTGTTTTGCCCTTCGCAAAACATATTTAAATCTGCCACACGAGCAAACACACCATCGCCGCAGAAAACTCACACAAGCTGCCATGCATTTATTTATGAGAACTCTAAGGTGTATTATATATTGATATGTTAATATGTCCAATCATGAGTTCAACCCTCTAAAATTGACTTTGTAAAATGAAGGGTGTATAATTTATATTAATTAACTGATTATCTAATAAGATAAAATCTAAACGAAAATTTGATCATCCATTATGTCCTCTGTTTATTCATAGCACTTTTAATTCGATAATTCACGTAATCATTTAATCAGGCGAGAAATGGTTTAAGGTTTAGCGTTTAGTGGTTTGGAATGTATTCTATCTTACACATGACTGTAAACATTCCAAAGTGTAAATTATCAGTGATTATCTATTCCTGAGAGTTTTTCAGTAGTACAAACTACTGCCCTTTTAAGACAATAATTCATAGATCCCATTTTTATAATATTTGTTTGTTTTTGGTATGGTTACCTTCTATTTTTACTATTTTTTAGTCTATTCTCCGTTAGGACCCACGATCTATGATAACTGCCGAAAGGTCGATCCAAAATCGGAATCTATTTGCGATCTAATGACAAAAAATGCGACTTATGATCACTGAATTTGTAACAAGTGTTTCTGCTTGGCTAGACCGTAACCGAATTTTAGAATATTAACATATAAAAGAATTTGAACCGCACGACTATGACTTTGGTGATCTAGTTTTGGTTACGATCGTCGTTAAATGATTTCCAATTCCTACGGTTGTGAGAGTTTCTGATATTACAAACTAAGAAATCGGAAAAATGCCAAAATATAAACCACTTAATAATTTCACAAGTAATTTACCTTAAAATACTTGCATTTAATGGTGAATTGCAATAGGTTTACCCACCCAGCATCCCCAAATATGGTAAGAATATGATATTATGATTTAGGTAATTAAATGTTAAGCATTTAGGTTAAATGTCGGAAATCGTACCTTCTACCTTTGTCATTTATGTCCCCTACTTTACTTTTATTCACCATATTTAATTGATCTTAGCTATAAAGTAGTTGCCGAAAATATATTTCTCAATGAGATCAAACTCCAAAATTCATATGAGCCACGCCTTCTGCTTACTGTTTTAAGAGGTAACAAACTATTGCCAGAGCTATTAAAATGTGTAAACAAATTTGACTTGTGGCTTGTCCTTTTATATGTTTCTCGAAAATTCTGGCAACTTAGATGATTATAAATACAAAGAATGTCTACTCAACAGATCAGTTTAACTCTAGCCATCACAGCTCAGACATCGTCACTCGTCATTGATAGAAGCATTCATCACACATGGCCTTAAGATTTTTAAGCATCGGACAGACGCATTTTGCTATGTTTGCGGCGAATTTATTAAGACAAAAGCCAAAAACTACTTTGTAGAGAGGGATATCTGGCATGCATAATTCCGCATGCCAGTCGGAGGGAAATACAGTACTGACAAGATCTTGCTAGATGCATTGAAATATGAAAAGTACGGTTGGGAGGTTATCGAGCTTTCAAAATGGTGGCCTTCTTGATGGGTCTCCAAGGCGGCTTCACCAAGTTTCCTTGCTATCTTGGCCTTTGGGACAGCAAGAACACCCTGGCACAATACCATCAGCGGGATTGGTCACTACGGACCAAGTTTATTGTGGGGAGAAACAACGTCAAATGGGAGCCTTTGTTGGACACCGAAAAGTAATCTTTCCTTCTTTGCACTTAAAATTGGGCCTTATGAAACAATTCTCCAAAGCTCTATAAAAGAAATCTGCCGCTTTTAAGAATCTCGAGGATTTCTTTCCTAAGCTATCTGCGGCAAAGGTGGAAGCCGAGGTGTTCATCGGTCCACGAATAAAATAGATCATGGAGTGCAAGGAGTTTCCCGAAAAGCTCAATAGGACCGGAAAAGCAGCGTGGGACAGCTTTTTCGCAGTTGATCTAGTCTTCATAGATAATCACAAAGCAGAAAATAATATAAAGCTTGTTGAGAATTTGGTGAGAAACTGCGGCAAGATGGGTTGCAGGATGCCCTTGAAAGTCCATATTCTTAAGGCTCATCTTGATAAATTTAAGGAGAACATAGGGACGTACTCCGAGGAGCATGTTGAGCGCTATCGCCATGAACTACTAGACTTTAAATGCCGCTATCAAGGAGCATATAGAGAAAATCTGTGTGAAGAATATATTTGGGGAATGATTCGTGAAAGTGGTTCACAGTATAAGCATAAATCAGAAAACTACTCATTTCTGAAATTTTAATTGTCTTACTTATGTCGTTTTGTTTCTACTTTATGCAAATAAAAGTTCAAATTCGCCACTTCCTCCTAGATGGAATAGGTAAATTTCATATAAATATCATTATCATTATCTTGGACACAAAAGCAAAGTTTGAAATAAAGAATTATTTTTTTATGTATTCCAGACACAAGCAAATAGAAAATAACAGTTGCTATCCAAAAGACAAAAATCTGTTTACACAGTGTTATCATCCCTTGTGTTCCGGTTATTGATTTACTTTCGCCTTTTCTTTCTTGCTCTTCCTCCTTTTTGTATCCATTAAATGTAGATCACTATTTACCTGTCCATATTTACTAAATCTAATGTTTTGTACCTAATTTGTCCTCTTTTATTAGTTTCAGTATCTATTTTGATGACTTCGAATTGGACAAAAAAGAAATGTCAAGAATTCTTTATCCTTGGTTAGTTCTTCCTATTCCTTCAATAAGGAAAGGTCTGTGTCAAAAATGTGCATCAGGTTTTCTCGTGTTTCTTCATAAAATGGACCTCCTAAATCTGAATCTGGCCTTCATTTTTCTCTATTAGGTCCAGCTTTTGCGATACAGGGAGTGATGATAATTTTATAGTTTATACATGTCCTATATTACATCAAAATTTCAATAGTATTTGCACAACTGTATTCACAGTAAATTTTGTGTACATTCTAAGTAATTATGTTAATAAGTTTATATTTTTTCAGGTTTGAAATTGCTTAGCATTATAATACTAATAATAATAATAATAATAGTGGTTGAGTTAAAAATTAACAGAAAATATAAGAATAGCTCGACAGATTTTACTATGTTTGCGGCAAAGTTACATTTTCCGAGCAGCAATGTACAGTCTCTCCTGTAATTAAATCTTTCTATCATGCATATTTTGGAGTAAAGGTAGAAGATCAAGATAAAAATTTTGCACCACATATCTGCTGCAAGGTATGCTACATAAGCTTAAGACGCTGGAGTCAGGGCAAATATAAGTCTCTCTGTTTTTGCTGTTCCCATGGTGTGGAGAGAGGGCATGACCACACTACGGACTGCTATTTATGCATGACAAATCTTAAAGGTGATCAGTAGTTTGAGGCATCAAAGACAGACATAAAAAAGATGCCTGGAAAGCTTTCAAAGCTCTAGTTCACAATTTTCTAGGCAATAAAAGCAGCCCAGAATATGTTGCCTTGGTCAATCAGCTCCTAACAAGTCGCAAACCTTTGGGAGCTCGAATAGCTATAAAGATACACTTTTTACAGTCCCATCTGGATTATTTTCCAGACAACTGCGGGAATTGCAGTGAGGAACAGGGGCAAGCATTCTACCAGGACATAAAAACAATGGAATCTAGGTACCATGGTAAATGGGACAGAAACATGTTTGCTGACTACTGTTGGTGTTCTAAACGTGATGCACCAGATGAAAGGCACAAACGAAAATCGTCAGGACCGTGTTTTCTTGGAAATTAGAATTATTTTCTTTATTATGTTGATTTTTTTAATTGTTTTGGTTGATTAAAAGGATTATAGTTTACATACGTTTATTCCTGTTTCTATGATATAACAATAATAATGCATTATTAGATAGAGAAAGGTTTTCGAAATTCTTTTTCCGGAAAAATGAGGTAATGTCAATGAAAATGGTGTATGCTGTACTGAGAAAATCTGACCTGATAGAACAAAAATACATTTATTTTTGAGCTCAAGAGGTTTGATTCATTGAGAAACCACAAACAAATCTTGAGGAACCTTAAAGATTTTTCAAATGCAGGCCTGTGTTATTTACCTAATGCAAGAATATGAATATTAGCAATGAGATAAGGGTATGCTTAAAATAATACATACATATACCAAACGAATGTTTTTATAGGAACAATGGGGGAAACTTTAAACGAAAGTTTATGACGCATAACAATACTGCTAATACCTTAAGAAATTAATTAAAGTATATATCATTTTTGAGCGAAAATGTTTCAGTTCGGATGGAAACCGGTAAATTGCCTTTCATCTGCGCCCATATCATTGGAAAAATATCAAATATTAGTATGATCACATAAGAAATGCTATCAAGGACACTTGATATAATAGTTGGGTATGGCTATTAAAGCTTGAAAGTAGAAATAAGTATCATAACAAAGAATAATATTTGAAATTTTATTAGCTAGCTTTTTGACACTCGAAATCACCACCACGGGACTATGCGCTCATCAATACGATAAACAAAATTTCTTATGGTATTCTGAAAAATATTGATATTGATCGATGCAATGATTTCTTTAAACTTATTCTTCAGTTCTGCGATATTATAATGATAATGCAGCTCCAAATAGGCTTTTTTTTACAAAACTCCATAAAAAATAGTCTAAAGGTGACAAGTCAGGTGACATTCCCGGTCATGGGAAATTTGTCATATGCAACATTAGTCGTTATGGAAATTGAGACTTCAACCTTATCATGACGGTACATGCAGTATGGGAGGTGGTGCCATCTCGCTGAAACTGTTCCTCAGAGATATTTCAACTGGTACCTCTAAGCCGCACTCATGGTGGTCTACTCTTAAACAATCCATGTTTTGGGCTGACTCTAGCCTCCCTCCTCTGTCATGTGCTGAAGGCTCTGTATGGTATAACTCCAAGGAGAAAGCTGATCCACTTGCCTCAATTTTGAATGAAAAACAAAGCAGTGAGTTATTGGACAAACCTTCATCTTGCTTTCTTCTTATTAAACTGCACTCTTTGGCATTTAGATCATTAGCATATTTTTTTCTATTTTAATGACCTTTATTCATTAAGTGGATGTGATCCTATGGGTTTTTTGCCCATTTTTATAAAATGATTATCCATCATTGGCCGCAAAATTGGCTGTTATTTCTAAATTACTTATCCGTCCGAGTACTTTGCCTGAATGCTGCATTTTTCAAATGTCACTCCAATCCTCAAAGGCTCCCTATCATTAATTCATGCGGAGGAATATAAACCCATTTCCATTACACCGGTTTTCTCTAAAGTATTTAAGCGCTTACTGGCCAAACGCAAGATTCATATTCTGAATACTAATAAATTGTTGTCGGTAAAACAGTTTGGTTTTCGGAGGGGTCTTTGTACTTCTGATGCTCTTCAAAGTTTTCATGATGCTGATCATGAATCTTGTCTTATTTCACTTGATTTGAGCTCAGCCTTTGATCATGTAAATTAGAAGGCTCTTTTGTTTAAAATTAGATTCCTTGGTATTGGTGGTCATTTCCTCGGCACAAGTGTCGAGTTTTTGACTGACAGAAAGCAGCGTGTGTCCGTTGAAGATAGTTTTAGTTCCTACAGCTTTGTTAAATCTGGTGTTCGCCAGGTTAGTGTCCTGGGTCCGCTTCTTTTCATCATTTATACCTCTGACATGTTCTCTGGGATTGAGTTAAATATGGTTGCTCATGCTGATGATACTACTTTGTGTGCTCTAATTCCTTCCCGTTTGGACAAACAAAGAGTCGCTGAATTGATTAATCTGGATATCAAGAAATTTTATCGTGGTGTGATATTTGAAGTATGGAACTTAATCCGAGTAAATCCCATAGCCTTGTTATTGGTAGATCAAGATCCTTACAATCGCATCATCCTAACATCATTGTCAACTGCATTGCAATTACTTGGTGTTACATCTAATACCAAGATGACTTTTGAGCGGCACCTGCGCCCTGTTGGATTCTCAATATTTCAAAACTTTGGTTTGTTGCGTAAGTGCCGCCAGATTTACTTTACAGACAGGGTGGTTAGGTGTGAGGGTATGGAACGTACATACTCGCATGCCACCAGACAATCGTGGGAACGGAAGAAATTTGTCGTTTGAGTTGACCTTCGTCTCCTTTCTCTCCCCCCACCCTCACCCGACATTCTACCGCCCTCCTCCGCCTTCTTCTTGACCTAAGTCGTTATCCGTGCCAAACTTCCCCAACAGGCGGCAGGAAGTCTGACAAAAGAAGGCCTATCTCACAGAGAAGCCTAAATTTTATTTGCCTTCTTTATGATACCATGGAAATTGTCCAGAAGGCGCTGAAATAAGCGAATTGTCGTATATGGAATATCTCTCTCGATTTCACACAGTCTGCGGTATAAATGACAACGCTGTTCATCCCTCGGCAGAAGTGTTCCAAACCTACTCGCGTAACCCTCACGTTGAACGAGAGTCGTTGCCGTAACGTATCGACTGCCAACGCGCCACTGAGTTAACTTGGTCGCTGTCCCAAAGTGTTCCTGAGGTAAATCCCGCCCCGCAGAGTCTGTGACCAGAAGAATACGCTCTGTTGCTCAACGTAACTTGAGAAAGAAAAAGGAACATCCAAATTGTTACTGGAAGTAACTATTTGTTAGTGTCACATCCAGTTAGGAGTGAACTAACCAGAACTGCAGTCAGCAGCCCCGAACCCATCGTCTTATCCCCCTTCTCCCCGAGAACTCGTCTCTCCAATACATCACAATTAATGGTAATCTGTAAACCCAGTGTCCCTCTATTCTTAAATTACCTATTTAATTAACAGTGATTAATACTCCCATTAAGTCACTATAAATCTAGACGCTTAACGTCAGTGTTATCCTCCCCTCCTTTTTTAAAGAGATTCAAGTGTCATTCCCTGATATTGTTATTTTTAATTGCTGTCAGCCCAGACTAATCCGTGTTTAATATTTAATCCTTATTTACCTAAATGCCCGTTTAACTATTGCTACTAATTATTATTTTGGTGTAAAGTAAAGTTTATTTTTGTAGGGTGTTTATTTGTGGCTTCTCCTTTTTGAAGTGTCCTTGGCAAGACTTTAATAAAGAATCCCTTCGGCTAATTTATTCAACCTGTATTATGCACTCTTAGAATTTAACAATCACAAACCTGCCCCCAGTAACAAGTGGGACTTTTATAGTGAGAATCCTGGCCATGGCACAACCCGCCTCTAACCAGCTTTCACACGTTCAGTAGGAATTAAAGCCTATATATATATATAATGATCGTAGATTGAGTCATAGGGTCTCAATACCATCGACTTAAACAAAAGCGGTGTGTCAAGATCAAGGACTAGAATAATTATTGGACCAGACTATGAGCAATTCTACGACATTAGGAATTGTTTTTATTCCTTCCCTCTGCCTCATTTTAAATATTGTCATTATGTCTACCTCTCTACACGGAGACCAATTTAAAGTTACTTGACATAAATTTCAACATTATTTGTTTTCTGCTACCCAATGTACAGTTAAACCTCGTCAAATCGTTGGAGTATTGACTCATTTCTCTAAAATTGTTTCTGATCCCGATCATCCACTTCACTGTTTGATGCCAGCTCCCTCACGGCCGGTTCGTGATACGCGCTACACGTTAAGGCAGAATGACCGTGCTTTTTCGGTCGCTCTAGTGAATAAAACGCAGTTCTCTCGATCTTCCTTTTCTACAGCCGTCGTTCTGTGAAACACTAACTTCATATAATTGTGATGTAATCTAAAGGCGTGTGTATGCTTTTATCCTCTCAGGATTTATATATTTTACTACTTTTACGATGTTGCGCCGCAGGTTGGTCCCTATGGGTTTCTTAGGTTCTGCCGTTTTAGCTGTTGCCTTTCAACGGGGCGCCTTCATTGACTTTGATAATAATAATCATAATCACACGTTTTTTTAACCTTGAGTCAAAATGAGAACCTTCACTTCTTATCCCACATTGAGATTTCTTGATAATATTGAATGTTGCATGGCCTTAAATAAGATTTATTTTTAGAATAGTTCGCACAGTTTCTCTCTTTAAATTTATTTCAGCAGAAATTTATCACACTGACCTTATTTCATCAGCATTAATTAAAGTCCTAAAGTGTCAATATTTGTTTCCGTCATCACACTTTTTTTAAATCAGAATTTGGTTTGTTTAAATTACGAATTGTGCTGTGTGCATTCTATTTGCTGTAATTTCTTTTGATTGTTTTTTTCTAATTGTATAGCATATCTTGGTCGAAAATGACAAAATTAATTTGATTATAGAGCCATGGTGAATCATAAATTACACGATTAGCCTGCGCTGTTCAATAGTTAATTGTGCCATTTTTAAGAACTTAAAACAGCACTGTTTAAAATCTGCATAGATAGTCTTACCTAGGCTAGGATAGACTCTCAGCCGCAGGCCTAGGCTCACTAAGCTAGCTAATGAAATTTCAAATATTGTTCTTGGTAATGATACTTATTTTTATCTTCAAGTTTTAATCGCTAGCAAGCTACAAAATTATAATAAGGGGATGTTTTTGGTTGTCACCCAGAATAATGAGAGAAAAAGGATGGCAAGGAGACCGAGAGCAACGTGTAAAAATAACTGGTATTACTTATTAGCTATGGAAGGTATGAAAGGAAAAATAATAAGATGATTATTTGGGGATAGCTCTCTTCAATAACATGGAATAAGTGGTAGGTGTCCACGGCAGGCCTAAAGGCAGCAATTTATAGGGTGAGCGTATCGCATCCTGCAGAATATTTTACATTATAGCAGCAAATATAGAGAAACTACGATCACAACTGAAGCACCGATGACTACTAGGAACCATATTTAACCAAAAAGAGCCAGAGCGTAAGGTTGTCATGTAAGAGATATGGTCAGTGAAGATGGATAGGAAGGAGATGCGTTACTTTAGGTCTTATGAACATATATTATATATAAAAAGCATATTAAAGTTGATTCTGAATTGAATGGGAAGCCACTGTATTTTTGAGAAGCATGAGGAGTGCAAGAGAGAAAAGTCGCCGGTGGAGAAGAATAAGTTTTGCAAAGTTTGGCAACAGTTATGGAGGCCGATTTGTGAAAGTTTGTGATCCAGCGAGAATGAAATTGAACTAGTCAAGATGAGAGCGATGGAGGCAGAAATTGTAGTCTTAAACTTAATATGGTCAAATGATAATGGAAGCTGCTCAGTTTATGAAGAAAGAAGAGGTAGGATTTACAGGCATAGACAAACTGGGTTCTGAGAGATAGCTGCCTGTAAAAGGCGATGCTCTTTCTTATTTTATTGTACAGTTGACATGGGAGGCACCAACACTTTAAGACAGGGCAGTTGTTTTGCAGTGAGTCACATCCACAGTGGTGCCCTAAATTAATACCTATGTTGTGTTTTGGTTGGTTTACCGAGATCAATTAGGTATCATATTATAAGCATATATGTAGTAGTCTTATATAAGTATCAGAAAACGAGGGTGGGAAAAAAGATATGTTTGCATATTATTCGCATAGAAATAAAATGATATAACGAATACGAAGCATTAGAATAAAAAGGGAAATTAAAGAGATGTGAAACAGAAGTGCGCCAGTAACTGAAAACCCGTATCTTGCCGAAGAGCAAAGCATGCTTCCGCCAGCCAACATTTATATTTTAAAATCTCAACGCAAACCCGAGAAACTATATAATGATATCCGGCCTTATCCGCACCCTTTCTTTGTCAATAGTAATCTGATGCCCCAAACTACTTATCTAAGACCATTAATTACCTGAACAAAAAGTGAATTGGCTAAGGAGGCGTGTAGACTCCAGACGCACTATTTTGGCAAAGAAATCTTAATTCACATTTACTCTAGTAACCCACAGATGATAATAGTAGTTTTAGTAGTTGTAGGGAGCAGCTAGAGCCTATTTTCCATCAAAGCACTCTTATAGTTGCATAAAAAGCTTGGGATTTCGCTTTATGGAAGGTTATTTATTTTAAGATTATAGCTTCCGGGATAGTTTATCTGCTGTTAACCTGCATATCTTCAAGCTATTGGGCAATCAGGCACCAGCTGAACCAGCTTACAATATTTGACCGGTGACATTACTGTTATTAGTAGTGAAAATTACCTATTCCTAATTAGTTATTAATTTAAAAGATCGAAGATAGGACCAGAACCAATAAGTGAAGTTCCTGAGAAACTCAGGTTTTCACGGAAGGGATTTGGAAGGAAGGTGTAGTCAACAGTTTAAAATCATCTCGACAAGTACAGAAACACCAGATGTGTAGGTTGGATAGCTTTGGTCTAACGACGAAGATGGTCGCTTAAATGTAAGAGAGCTCATTTTTTTTATTTACTACTGCAGCCTGTCCTAAATTAGACTAAAACATCTCATGAGCGCTTGAGGAGGACAACTCCTCAAGTTGAGTTGCTGACAACAGATTTCCAAGCACTTTTGTAGGAATAGGGCATAAGGGGTTGATTTCTGTCTTGTAAGATGGTAATAAGATAGGGTGGGGTAGGGAATAAAAGTTATCAGTGAAGTAATGAAATAGAACAGAGAGTAATAGCAATAAGAACAAGGAGATATTTAGTCTAGGGGACATTAGGTCTTTTTCTTAGAATGGATTAAAGATAATTCCCCAGAATTCCATGCAGCAAGAAAAATGAGTTTTTATTAGTAATCAAAAGGACGAGTTACTATTCGGGTGCTAGAGAGGAAGAACTAGGCCAGAAACAATATGGAGTATATTATCATAGATTAAATCATAAAATTCACCATAGAAGATATGGGGAAAGGACTATGGTATCTGGAGGGCAGAAAAATTCGCAAGAGCCTTAAACAAAATATAATATAGCTTGGTTTTATTTTCTACGAGGACATAACGGGTGTTCACCTCACTGGCAGACTTTATAAAGGCAATTTTGAGACAGTAGAATGAAGTAGGGACGGAAGCTATTGTTCTTTCTGCAGCGCAACCACGGTCAGCTAGAAGACTTGATTATCTTTCCTTATTGACACAAGGCTCGTTTTAAGCGAATGGAGTAAAGGAGCATGTTGGCATAAATTTTGATGCAGGACGAAAATATTCTAAACAAAAGGTGAGAGCCACGTTGAAGACGGAATAAGTGTTGACAGTCTAAATAGGAGAATAAAAAGAAATATTTCCTCATGATCTGCTATTTCTGATTGGTAAAGAGCCAAGTATCATAATGCTTGTTTTTAAGTTTAAGTTTAATAGTTTATAGACAAAGAGATGAATAATACTGAATGAGTAATAGAAAAAGAGGTGTAGAGGCGTCTGTTTATGTATGCCTATGAATTTGAATGGAGGCTGTCATTATGTCTAGTGAATCCCCGTGTGAGTAAGGGGAAAAAGATAGTGAGAGAGAATTTTTAGTTTAAATATTCATGTCAAAGCGATACACATAATAGGAGCTGTGCTAAGGGCTCTTTAAATCTTTCTAAATAAGTAAAGTTGCAATGGAATTAAGGAAATCTATATTCAGAAATCCAGCCAAACCATCAAAGATTCTGTCCCCTGGTAATATACATACGATAATTATAAAAAACTACAAGACTAAGTTTCATTGACAAAGTTGCAAGTAATTGAATATCATAGTTTCGCCACCTCGAAGTCTAACATTCTTGATATATGAATCCCCACGCCGAAACATATCAGCAAGAACAACTGTATTTTGCTTAGCTTAACGCATTTATACTGATATCAATAGGCCAAATCTCACAATGATATATGAGCATAGCTGAAATTAACCTTCCCCAAAGTCAAACAGCAAAATATTTTAAAAAATAGAGCGATTGTATGCATTTGGGAATGAGTCAAATTTAGTATGAGGGGGAAGAAGTGTGTTTGGATGAGAAAGCTGAGCTGATTGTCAGCGTATAAATAATTCCATCATATAAAAAGAGATTGATAGTCGATTTCGTAAAATAGAGAGATCGATGAGTCTTGGCGTAGGGCTTATATATTGCTAGCTACAATGTTCTTCTTTAAATTAATTGGGTTGATTCTGGGTAGTTCTTTATTCAAACGATACTTGAGACTTTTTTGGAACAGCGCTCGTGTAGCGAGAGTTCTTGATGTTGAAGAATCTGGAAACTCTTGAGTGCATGAAGAAACATTAAGTGACGTTTTGCAGTCCTAGGAAAACATTTCATGAGCAGGTAACTTAGAAATTTTAAAGCAGATAGACGATTAAATAAACGAGAAGAATCGCAGCAAATAAAATTAAAAAACGCAAAAACTCTACTTCATTTGCTTCATTAATGCTACATACCAAAGAATAATGTAGCGGTAGCAGCCTCTTCACCGAAACAGTACAAAAACTACCCAAAACATGGCCTTAACCCATCAATATATAAAGTTTGAAAAGAGGATTAGAGCGTTCATTTTTATTCAATATATGTAATCAAAAATTTTGATGATGCCTTTAAATTTCCATTAAGTAGCTTTGTTAAAATAAGATACATACCGTCCCCAAAATTGGAAGTTGTCCATTTATCAAAAATATATTTGCCAAATTTCATTCTCTTTTTAAAATTATTTTCTCTATTGTAATATATATATATATATATATATATATATATATATATATATATATATATATATATATTAATATATATATATATATTAGGGTGACCCTTATTTCATGTTAATTTTGATTTTTTTATATTTTACCAGGAATGGCAGTTCAAATGTTCTATTTGCTCCGAAAACAATGCATGCAAAGTTATTTTTTAAAATTTTAATATTTAGGGGTAACTCAACGATTTTTAAGTTTCTTATATTTTGTAAGAGGATGGACATTTTTTTGTGCCGTCATAGGTGATTTAAAACATTATTTAACACTAAAAATTTAAAAGTCACCTTATTTGATGCAATAAACATATTTGTAAATACATTTTATTTCACAGCACTGATTCTAGGTTCACATATTCTCGAGTATTATCCTCTCAAAGTGGGGGGTCTCATAGGCACCCAACTCCGACTCATTGTTACCTAGTTTAAAGTTACCTTGGACTTGCAAGCGTCAGGGTAATTCTTTCGGTGTTTCTCTCTCTCTACTACTTGGAATAGGAACTGCCTCTGCTCTTCGTTCTTTGTGAGTGGCAGGTTGAAGTCCTGCATCAGGGCGATGCCTCGTTCAGCGAATTCGTTCACAGTGTGCAGTTCCTTGGCCTAGAAAGCGGAGATGGAGTATTTCCGATTGTTAATCCGCTCAGTTGGGTCACGTACCAGGAAACTTCCATTCAACCCAAGGATCTCAAAGAAGGATGGCGCGGCAGACGTCACAAAACTTGCAATACTTTTCTCTGCAAGTGCAGTAGATGTTAGCTCGACTGTTGCTCGTCGAGGAGTATCGTCATGGCCCTCTTCCTTCTGCAAAGCATTCAACATCTCCCTCTTCATCTTAACGGCCAGGTGGTCATAAAAAAAATGCAAGAGAAAGCAGCCTCTCACTCAAGTAGGAAAGGGGCGCCCAAAGACTGTAGCTGTCGCCTTGGTCGCTGCCTTGGCGGGGTAGGACACCAGCATCTTAAGCAGTTGGAGGTTTTTTGCCTGGGCTGCAGCTGGAGATGTCGCGCGAAACCAAGACACAATGTACGTTGAGAAGCTAGAAGTGACGAATCGTTTAACTCCAGACTTTTCGCTTTCAGTGATGTGGTATTGCTATAAATCTCGGAACATTATATACAGCTCTAGGAGCTCCCTGTATTTGTTACTTGGCATATGTTCTTCCAGTAGTCGGTTGAACTCAATCATGAGGTCTTTGCAAAGCTCAAGGGTGTGTGGCGGTATTTTTTTGTCTGTGAATAGCTGAGGCAGAGATTTGTCCAAGTCCTTTCACTTGTTGTGAAATCACTTGAAAAGAACAATATCAGGCCCATAAGAAGGGCTGATTCATACTGTAAATGCCTTCTCACACACCAGTTCCAAGATGTGGTGACGAAAAGCGAGGTAAGGAAATATTCGATGAGCCGTTGCTCGAATATGGTACATGCTCCTGACGAAATCCCTGTATTCGAAGCTGTGGTGTCAAAGGATAGGGCAGAAATGCGATCCGTTACTCCCTAGTCTTCGAGAGCAGTCATCATGGCATCGGCTATTGCTTGGTTAGTGCCACTGGGACGGACTAGGAATCCTAATAGCTTTGCAAAGCCATGTACTGAAACTAGAACAGAAAGTCCGTCGACCATAGCTGCAGCACCACCTGCCGCTGTCTGTACCATTATGCCATCACGGTGCACCAAATGCCTAAGAGAGTTTTTAAGTTCCTTCCTGGCTTTTTTTTTTAACCCCAGATTTTGGGGGTCATGACCAAGGCTTTTTGCAGCTGCTGCAAGTATATGAACTCCTGCACGATCAGATATCTTGGCCCTATCTATCGCGGCTGAGAATTGTGGATTAATTATTTTCTTCGAGCTCCTGGTGCACTTTATTGGGGGTATAATGAGTGAATATTGCCCTGAAACACAGCCGTCAGCATGCTATTCTGCAGCACGACACTGCAAAGGGGAATGAATGAGAATGGAACTGCTGTAACTTGATGTAGAGCTGGATGTGAGCTCAGAAATTTCTTCCAGTTTATGCTTTTCAGCTTAAGAGCGCCTTATACGCTGTTATTTTTTATCTTCATCCATTTTATGTTGTTCTTCTCGACGTGTAAGAGACAGGTTCCGTGTTGTTGACATTGTGCCCCGGCACACCTCCTCCCTCTGGCTGGACTCGTAGAAAATCCCTGTCCTCGGCGATTGTAATCATTGACATCGCATATTCATGTGCGAAGTCAAAGAGGCGATCAAGGGACAGAAGAAAATCATTCTCGTTATTCTGTTGTTTTTCTGTTCGCCTGTTTTTGTTCTTCTTTAGACTTTTCCGGGTATCATGTAGTCGTATAACTTGCTCACAACACTTTCTGCAATGGAATACGTGCGCGATCTCATAAGGTACTCACTAGTTCGACCGTTTTCGCCGCTGCTTCATTTGAGTTAATTTTATGGTTATGATGGAGGTAGAAATAGTATTGAAGCACCTGTTTGCTTGATGGTAGTATGCTCCCAATGATGATGGCTAGACTGAATCAAGTAGGTAGACCTTTTTCATAGCTCTGGTTACATACGCCATGGTACCTTTAACAAAAAAAAATGGCCCATATTGTCTAGGCTGCACTGTACAACTGCGTGTAGTAGAGAAGGAAACAGCTCAGTGCGTCCGTCTCTCACAGCATCAGCCAAGCAACTAGACACCACGCCATAGCGGAAGCGGTAGTGGGTCAGTGTTGGGCATTTGCCATATTCTGCCAGGTGTTTATGACACTAATGAAACCTTGTAAATGCTGCCTCTCAATTTAATTTTATTTAGTTAGTTTTTGTGTATAAATTGGTATTTCTATTGTATTGATTACTCTTCTACGTAAGATAACAACCAAAATTTAATGTATGAACTATAATTATAAACTAAGAACCATAGTAACATAATTATAAAAAAATGTTTAACCTTAAGCTCATTGAACGACCTCTAAATATAAATATTTTTAAAAAATATTTTACATACTGTGTTTTTTGAGCAAATGGAACATTCTGACTGCCCGCTCCAGTTGAACTTCAAAAGTCGCCAAATAAGCGTCACCCTAATAAATATATATATATATATATATATATATATATATATATATATATATATATATATATATGTAGGAGAGAAACCCCAAGGGTAAGATCGATTTATTTACAAACCAGGTTTGAACGGAGACATCAATCAACTTCATTCGCTGGCAATTAAACATTATGGATATCTCCAAATTCCAACCCATCATTATTAGTTTCTTTAAGAATTGTGAAACTTTTATTCGTTCGCCAACTGAAAAAATAAATGAAAAAAGGTATTTCATTGAATTCTCTTTACAAAACTTTTAGTTACTTTTCAAAGAAAGAAAGTTCGTCATATGTCTAAAATGTATATATATTTATATATATATATATATATATATATATATATATATATATATATATATATATATATATATATATATATATATATATATTTGGGGGGTTATTAATTTGATTTGGAAACCTTCTATTTTCTTTATCATCTTCTTGTGTCGATCCTGTATATGTTAGATTACCTCTCCTATCTTTAACTTTCTTTTTTTTTAAATTACTGCGTTTGTAAAATTCAAACTTTAATTGCTGATCTTTCGATCTTACGCGATCATCTTGAAAGTAGATTTAGATATTCTTTTCCTCTTTTAGCGATCAAGTATGGTGGAATGGAATGAATTGAGGTTTCAAGGTCTATTAAGAATGAATTACAAAAGAGATTTTACATACATGTAAAAATGAATAGCCAACTGTGAGGAAAATAAAATTTAGCAAAGAAGAGAAAGTTATTAGCACAATTAGGAAGTTAAAGGTTCCAGGAGAAATAGAAACCATTTAACTATTATTATACCATTCAATATTATATTTACATTTTTACTTATAGGAGTAAATAATTTATAGTTTGTTAAAGCTTATACATAAAATTTAACAGACAATCATTCTAGAGAAGTTTTTAAAACATTGTTAATAAAATTTTAATTACTTTCTTATTAGCTTCTTTAATATTTATCACTTTCTTTTACTTGTTATTTAGTTATTTAAATCAATACATATTTTTGTTCATTTACTGTGCGCTAGATAGTCCAGCTATCAATATTAATTTAAATTGAAATCACATTGTATTTCACAATTTTTTAATTTACACTAAATCTATTAATTTATTTTAAATTAGGTTGTTCTCATAATTAGCAGTTAATTGTTCAGGGTAAGTTAGGTTATTAGACCCTCATTGATCATTTTTTACCTTTCACCCACTAAATTTGTATTTTTTCGCATATGTTATTTTTTTTATTCAATTCACTTTGTAGCTTTGTCGAGAAATAGAGTTTACTAGGATCTGGAAGTCCAGCTTGAACCCTTAGAAGACCCACGTGGCCTTAACCCTGGAATAAAATACCTAAGAAGCAATGAAGCAATCGTGTGAACATGGTTTTATTAAACCATCTGTGTTCATCTTACGAAGCCTATTTCCAGCGCCCGGGGCGATTTAAGCTGGCTTCTCATACTAGTAACGCGACAAGGAACCCGAAGGGCTATTCGACCGGCTCCTTATCTCCCTCACCCTCACTAACCGAAAGATGGCGAATTCAAATCCGAGGACAGTACGCCGTGGCCCGAGGAAATTTCGCCGCCCGCCGACCACCTATATAACCGGAGGATTTCCGCTCGATAACCAGTACAGCACGTCCCCGCCCAAAGACACACTACGTTCTCGAGTCGGATCCTCTGTGGCTTATCGGCTAGAATCTCTTCGCAGTGGACATCACCCCAGTCAATTGGCGGCTACTTACAGCGGCCGTTCTTGCGTAAATTTTTGCCAGTACTCCCTCATCGAGAACCCTCAGGTAAAACCAGCTCTCTATCATCAGCATCCTGATGTAGAACGAGTACCTCCCTCATCGAAAACTCTGAGGTAAAACATATTCCATTGTTGCATCCTCGTCTCCCTGAGTAACGCTCCCTTCGATGATTATTATTTGTATTTCGGATTAGTGTAGCTCCTTTTAAGACTCTGATCTGAGTCATGTAATTAACCACTTTAGTCCCTTAGATTTCCCTCTTTGCTGACACTGATGTGTCCGTTATTTGTTTGATCACGGATCTCCCTTAAACAGCTTTTGTATTTATTTAATATTTCTTTTTTTTGTCAAATTTATTTTTGTAGCATTCTTTAAATAACCTTGAAAGACTCTCGACCATTATTCAACCTTTAAGCCAATCTGCACTCTCTTATTTTGATAATTATTAACCACACACTAAGGGACGAATTTCTCCCCCATTCTCATTATCCCCTTCCCCAACTGGTCGGACCAAGCTATTTAAATGTAATTCTCCTTATATATATATATAAAATATATATATATATATATATATATATATATATATATATATATATATATATATATATATATATTTGTTTGTGTGAGAGTGGGTGAAGGAAGTAAAAAACCGGAAAACACTATCTAGTTCTTTATTAGCGTTTCGCTTATTGGCTTCTTAAGAATAGGACTGTAGGGAAAGGGCGGGATCGCTCTCTATATACGTTTCAGATGTCATCAGGTGAAAATCCACGTCGTGAAATCCAACATTATATATATATATATATATATATATATATATATATATATATATATATATATATATATATATATATATATATATATATATATATATAATATATATATATATATATATATATATATATATATATATATATATATATATATATATATATATATATATATATGTTCACTGTGTGTACACACTGTGCTGGTATGTCCATCATATCTTTTGATACGTTTGAAGGTTGTCCGGTTCATTGTGTGTTCACACTTTGCTGGTATGTGCATCGTACCTTTTAAAATCAGTGCTGACACTTCCTTCGATGAAAAAGGCCCATAAGTCCACTTGTACCCTCCTTTGGCGATGCCATGCAGGACTAGTTCTGGGTCTTCTTTTGGGAGCGGGCACAAGGGCGATCCAACTACCTCGAGGCTCACGTCTTCACCCACGAAGAACTATCCTTGTTCGACCTCCTCCTTCGTGTCGGTGAGGAGGACCTCCACGTAGTTATTTTCATGTATTCATCCGTGGTTATTTGTTCGGTGATTTCTTCCTCTGTGTTTTTTCTTCTTTCATTCTTTTCCTTCTATTCTTCGCTCACTTCCTTGTTTCTCTCTCTGCTTCCGAAGTTTCTTCTTTACCTTGCTTATTTTTCAGGGGCTCTTCCGTTGGGTACTGCTTCTGGTCATCTTTTGATGGTTCTTCCTGTTGACGCACGTCGATGAATTTAATATTCAACAATTCTGCTGAGGCCGGGTTTTCTGTGAATTAAACCTTTTTCTTAGTCCCATTAATCTCCAGAAGACGGTTAAGTTCTTCAGAGAAATAGCCGGGGTCATCTAAGTTTTCAAAATGAGCGTAGATGACAATAGCCATGATTTCTTTACCCTCCTTTGGCATTACCAGCTTCGGGGTGGTGGTTCTTTCGTTCTTCAGGACCTCTCTAGTTTTTTCTTCTTTTTCTTTTTTGAGGTTTTATCGCTTGACACGGATGGTTTCCTTCCGGATGGGAGACTTCATGTCCAAGGCAAGGTGGTCCCCTCCACAGTTAATGCATTTTTGTTTTTGTTCTCTGCACTCTTTCGAAACGTGCCCAAAATTGACAGAGTTAGAACGGGCAACCTGTGTTGCCGTGTAATCCTTGGTTTGGAGTTTCTCGACTGAATAGCACTTTGAGTATCAGCCGACAGGTATAAACTCCTTATGTTCAATCTGATAAGGCGATAATCTTAGGTAAAACCAGAGCAGTCCTTCCTTTTTCGACTTTTGTGCTAGTTCGATATTGGAGAAAATTATTTTCACTATACTATTGCCTTTTCCAAATTTTTCCACCTTGGGGATGCTTGCCAATGGTTGCTTAGAAGTGAGTTTTTCTTTAATTTCGTAGAATGACCGTTCTCTGAACTAGTATTTCTTGTAAAATACTAGCCATCAGCCCGATGTTTTGTAAATGCATCTTTAACTCACCCAAGACTAGATGCTCCACATCCTACATGGAGTGGCAGATGGTTTCGTAGCATGTAGACGAATCGATGAGCCTAATGAACAGTATATTAATATGCTTGTAAATAGTTTGGATTACAGTCATCCTCGAAGGTTTTGTGTCTCCTCCGGTTAGTATGGTTGGGATTCACTCTATAAAATATATTTGCGTAGGGAATGGATTTCCTTTGCTATCCGTTTACGTTTAGTGAGAGTATTTTTAATTTGTAGTTTGTGTTCTCCATGTGTTCTTTGTTTGGTATATATGTAGTTTATATGAGTGTGTGTATTCCTTTTTTACGTTTTTTCTCGTCTATTTTTACTTTTTTTTTATTATTTAGTATTTTTTAGTATTCTGCTCTCCCCATAACCAATTTCTTAGCCGGTCGTTACAAGGGCCCATGCCCTGAAGGATGAATGGCTTCCGGTAACCCTATCGTCGCGAGACATGGACTTCGCCACCAAGGTTTAATGCAATGAGCCGCCGAAGAATTGCCCACCATTACAAACCCTGTGGGAAAAAGAAATCTGAAACGGTGTGAGGCGATCGGAAGATCGGAGACACCGTGAATGACGCGTTAGTAAATCGTTCTTCTGTGGAGCCGGAGAGCCTCCCAACCAACGCGTTGTGTTTGCCGAGAACAAATATCGAACCCATTCTAAAGATGGCTCAATATGGCCTAATGGCCGGACATTTCGGCCATAACGAAACGGCACAGTGAGTTTTTAAATATTTCTTTTGGCCCGGAGCAGCCAAATAAATTATCGATGTCTGCAAGTTCTTTAAGGTCACCAAAAGGGCGTGTAGCCCCCGCTTCCCTTCAAAAGCCTCGAGAATGCCTGAGCCTTTCATTCGGGTCCTAATCGGCCTAATAGGCCAATTCGTCCCCCATAAAGCGAGGGACACATCTATCCCACTGAACCCGTTTGTCTGGTCCAGACGGTGCCCGTAGAAGCAGACGATAAGTATCCCCTGCCGAGCCGACTCTTCCTTCCCACCAAGCGGAGCCTCATTCCAACTTGAACATAAAACCCAATCTCGCCCCTATTGAGAGGGCTCAATTCCTGGCCTTATTGGAAGGCTTTCCCGTGTCATTATATTGTCGTTTTGGGCCTAATTTCGCTGCCATGGCCGCACCCCTTAACAACATGCCTAAAATAACAGCCCACGTTCCAATCAATTTGACGTCTTCCGCGGAAGATCGCTTACACCAGTTAAAGGACAAGTTAATCTCTGCTTCTATCTTGAGATTACATAATCCTAATAAAACATTCGGGGTTCGTAGCAAGGCCTCCCAGGATGGCATAGGTTGTGCTCTAGTCCAATATGATGACGATGGAGTGGGATATCCTATAAGATATGCTAGCAGGAAGCTGTCCCATCGCGAAAACGCGTATGCCACCAAAGAGCTTGAAGCGTTAGCCATAGTGTGGTATATTTGTAAGTTTAGGAAGTATGTTAGAGGCACTGACAACTACCTAGCCGATAGCCTGAGTAAGAATTCTATACAAGACCCCCTCTAACAAGCTGAGTGCACAGAAAAATTCGCGTTTGATTCATTTTTGTAAATACCATTTTTCTTTTTGTTTTACCTTGTCATTTTGTGTGTGCGTATGTATAGATTAAGTTATGTGTGGTTACACATATGCAAAACCCGTGTTGTATTATGTTTTTTTTACTTTGTTGGTAAACATTAAATTTGTAGCTTAATAAGTTCCCGTCCTAATAAAATTATTGTAGACATTTTTTTCCCTCCAATGTGTCCTATGTTGTAAAATTGTCTTTGGATAGGGAGGAGTGTAGAGGTATTCCCTAGAATAATATTATTTCCCCACCTACTAAGATATTACTTGGGGAGAGAAAGCGAGCCGTTACTCGCCACCCCCCTTCCGACCTCACCCTTTTTGGGCTCGCCGTCAGGTCTCCACGAAATTCACACCGAGGCTACCTCCCAGCCATCTGAATCTCCCCCCTCCTCCCTGGAGTTAGGAGATTACTTTGTAGGTTCACCGTAAACAGCTTTTATGGCTCCCAACGCTCGCGCCCGTCTGGCCCGCTGATTCCTGCCTTTGACATCTCAATGTAAGGAGACGCTCGGGTTGTCACGCCCGATAACGAAGTTTAAATAAGATCTCAATATCTCTCCCTGTTTTGAAGAACTCCGGATATATATGCACACACTTTTAGAGTGCAAACGGATTTGGTAAGACAAGACTTTCCCCAAAGAGGTGCAATTAACGAGTTCTCTCCCAAGAAGTGTGAGTGACTGTCGTAAGCCACTGAAGAGCTAGACATCACACCCCGTATCTTCGGGTCAGGGAAAGGAGACTCGTGAGGCAACGTCAGCCTTTCTCATCCACCTTCGGATCAAAGATTGGAGAAGCCGTCCTCCGAAGTTCTCCTAGGGACCTCTTAAGGACAAGAGACCCGTGAGCTCGCTCAAGCCGAGTGTGGAGAAGTTATTTTCCCCCACCTTTGAGTTTCGTTTGGTGATCGCTTAAGGACAAGAGACCCGTTAGCTTGCTCAAGCCGAGTGTTGAAAAGTCATCTTCCCCCCCCTCCCCATCCTTTCGAAGTTCGTTCGGTGACCTCCTGAGTACTAGAGGCCTGCATCTCGCAAACGCAAGTTCAAGAAGAGTAGCCCCTCCCGATGTGGGTTTTATGGCTACCACCCTTGAGTAATTAAGGTCACCAAGACTTCCAAGTTTGCCTCACCTTGCCCTCGAGTTTCAAAGGAAGTAAATCCCGCATTACCCTCAATCCCTCATTATAACCATCCCTAACCACGGTTACCAACTTAATATTCGGAGCTTAAGTCTGTCTTATTTATGTACTCCTATATATATATCCAAATTTATTGTTAGACCTTCTTATTTAGTGTGTATTTAAATCTATTTTTGTCATTGTGTTTGCTATATTCCTTGTTTACGCAGCTGCCCTTATCTATTCAAATCGCACTCTTGGAAAAATAACAGTTGTCGCCTTGCTTGGCCTACCTTAGACCCTGTGTGTGCATATTCACGTACACTTGGCCATACCTCTACACTACACTACATAAATATACTTTTCTACTTAAACATAAGGGATACAAAATTGACCAATCACAGTTTAGGAAATTTTTAATGACAAACCAATATTCTAAATATAGGCACCGCTTGTTTTTCTATTCGAACAAAACAGATAGAAATTTGGCCAATCACAGTTAAGAAAATCTTTTAAGGCCAAAGTAACGTTTAAAACAGGCGTTACAAAATGATTGACTTTTTTAGGCGTAAAGGCTGCAAAAGGACCAAACACATTTAAGGAAAAATTTAGATCAGAGAATGTTCAATAAGTAAAGTGAATTGTGATTTTGTATTATCGGCGGTCAACGCGCAGACACCGGGTTTTCAAAAGTATGGTTTCGGGCTGGAGTTGCATATTATTTGCTGATTTCTTTATTTGGATAATGACGGCTTCAGCAATTCGCAAACTTCTGCGGTTTTGTATCTCAGCATGATGGATTTGTTCTTATTTAGCGTTTCACGGGTCAAGGTAGTGCCGTGAGGGTAGGTATGTTTTTTAATTTCCCCATCCTGTAGGTAAGCCATCAGTGGTCTCGATAGTGTTGTGGAGGTCACGCCAATGTACTTGAAATTTCGGTGTTCGCAGTCACTGACTCGTACACGACGTCAGTCTCCTAGACTTTGCTCATCGGAGGAAGACAGCTGTTCTTCAGGATGCAACTACTTGTTTATTTTGCTTTGTAATATATTATTAGTTTTATATCCGTATTATGTTTGGTTCGGGTGACATTTTTATGTAAAATGGCTTTGAGTGCCTTTTCATCTCCACGTTAGACTGTGTTCATTTTAGCCTTGTAGTAAAGATCGATGGTATTTTTCTTCGGTGGCCCCCGGCCAGCAAATCCAGCGGCCAAGTTCCTTTTTTATTTTATAGCGACATCGATGGAATCCTCTTGGTAACTGTTGTTGACCAGAACGCGGGAGTCTTTCTTTAGTCACAGATCGAGAGCCGTCCACAAAGAGGAATGGGAAATTGTTCTGTTAACCAAGGCATTAATGACTGATTTCTTGAATTGATCCGTACACTCTTAGATACCGTTTAAACAGAAGCCTAAGTTTGTTTTTCTCGCCTACATAGACCCAGACAAAAAGCTGAGGGAAAAGTGAAGAGAACACAAGTTAAAATCAATAACGCTGCCACTGCTATCGACTTAAACAGTGTAGAGATAAAAGAGATGAAATAAGGCTTCTTAATTAATTATAGATACCTTTGCCAAGCTAACAGCAAAAACAAAATATCCTTACAGCGCTCAATAATGAATTGCTTTCTCATCAAGCTCTTCTTGACGAAGCTAATATCCCCGAAGATCTTCTTTCTCAATTAAAAACAAGCTTTCGTGATACATCTGAGATACATATGTGTCAGTGCAGGCCACGCAGTGAGTACAAACTTGCTAAATTTCACCACGCCCCAGTTGGCGCCCCTCAAAAAACAGAGTATTTAATCAACCTAAGCAACACGATTCTTAGCCTGGACCAGGTTAATTTACTTAATTTGGGCATCAACTCTCATTATATGACTCCTTTCCTTCCTTTATCCAAGATAATTGAAATAGAGCTCGAACAAGACCGAAAAGTCAATATAAATCCCAACCTCCCTACTGAACTGTCTGCAGAATCAAAGAAACGCCGAGAATATAGTCGGAGCTCGCACATCCCCCTTCGACTGAAGCAAGCTGCGAAAGAATTCAGAAAACAAAGATCTTGTCATTCGTAGACCCGATAAATCCTCAATATATGTCATCCTGAGCCAAGAAGATTCCCTTAACAAGATGAAAACAATCCTGCACAACACCAGTAATTTCAAGAATATCATGCGGAATCTCATTAACGATCTAGAAACTAAGCTAAGCAAACTCATTAGGAAAAATAACATCACAACTAAGCCTATGAAAATTTTAATAATCCAAGACGACTTTGGGATCATCGCTCTCTACACCCCATCAGACTACAAGCTGCCTTCCTCTTCGACACTTCTAGATATCCTTCACACTTCTCGACCAGCAGCCATACTAGCTTCTATTGATGTGGAATCTCAATTCAAAAGTGTTCCTGTGGACGAGACTATAGATTTGATAACTAATGCCATTTATCACACTGCAGGTTCAATATTTCAAACCATCCACGAAGACACTCTACGACATCTTCTCCAAGCATGCACAAAAGAAGCAAATGTACATGCAAATCGATGTCGTTACGATAGGATCACCCTTTGGTGTCTTTTTTGTCAACTTCTACATAGGTGCAGTTGGGAACAAGAATTTCAAAAGAAATATAGCGCCCAAACCTCCTATCTAAGCGCGCTATATTGACATCCTATTTTTGAATGCAGATATCTTTGATCATGTTAATGACCTAGTTGACGCATAAAAGACAACTCGTATTTGAATTCCACGCAGGAAACGGAAGATCAAGGATCCCTTTCATTCCTTGATATTCCAATCAGTTCCCATAAGTGAAAATTTACGACCGAATTGTCTGCTAAGGCCACAAACTTAGGCTTCTCTTTAAACGGTACCTCTGAGTGTCCTGAATGCTACAAGAAATCAATCATTAATGTTTTGGTTAATCTGGCTATTTCCCATTCCTCCTCGTGGACAGCTGTCGATCTTGAACTGGCCGCTGGATCTAATGGCCGGAGTATACCGAAGAAAAATTCCATCGATCTTTATTACAAGTCCAATATGAACACACACTACCGTGAAGACAAAAGGCCCTCAAAGCCATTTTACATAAAAATGTCACCCCAAAAAACCATAATGCGGATATAAACCTAATAATATATTACAAGACAAAGAAACGAGTAGTTACATCATGAGTAACAGTTATCTCCCTCTGACGTCCTGTACCAGTATTCGTGTAAAGTCAGTGACTGCGAACACCGCAATTACAAGTACATTGGCATGACCACCACAACCCTATCAATGTCACTGAAGGCTCACTTAGAGGATGGGGCAGTCAAAAAACATGCCCATTCTCACTGCCTTAATCCGTGAAACCCTATCTAAGAACACCTCTATCATCTTGAGACTAGAAAACTGCAGAAGACTGCGAATGGCCGAAGCCGCCATTATCCAAATTAAGAAATCGGCAATTAATGTGCAATTCCATCACGAAACAATACTTTCAGCAACTCGATGTCTCAACCTTGACAGCTGCTAATACATAATCGCTAGTCTTTTTACTTATTGAACATTATCTGAACAAAAATTTTTCCCTGAATTTGTTTGGCCATTTTGCAACGCTTGCGTCTGAAAAAGTAAATTATTCTCTGGCGCCTATGTTTTAAATGTTAGTTTGTTATTAAAGAATTTTCTTAACTGTGATTAGCAATTTTGTATCCCTTATGATGAAATAAAAAAGCAAGCAGTGCCTATGTTTTGAACCTTAGTTTGCCATTAAAAAGTTCCTAAACAGTAATTGGTCAAATTTGTATCCCTTATGTTGAAGTATAAAAGTATATATATGTAGTGTAGCGTCCGCAACCCGAAGATATTTGTTTTATGTGCGGTCGAGTTAGTCTCGTCTGGCGTGACTGCAGGAGCAGCGTACGCAAATATTTGAACTGCAACGGACACCACGGGGCCATGGCGATGTCCTTTCCAATAAAAAAGATGCAATAAAAAAGATACAACAAGAACAGAAGGAAGAGGAAGAAACTAAGATCAACGAATCGTATGCCAAAGTGGCAAAGGCAGTGATCAACGAGGCTACAGATTAGCGAACTTACCTCAAAGTAGAAAGCGAGCATTCTACCAAGATTATGTGCTTCATATACTATGCACACATTGCAAACCTCACAAACCCGGGTTCATTTAAACGAGAACTTTACCAAATGCTCGTGAAGAGCGGAATGCAAGAGATGTTGCTCCCCGAGAACCCTCCCTCTTCAGATATTCTGAGGATTAAACAATTCTCATTAAAACGCAAACTGTTCCCGCTCCTGTTTCCACCCCAGCAAGCATCCAACAAGATCCCGAACCTCAAACAATAGAAACCCAACAACCAATAGAAGAAGTAAGTAAATCAACCAGCAAAGCGAAACAACACTCCAGACAAGGTTCTCGCACCAGAAAATCCCTCAACCGACAGAGGATGAAGTCTACCTTAGCTCCAAAAGGGCAGAAACATGCCTATTACGGTACGAAGATCAACCTGAGCATCTACGCCACCGCGATAACTCCAATCCTTGCAGTAAGAATGGACAAGGCGATCAGTGAGGGCGTTAGAGACGGACTGTACAAATGGAATTAATGTGAAGGCATACCTGAGAGGATAGTCGAAGAGGCCCTTCTTCTTGGGATGGTCCAACTGAACCAAGATGTTTTCATCCCCGATTACAGACTCAGAATTTAATAAAAAGAGATCTGGCAAATGCCTATCTCCCCCAGCAAGCTCTTTCTCTCGAAGAAGCACGACAAAAGAAACGAGTAAACGATATTCAACATGGACAGACTGACTAAAGACCTAGAAAGTCCACATATGAACTTGATGGATGGGACAATAAACAAACGACTTGCGGAAATATATTTAGAAAGTGCGACCCTGACATCGTTCAAACCTCCGAACATGAAGTTGACACGGCACAAAAGAGAATGAAAATCTTCACCTACAACGTTGTTTCAAGGAATCACACCTCGGAACTTTACGATGGTGCTGCCATTTCAGTTAAAAGCGAAATTCAATTCAATGAACTAGCTCCTCTAAACGAATCCTATCTGGATAACGAGGTTCAAACCAACCTGGGACCCCTAGTGGTGACCACAGGATACCAACCTCCCGAGACGAGACTAACTGCTACTAAATAATTTTCTCCAACTTAGTGTACACGGTATAACAGTCTTATTTGGGAGGGATTTCAATGCCAGATGTCATGAATCCCGCTATATAGGACTTCCAAATAAAAAGGGGAAGAAATTAAAATCTCTTTTAGACAGAAACGATGCCACTGCTGTGGACCTCAACAGTGCATGTATACAGCATGGCCTCTCAGCTAATTATATCTATATATGGTCAAAAAGTAAATAAAAGTATAGTGCCTTATGTAATATATGGTTTGTTGGTTACTTTTCTGCACTTCTCTTGATGATCGTTTTTAGTATCGTGTTATGACATGGTAGGAGGCACGGTCAATAAGTTTTGCGAATCGGTAGGGCAAAACAGAGGAAGGGGGATGGCTGCTTTTCGGGGTGTTAGGACAAGTTATGAAAAGTCCGGTCCTGCAGCCGCACGCTCCTGCCTCGTTTATTTAAGAAGCAGTAGCTGATCGCTGATCGTCAGTCACAATTTTTTCAACAATGGAGATGGTTGAGCACCGTGCAGTGACCAAATTTTTGACCAAGGAAGGCAAGAATGCAAAAGAGATCCATGAACGCATAGTTTCAGTGTACACCGACGCAGCCCTTTCCTATGTAACCATTGCTCGCTAGAATAGGGAGTTGCGCCATGGTCGTTTGTCCCTTGAAGATGGGCCCCATCAAGGACGCCCGTAGACGTTACCAACGAACACAATGTGGCCCGTGTGGAGAGGTTGATCCTCGAAAATCGACAGGTGAAGGTCGAAGAAATCGAGCGAGAACTTGGAATATCATATGGAAGTGTTACCAACATCTTTTACAACAATTTGGCCATGACCAAGATCTCTGCCCGTTGGGTCCCTAGAAACCTCATGCCCCATGATCGACTTCAACGTCGTCAAAGTCCACAAGGCCAGAGTTGCATAAGCTGCCGTGTGCGAGTGCGGATTCGAGGATCTCAAACTTTCCCCTTACAGTTCAGATCTGGCCCCTAGCAACTACATTTTATTCCACTAGCTCAAGGCTGCACTGCGTGGACGCCGATTTAGGGACGATGAAGATGTTCAGCTCGCCGTCCAGGATTGGATTGAACAGCGGTCGGGAGATTTCTGGTTGTGGGGAATTCGAAGCCACAGGGACAAGTGGCGCAAGTGCATTGAAGTCGACGGTAGTTATATTAAAAAATAATGAAACACTTTTCCTCATATCTCGTTTCCTTATATCTGAGTTGCAAAACTTATTGACCACCCCTCGTGCTCACAGATTCTTCCCCACTCTCCTTTATAAAATATTTCATTCTTTGGCCAGACAATTTCTTTTCTTACTTTTTGACCTCCTTTCATTATTTGGTACTGTTGATCAGCTGTATTTCTTCACATCTTCCATGACTTCCTGAATTTGCCTGGTACTCCTTATAGCATGCTTTCCTTCTTTATTTCTTATTATACTTAACTTATTTATGTTTTAAAATGACATATAACGGCATGCGGAGATGTGGGTTGTTCTTTTGCAAAATTTAGTTCTTTGTTAAATTCAGTTATGTTTCTATCTACTCTACCTTGCTATTTTGGGCGGGTTTTTTTCTTTATATTTTACATTATATCATGATGGCACCCAAATTTGTATCTCCTCTGAATCTTCATTTTCTGAAACATCTAAAAATCTACTGTCCCAATTAAACATCACTAATTGACCCTTTTAAAACTTGTTTAAACTTAGTATGAACAAATATAGGCATTATTTTAGGTACTATCTAGGGTGTAGTTTTATGCAAACCCTCTTATGCTTTTCTATAACCTTGAGTTCAGCTCTGCTTCCTGTTCGATATAGCAAAAAATGTGGACGTCTTCTTTCATAGTTATCTATCACACACTACTCATGTTTCGAACATCTAGCAATCTGCCTTATGCTTTTTCTAAAATATTAGCCACGTCCGCTCTTACGTTAACCTCCCAAATTGTTATATTTCCATCCATACCTTTTTTCGTTACCTCCCACCATGAGTACTACAATTTTTGTTAGCTCTCGCCCTGACTACTACAATTTTCTTTGCTTTTAATTTATACCACTGCAATTTGTTTATAACATTACACTCCCACTTCTACTATGCCGGGCGGTGACGTTGTTTTGTGATCTGCACTGGCTGCCTATTTGATTCAGAATCACCTTCAAGGTTTGCTTTGTTTATTATTCGATAATAAACACTAAAGCGCCCTCCCAACTCTCTTCCTCATTTACTCTCTTTCAAGGCCTAATATTCTTAAACTCGAAACATACCGCCCTGATGCCTGTTCTTCATCGTTGATTATGATTAATGGGTTATCGTAAGTTGTCAATATTTGTCGCGAAATTTTGAATGCTTCGTCTACTTCGATTCATACACATTCCCCTCCTAATGCTTTAAATCGCGCCTTAAATCCTTATTGTTACTTAGTGGGTTTTCTTAGTTGCCTAATAGGCACACAGTAAAATCCCATGACCTTGAAGTCATGGTGCAAAAAAATATATATTTTTTATTTAGTAGTCACAATAAAAGTTTCAAGTGGCTGAAGACATTGGTAGGCAATGTTTCTTATCAAGAAGTTAAAACTTCGACTCAACTTATTGGGAGACGACTAAAAGGAAGAGCAATCGCAAGATGGAAAGATAACGTAAAAAGAAAAAAAAATGAAATTGGGGAAAAATGCGGGCTGATCGACAAAATTTCAGAAAAATGAAAAACAGATTTTTTTTACCATTGGGAAGTTTACATATATCACAATCATTTTGGGGGGGGCATTTTGAAGGAAGAGGGCTGCAAGAGTGCTAAAGGATTTCTTGACCAATTACTATTATTTCCCTCTGTCGTTTGTTAATACCTCTTTCTGCGCTTTAATTGACTCGGTTCGTATTTTTGCTCAGAAAACTTTGCATTCTTTGTTAATTATAGTAGTCTTTTGCAAGGAAAAGAAAAGTTCCTGTAATTGAATCTCTTTGTACTTCTTAAACTTGAAACATCCAATCATTTTTTTCCTTAATACTGAATGATTTGGCGTGTCGACTAGAGTAGTTTTATATCGTATATCAATACCAACTTTCTTTTTAGATTTTTCTTTTGCCCAGTAATTGTTTATCTTTTTCCTTTTCTTCAAGCTTGTCTAGCTCTATATAAATTGCCAATATAAATTCGTAATCTTTTTGCCCCAAAATAAAATAAGTTGAGTAGGTTTAATTGGAAATCATTTTATCATTGTTTTATTCACATAGATTGTAAAATTTTCTTTCTGCCTAATAGTTCAATATTGCATTATTCTTTCATTCAGTTTTCACTCATCTTAAAATCAGTGGAAATCATCGTACCTAAATTGAATCAATGGAGTATTGAATGTATATGAATAATATACTTAGCTAATATTTATCATTCTAATTGTACATATACATACATCGTCGAAATATGTTTGCTCAGACAATAATTTAATCTCTGCTACTTCAACGCCTTCCTCTTCAAATCTTATACTTCTCCCTGTAAATCTCGTCACTACCTTACTTTCTCCTCACAAAATCCCAAAATGATTACTTCATCTTAAATATCTCCTATTACTTAGCTGCTTCCGAGGGTAAAATGTCGTGGTTTTTCTTTGAATATACAGTTAAACAGGCTCATCCCATTAAATAAGCATACAACAAAATATTTCCATTGAACAGAGGAAGAGGCTAAATGTGGCATTGGGCTGCCCGTAGTTAAGCAGCGAAGACTGCGACAGATATTCTACCCTTTTCTATTGTCAACACTTCTAGAGCATCTTCTAATAGCTGCACATGATACCGTAACTATTGCATTTATGCAAATAAAAAAATAAGTCACACAAATTGCTCAATCTACATGCTAGTCCTTGTAATTCTCAAATAATGAACTCTAGCCAAGTTTTCTACATTCCTCGCCAATAAGAGAGCCCTCATCCGTTTTGGGATACCAAAGGCTTTATTCATTCCCCCTGGCAACTCTTCATTATCCTCCAGTATACCTTCTTTCTGTCAACCCTTATTCATCGAAGAATTAACCTTACTTCTATCGCGATACTGTAAATTTGAGAAAAATATCCCTCTCTCTTTGATAAAGACCGATACTTCTGTCAACCATTTCCACCCAACTCCCTTGCGAAATTTCCATGTTCCTGTCTTTTAGTTAAAAGCTATTTATACTGATTACCTTTCGTATGACATGTTGCTATATGTAACCAAACAGCCCTCTATTCGCCCTATTCTTAAAACAACACCTGAACTAAGCCAGCCTGCGAAGCTACAAAACACTCACTCAACTTTCGTTCTTCTCATAATTTTGTTTTAGCTCGTCTCAATACAAATACTAGATTAGCTCTCATACCCCGACCCGGATTATTATTTTTCATTTTAGTTTAGAGACAACAGAAACTGAATGGACTATCATACATGTAAAGACTTCGATCGACGTTAGAATGATTCTTACCAGCCATCCATTCCAATAAGTATGTCTTTCAGGAACATTTTATTCACTATCTTCATAAATCCTTGTACCTGGATATCTCTAAAACTGCTTTTAAATAAATGCACTCCATTATTTTATCAAAATCTCATTCTATTTTAATTGGAAATGTTATATCGCTCAGGCGCGATATATATTTTGGGGTTTCTGCAAATCTCGGTTATCTTTTGTATCTCTCCCTTTCCTTTGGTCTACTTATGAGTCGTATGAGACTATGATAAAATTTCTATGTTGTTGACACACAAATCCATGTCTTTTTAACCATCCCCTGGTTTGTTGAGACTCCTAGAAATCTTCTTTCTGCCTAATCCTCACTGGATATATTTCATAAAATTTTCGGCATATCAACCAACAAAAAAAGTATTACTTCAGGATATTTCTGATGGGCTACATTTCTTTAAATTTGCGTCTCTATTGTCCCTTCTTTCCGATACTGCTAAAAATATTGACTTGGCCTATTATAATGAGGATCTCTTAAACTTCATAATGATAACGTATACATAATCTTTCTCTAATGTTTGGTTAAACTTTGCAACAAATTTAACTCCACCAGTTTTTGGTTAGCAAAGATTCATTAGTTATCTCTTTCCTTTATTATTACAACTTCATATTTGCTTGATCACAATCCTCCGCTCTTTGATACTTTCAATTCATTCGAAATTCTACTCTATTTGGCTGATTCTAGTTCTCATGAGGTCGTAAATCATAATTACTGAGAGCGCGAGAATTTGCTCAGCAGAACCTGATCGGTTGTGACCGTCTACCCTGGCTGCCCCTTTGATCAGGGTTGGTTGGGAAAAACCTATTGACCCTTTTACCCAGTTTTTTCAGGGTAAAACTGGGTAAAACTGAGAAAAACTGGGAAAACTGTGTAAAACTGGGAAAAACATACAAACATAAAATATCATGTAAATATGTATAATATTAATATAAGATCACAGAATTAGCCTCAGTGGTCTTTGTTATATAGGTTCCATATCGTTATCAATTTTAATTTTTTAGCAATATTTATTCCAAAATTTTGAAATTTTACATTTATTTATTTTTTTTATCTCAGCTGCTAACGTTGTATATTTTTTACATTTTATTTTAGAATATTTAATATGCCAAAAATATTCAGATTTACAGAGAAATCATGGTATACTTGATGGACAGCCAAAGAAATCATTGTGGTCTGAATATGAAGATATTTCTAGCAATAAAGTTCGTTGCAAAAAAATTTTAAAATAATAACAAAACGAATTGATCGAGTAAAAGAACATCCTAAAAAGTGTTCAGTAAACACTTCAGCCCCATCTGTAAACGCCGAAGCTATTAATCCTCATCAAGAAATTAATATAAGCAGCATTACTCCCATGGATTGTCAATATGCTAATAACTGTACCACCGATGATATAAATGTAACAAATGAAAGCAATGGTCAAACAGGTTCTGCTAGAGAAATTGAAAACTCGCAACCAATTTCAACAGCATCATTCTCAGAGACGTCTGATTCTCATATATTGGATTCAATCAACCACTCATAAATTAGTTCAACTCCAGTGAAAATTTGTAGTAATTCTGATGTAATTTTAAGGCAAAAAAGTTATTAAAAATAGAAGGCACAAAGGAACTATTAATCATATTGACAAATTTATTTAGACAACAAGTGATGATAAATTTAAAGTGGTTCAACAGAATGGGGCTCAATTTTTCTACAAGGGTAAGTTTTCAAATTAAACATGATTGAGAATAGGGTAAATTATGCAGTTTTATTATCAATATCTTAGATTATCTGGAGCTGCATTAAAATTCACTAATAGAGTTCCTATGATAAGTTTTGATTAATAGTTCAATTAGAAATTTGATTTGCTTAAAAGATCACCAAAATAAATCTATAGATTGAATTTTGTCTGAAAGATAGAGTAAAATTCATTATTTTTGTTTACTTCTAGAATCGTATTCCTTTTCGAGTTGCTGATGATGATACGTTCCAAAATGCATTAGAAGAAACAAGATGTGAGCTGAAGCACAGACGAGTGCTAACTAGGAAACAGCTTGCTGTTCCACTGGTATATGAAGCTTATACAGAAGTAAATACAGAAATGAAGATACTATTTAAAAACAAAACGTGTGTCGTTTCACAAGATGCGTGGTCTAATATTCACAACGATCTAATTATTGCCAGTACTTTACATTGTGAAGGAAAATCATTTCCACTTGATTGTGTCTGTGTAAAACTGCAGAGCAAAACTGCAGACTATTTTTGTGAACTAGCAAAGATCAGCATTTTAAAAGCAGAGACTGAGTATGGAGCAATTGTTTTTGGATTTGCGTCAGATGATGAAGCAAAAATGAAGCCCTTGCGTAAGGTTATTATTTCCTAAACAAGGCTAAATTAATTTATTTTAAATATTTATTTATTTAAAGCAACTATCATATATGCAGGTATAAGTTATTATGACTTCATTTATTTATAGATGCAAATATACTTATGTAATTGCAGATGCTTGTTGACTAGAGGCCGACTAAACTAGAATATGATTGTAGCGCACAAGATGTAAATCTTGTGGAAAGCGTAACAACTCCAACTCCAGTTTTGGCTGCCATAGAGGATGTTCAGATGTACTTCCCTGAGCATCACCAGCCAGCAGGTTTGTCGAAGGAATTGAGTGGTGTCTTACCACAACTTCACAATAATACAAGGTATATTCATCATTCTAATTCCTAATTAAATATTGAATCAAGTTGGAAAAATATTTTTTTATTCCCAGCATGTAAATTTTCATGTTAACATACTCGTATTCTTGATATTACCTCTTAATTTTCAAAATGTTTCGCATGTTTAAATATAACATTAGGTACACTTTTAGAAAGTATTATAACTTCTGGTTGCTTAAAAAAATTTATTACAATATCCAAATCTTAAACAATTTATTGAATGATCGCATGGGTTTACAACATAAATAATTTCATTGCAGATGCTCCAGTCAAAGAGCATGCTTAGAAACATTATTGAAAAATCATACAAAGAATGTAGAAATGCGCGACAGAGAAGCTCCTAAAATGATTAGAAATATCATCAATTATATTAACAACCGGCTTCTACTAGGGAAAGCAAGAAACTTGTTGATGTGATATTCCACGTTCTCGCTCGATTTCTTCGACCTTTGTCCGTCGATTTTTGAGGATCATCCTCTCCACACGGGACACATTGTCCTCGTTGTTCACGTCTAATGGGCGTCCTGGGCGCACGTCATCGTCAAGGGACTCACGACCATGGTGAAACTTCCTATTCTAGCGAGCAATGGTTGCATAGGAAGGGGCGGTGTCGCTGTAAACTGCAACCACGCATCCATGGATCTCTTTTGCATTCTTACCTTCCTTGGTCAAAAATTTGATCACTGCGCGGTGCTCAACCTTCTCCATTGTTGAAAAATTTGTGACTGACGATCTGCGATCAACTACTGCTTCTTAAATAGACGAGGCAGGAGTGTGCGGCTGCAGGTCTTGACTTGTCATAACTTGTCCTAACACCCCCACAAAGAGCCTTACCCCTTCCTCTGTTTTGTCGTACCGATTCGCAAAACTTATTGACCGCCCCTCGTATGTGTATCTTTGTTTGTCGGGGCCATCGTTTAATTTTTCCAACTAGTAATGGAAACCTATGTTACGCCAACTAATATATTATCATTATTATTCTAAGGCTATAGGTATATTTTAGTCTATGTGTTCTAATATGTATGGTAAATATATCAAATTTATTAGTAATCAATTAAAAGTTTAATTCTTCCTTTTTTATCCATTTTACTAGTTTTTCACATAAATTCAATTTTACTGTTTTTTCCAGGGTAAACTTACCCTTTTTCCCGGTTTTCCCTAAAGTTTTTCCCGGGCAAAACAAAAGTGGGGAAAACTTACCTTTACCAACCCCGCCTTTGATAGACAATCTCCATCATTTTTCTCCCTCTTAGGTGCAATATGAATCTGCTGTCACCGCGTGAAAATTCGGCATAAATATGGATGCTGGTGGTGGTGTTGGTGGTATAGTGGTGGTGGTTGTAGCGTAGTAGTAATATTGTTGGTGGAAATAATGAAATAGTAATAGTGGTGGTAGTAGTAGTGGTGTAGTAGTAGTAGTAGTAGTAGTAGTGTTGGTGTAGTAGAAGTGGTTATGCTGTAGTAGCAATGTTTTTGAGGGTGAGGGTGGTGTCATAATAGTGGTGGTGATGTAGTAAAAGGGGTGATGTAGTAGAAGTGATGGTGTAGTGGTAGGAATGCTGTTGATGTGGTACTAATGGTGCTGGTGGTTGTGTAGTAGTAGTGGTGTTGCTAGTGTTATAATAGTAGTTGTGGTTGTTTAGTAGTAGTCGTGGTTGTGTAGTAGTAGTGTTGATATGGTACAAGTAGTTTTAGTGATGGTGTAGTACAGGTTGTAGTGGCGTAGAAGTGGTAGTGTAGTAGTGTAGTAGTAATGGTCGTGATGGTGGCTATGTAGTAGTAGTCGTGTTATTAGTGGTTTGCAGTAGCGTATTAGTAGTAGCATTGGTGGTGATGGTAGTCTCAACCTTGAAACCAGAACCCATAGAGCAGTTAAACTCAAACAAGAGTCCAATTTTCATATCTGGAATTAAAAAAGATTGAAAAAATCTTCGCCGCTAAACTACTGAAGTTAGAGACTTCGGTTTGGTCTCATTCAAAAGATAATTATCAAAACCTTCTTTTGGGGTCTCGTCCCAAGGATGGGACCGTGAGAATGCGTGGATTTCTCCAAGATTTCTGAAATGCCACAAATGAAAAAAGAAATCTGGTTTTTCCACCGGGACAAAAATCAGCAACGGAATAGTTATCACTTTTCTGTTGATTTTTCCGATTAGATCTTAAATACCATCGTAGTATCGAATGTGTCTTCCGCACTACCGATAGATCTGCCCTTAAATTTCTTATACCCTTTCATCTAATTGGTGTTCCTAGTAGTCGGCTGAGCTTACTTATTGATTATTATTTCTCAATATTTGCTTTTAGAAAATAGAATTATCTCCCTATCAACTTGGAATATTCCTTATCCCTTAATCCCGTCATGCGGGCCTTGAATTATTCTCTTCTCTCAGGCTTTTGCTTAGTAGATTGGTTATCTATTAGGACAATCATTTGAGTAATATAATGCAAAAGTTCTTTATCATTATGCTATGGTCTCTAAACATAGCACCTAGCAGTCAATTAACTGTTAATATACTAAAATAAGCTCTTCCAAATTAATTGGGGTGTTATCCCGAGTATTTGGACGACGCTTTAAATTGTTGAAATAATTTTCACCAACGGATAGAGCGAGATAAATTTTTCATGACAATTGCCCTCTAACTTTGGATTGATTGGCCATGGAAAAGATAACTTACCTAAATTTACGAAAATCTCCTTCTCCATATCTTGCTTGCCTCACCTGTTTACCAGTCATTTTGATCAATGCAAAAACTATAGCAGTAGGTAGAAGAGGGATAGCAATGCAATCCTTCTTTCGGATTAGAAATACATTATTTGTTAAGCGCTAGCCTTCTCTTGCATAATTAAGCGTTGTTTGAGCGTTGCAAATAAGAAGAGTAAATAGTTGTTTGCTTAAAAGCTATATTCAATTCATTTAATAATGTTTTCTATTTCTTTTATTGAGAAGAGCATCAAGTGATTTACGGTCTAATACATATATACAAAGAAAATCAAAGAATCAAAGTCATTTAAAAAATTTTAAAATAGAATTTATTCATACAAAGTTTAGCCAAGCGATTAGTTGCCCCGGCCGGTCTCACATGAAAAACACAAACATTAATTAAAACTTTGTATATTTGAAATAAAAACATTACTGGTAACTATATCACTGTTTTGCTTTAAGGATTTTTTAAAGTTATAGAGGTTATATTTACATAGCGCAAAAAAATATGTAACTTCATTTATAAGTAGAAGTGGTATGGTAAAAAGTTATCTCAGTTTTTGCTTTTAAACGGTGAGATTTCTTCTGTTGGCCTCAAACAAGGGTGTAGTCGAAAAACTAATGATAAGTCAGTTTTTGTCTTCCTTGTTAAAAGTAAATATAAAAAGCAAACAAAACTTTTTACAAACATAGGGGATAACAAAAACAAATAATCTACAAAAAAAGTCATGTTCATACATTCCAGTGAATCCTGCTTCAATAAGGGACTTAAAGGAGCAATAATATATTTACTTACGCCCATTAGAAAGAGATGAGATAACGACCGCGATCCTCACGATAACGATGCGAGTACCTCGCACGAAGCTTACACACACTAGGACAGTCAAGCAAATGCAACGAACAAGCACATTTAATGAAAGAGTTCAAAGAAACTCCATTAGATAGCGATGCATCTCGCGACTGAGGCCAATTCGGAGGCGACAGTAAATGAGATTATACCCTCGAGGCATATGGAAATACACTTACAGAGGGTGTCGAGGCAGAATGACATAGAACTTTAAGTTTCCTTTCGCTTTCTTCATTTTCTTTGCCACACAGGCAAAATACTCGTAGCTGCCTTAATCTCTGCTAAGTAGTCAATGTGAAAAAGGACGAAACACCAAGACCTGGAGCTCAGTCTGTGCAGAATTTCTGACTAAATCCTTCCTTAGCTCGCTCGTTTTAACAAGCCCTATGTATGTATATGTCCAGGAACACAGGCGATTATACTCAAGCCGTTTTCCCTCTCGCACTAGAGATGACGTCACTGATAATGGAATCGGGGAGATGAGGAGATTCAAATGCCTCAAGGGCGATCTGGGAGTTGTTATACATTACCAAACGGTCTCTAAAACTGACACACCGCGTAACGTCCCGTACTCAGTCGTTTATTGCAATACTACCAGTAGAGAATAGGGCTCTATGCTGCCATGTGGCCCATCGAAACCAGAAGGTCAGGCACGAGTTCACTCGACGGGAGCAAGGACCGTGAGAAGAGTCAGAATATCGAACTACTTTCTGCAATAAGCGAGGGATTGGAAACTGAAACGCGCGTTTCTCTCGTCTCCCAGGGTGTTATTAAGAAATTCCCGCGGGAGTACTTCCCATCCCTCAAGCGCCATGTTGGTTCGTGGAAGGATTTCCCCACGCCCCTCCTTGGCGGAGACAGTTACGGCTCTGGCTAGTCCGTATATATTGTTGGTCACAATCGGGCATCGATAGTATAGGCCTGCTTTTTACAACAAAACACATCATCCTCCATCGGGCTCCCTTTTTTCGATGATCCTAAGGCTAGAATTATATCGAAGGATCTGAGCCCCAGTCAATTGGCCCATCCTTGGTTTCGGTACATTACGTTTGGCACGAATACTCCCTCCAGTGTCTGTTACTACTAGAGGTTAAACTCTCTGTGGTTAAAGTCCCTTGAATAACCATTCCATCCCCAGGTTCATCTCTTAAAGCCTTGAACCCAAGCGAGGCTGAGACTAATCATCGATGGCTACCCTGCCAGTCATCCCTGTGTGTGGGTGTACAGAGGCTCGTATTGCCTCTCAAGCCCCTCCCCCTTAGGGCTCATACTGAATAGCTGTTAATTCGGTTCTTTTATTCATCCAGTATATATTGCCATTATTTTATTTAATCTATTTATTGTGTATAACTTTGTAAATATTAAACTATATTTTTTCCTACTTTTTCATGTCACATAACTGCAGCATTCATTAGTTTAATATCGGCCGACTGTACTCACCCCTTTCAATTTAAATCCTTCGCACTCATCCCTTCCCCCTTTACTTCGATCCCCCATGTCTAAAGTGACCAGAGTTGAGTCAAGGTCACCCGTTAACCTTGAGCGTCCCCAAAATATTAGGGAGAGGTGACGTATAAGTCGAGGTCATTCTACGACATAGGTTTTTTATATTAATTGGTGTCAGGTTTATAGGGTGTTTAAAAGGTTCCTTTTATGGTCTTTTACAGATTTTTAGCCTAAATGCTTGGCTATTAAGAAGGTAAGCAGAAATATTATTGCGAAATATTTTTCTCCTTTGTTGAGTGTACCCGGTTTATACATACTGTGTGTTAGCATTGAGACCGTGCTTCTCATTTATTTTCATCGGTGGAATTTTACCCTTTCATGCCAAAGAAAGGCTCAGTCTAGTTTTGTTCTCGGTCTTGGGAGCAAAGTTAAAAGCTCTCGCTTTAACTCGGGAATTTTCGAGTGCTCAGACGGAAATTATTAATTGCACCGTGTGTATACCGAGTTAATTCGGGTCGATAATCCCGTTACGTTTTTATTTAAAAGAAGTTTAGTTCGAATTCGCGAACATCATGTCTTCATTCTATTAGTTTAAACTACAATATAAATCTCTTGGTTTATCCAGAAAGAACCTTCTGTCCTGTATACGAGAAAAAGAGAGAGCCGAGAGCGGAAAGAAGAGACAGCGAAGAGCGAGAGAGAGCGAAATTAAAAGTATGTGAAGAACGAGAAAATGAAAGAAAATAACGAGAGAGAAAAAAATAAAGAGAAGAAAGAGAGAAAGAGATTGGAAAAGAGAGAGAGAGAAGAAAAAGAAGAAAGAGAACGCATACGACAAAATGAGCCGGAAATGGTTTCGCGCTCTTCTACGATTCAATCAATCTTTTTTGAAGGATCGAGGGTGTTACACCTTCGATGAATACCTCCAAGAATCCGATGTATTCGCCGCGAGCTACAACTGCTACCCTAAGGAAGGAAGAAAGTATGATCCATCGTCCCCTAAAGGTAAAAGTGGCCAAAAAAAATTACCCCCGTGACCCTAGAAATGTTTTTCAAGATAAGTGGCCCCTCCAAGCCAAGAAATTTTTATTCATCGGAACCCCGTGACGTCAAGACATTCTTGGAGAATCTCTCTTCGTCATACCTCCCCAGGAGGCTCATCGTGTGTTTCTCCTGCTGTATTGAAGGACATTTGAGAACCAATTACCATCAGAACTCTCAATTCCGTAATAGTTGTCTTAATCAAGTGCACCATATTTGTGGTTTCCCCGCCCCACCACTGTTGTAAGTTGAACCGCCTCCCTCTACTTCTGCTCCTCCTGCCACTGGCTATCAGGTGACTTTCCTGTTCGAGAAGAGCTCCCCAGGATGCTTGAAGTTTGAGACCGGATACTAAACGGCTGCCGGATCTCCACCCTTGTTTGGGATACATGGTGTACATCTATTGTGGTGTCAGACGAGCTGCTTCCCACGATCGCTCCGAACCATGATAAGTTTGCGGTAGTACATGACTACCTTAGGCGTGTAAATCAACTCCCTATCGTAAAATTCTTTATTGAATGCCGGTATTATACAGGCTGGGCTGAAGTAGTAGCCACCCTAATAAAGTTCTGCGCTGTTCTAGTTAAACACTGCTCACGGATACTTCCACCCCTGTTGTTCAACCCCTCTTCACGAATTCCTTGGTGAAAAAGGAAACAGAGCCACCCACTCTACTTGACACCCCCTGCAACTCCGAGTTTAGCGGCATTCTTAATAATGAATTCGCTAAAGAGCAAAAGGACTGCGATCCACTCCGCTTCCTCTGAACCAAAGCTCATAATAAGATTCAGGAGTCCACAAGCGGAAATAAAGTCGATTCCTATGTGGTAAAGAACGACCTCCTGTACCGCGCCTGCTTGGAAAGCAATAGTTCCGAGGCCCATGGATTATGCATTTCTCGTTCGCAGGTCTCCATCATATTAAAGAAGGCACATGGTAGTCTTTTCTCTGGCCATATCAGCCATACTAAAACGGCTCAGAGAATTTTTAAATATTTTTATTGCCACAGTGCGGGAGATGACATTCTTAATTATTGACGTTCATGTGATATCTGTCAAAGGACAGCTGCAAAAGGACGTGCCAGACCCTCTCCGCTGCTGAAGGGACCCATCATATCGGAACCATTTACCCGTATGGCAATCGAAAAGATTGGCCCTATTCACCCTACGTCCAGTGAAGGGAACAGCTTTGTGCTTACCCTCGTTAATTTTGCCACCCGTTTCCCCGAATCTGTACCTTTAAATAAGATAGATAATATCACCTGCGCCGAGGCACTCATTTCTATCTTTTCCGAAGTCGAAATACTTAAGGAGGTATTATCCGATCGAGGTCGTCAATTTACCTCGGAATTAACACTAGAAAGCACAGAGGGGCCATTTTGACCGTTTTACAAATTCTAAACCACTTGACATGGTAAATGTTTTCTTCCAACCTCCGTCACTCTTTGACGTTTATTTATTTTAAAATTACATTTAATTCCTATAGATTTTTTTTTAGATTCACATAGTGCCATACGAATATACGAATAATACACCTTTTTATAGGCGACGGCCATGGGGTCATTTTGACCCTTCTTGAAACATCTAAATTTACGGTACTTATGTTTCCTTATATAAGATGAAATCAGATGTTAAAATTTAACTTCTCTATTATCTTATACATGAATGTTTCAAAGTGATAGGACATTAACCACAAAGGATGGATATAGACATAGTTGTTGTCCAGCTCAGTTTTGTTTTTCGCTGCATACAAAGTAGAGGTCATTGATATTGTGTCTGCTTAGTTGCAGTGTATTTGGTAAAAAAAAATATCGTTTATCATAATTTTACAACGTTCTAAACTTTGTGACAGTGAACTTTTATCTAAACTTACTGAGATTGAAATAATGAATCAGATGGTGGAGAACTGTGTCCTGATGACTCAAGTGATTAAGAGTTCATTTTCGAATCTTCAACCATATACGATAGTGAACAGGAATCTTTAATTGATTCATGTCACCCAAGAAACATTGAAGGTAAATACATGTTGATATGCATATATATATATATATATATATATATATATATATATATATATATTATTAAGTCTCCATTATTTCACCACGTTCTGTTTTAGATTCAAAAATACCACTCTAATCATATAAAAATTTGTTATATGAAATAATATTTAGACATTTACATCTATATATTTTACATATACACTCGACTAATATATACTCATCTGTATAATTTCAGAAAACAGTGCGAATGTTGGAAAACAGAAATGTAAAATTCAAGGTGATGCAACGGTAAAACGAGTACGTACTCATACAGGTGACTTAGAAACAGAAAATAATCAACAAATAGCTCGTGATGGGACTTTGTGGGAATGTGCCAGCTCCGCTAATGTTATATAAGGAAGGCGTCCTCAGTACAATGTAATGAAAGAAATGCCAGGCCCAACACCAAATGCCAAGAGGAACATCGATGGTGATAGTGTTGCATCGGCTTGGAAGCTCTTTATTGATTCTTTTATACTGAAGCGGAAGCTGAATGAGTACTTCATAACAAAACATGGTTCCTCACACTTTCTGAACTGCTATTTTATATGCACGCGGGGTTAGTAGCTCACAAAATATCGATCTTCACCTATATGGTCTGAACCCTGGGGCCTCCCATTTTGCCGACAAACTATGTGTTGTAATCGCTTCTAGGAAATTATGAGAATTCTTAGATTTGATTATAAGTCAACAATATCACAACGCTTGCAGAAGTATAGATTTACCTTTTTTCTGAAACATGGAATAAATTCATAAAATTTGCCCCATGTGTTATAAGCTATCATCCAATATAACGATCGATGAGCAACTTTTCCCAAGCAAAGCTAGATGCCCATTTATAAGTTCATGTCATCAAAGCCAAAAAAATATGGGCCAGCCAAAATTTTAGCTTGCTGTTGAAAGTGAATCAAAGTACATGCTAAATGGCTTCCCTTATTTAGGCAAGGATGAATTTCGTCCCAAAACATGTGTTTCGGAGTACGTCGTATTAAAATTCATGGAGCCATATCTAACTACTGGAAGAAATGTAACAACTGATAATTTCTTCACATCCTTGAATTTAGCAACGACGCTTCAGAAAATCAGGTACTAGCCTTGTGGAACAATTAACAGAGCGAGAAGAGAAATTCCAGATTCAGTTAAGAATACCCGCCAGCCCCTATATGACACATCAGTTCTAAAAAGTGGTGATATATCTATTACAGTATATCAGGGAAAGAAAAAGAAAAATATTTTTGCTAATGAGTAGTATCTATATGAGTGTAAGAATTAAGAGCAATGAGAAGAAAACTCCTGAAACAGTGTCTTATTACAATAAGACCTAATGTGGCGTAGACTTTCTAGATCAAATGCCACGAAAATACTCAGTAAAGGCATCGTCAGGCCGGTGGCCAATCAACAACACTTTTTACAACGTTTTTATCTGGCATGTATCAATGCTGTAATCACGTATCGAACTGTTACTAGCCAAAGGATTTCACGGAAGATGTTTATGCAAAAGCTGGCGGAAGAACTAAGGGAGGATTATGTAAAATTACCGATCAACAAAGCAGCTGTCAGATTACAGCGATGATTCTGATTTAGAGGGAAAAGCCCGACAAAGGGCAAGTATTCTCAACAATATATTCCAAACTCAATATTGCTTTGGTTAGACTAATGGATAATCCCCAAGGCTATGTAGCACTGTGACAAAATGAGAAAGACGTCGAAGACCTGACGGCACAAAAGTCTGTGGACGTTCTTAAAAATATCGGACTAGCTCCCAAAATCCCTCCCCAAATACTAACGCATAAAAGCGTTATATGTACACGTCTAGACCCGTCGGTTGGGTCTCATAACACTAAATAATTAAAAAGAGAGATTGAAACCAACCACAGCTGGGCTACAGTGATTGAAGTAATCAAATTTACAGAAGATACGTGACACATATCTTTAAAGATGTATTTAGAGATACAGGTATGGCTCAAAAAGCCACTGAGACAGGACTGTTGGCTTTCAATGTTAGGATCACTCCGGATAAAATAGAGAGGAAGGAGCTCACAAAGATTCAGATCTATTTTGGATACTAGCGCAAGGATGACCACACAACAGGAGCATGTAAAAAAGAGACCAAAAAATGCTCTGAATGGAGTGCGGATGACCATAATTGGAAGAGCTGCAATAGCGAATGGAAGAGTTGCTTGAATTGCGGTGGAAACCAACGCACCCTCGCAATGACTTGTCCCTTCAAAAAAGGCATTATAAAAAATAAAGAAATAGGAAAAAAGACAGAAAGAAGAACCAAAGAAGTAAAACACGTACGCCCAAGTAGCGAAAGCATCCACGGCAGAAACAACCAAGGACAATACTGTGCTACACGTACCAAACAAAACTCAACGCAGGTAAGGGCCTGTATTTATTACGCCCACATTGCAAACCTATCAAGATCAGAGACGTTCAAGACTAACCTGAATATAATGTTGAAAAACAACGGGATGCCGCAAATGTGGTTCCCCGACAATCCTCTATCAGAAGAAGTTCTGAAAGTTAAACTTGTTGAACCCGCCCAGGCTCAACTACCAACTCAAGCAGGAATAAACGCCTCCAACTGCAGGAATCAATAATTGCTGCACATGAAGCGAGAAAGAACGCGAAACAAGAGAAAACAAGAAAAAAATATCATAATACAGAGGAGATGGAAACAGAGGCAGACCAGGAAAAAATAATAGAAAAAACTCAGAACGTGCAGCCAGAGACCAAAAGAGGACCAACAGCCAACAGAGTAAAAGATTTCCGACGTCTAGCCCGAGGAAAAAACAACAGATAAACGCAAAAAGAATAAATCTCAAACTTTTCGCTAAGGTAAACACTCTTTATCCCAAGGATCACCATGCTTAGGCCATTACCGACGGAATTATAAACTAGAAAATCAAATGGCAATACGAAGACCAAATGCCAGAGAATCAGGTTGAAGAGGCCCTTTATAAAGGAAAAATTAAATATACTCCAGAAATTTTCAATAATATATCTCAGAGTGAGTTTAATAAAAAGCGAAGCGGTAAATGTAGAACACCCATTCACCAGGCCTCAGGGGCAGAGCAAGACATAAGAGAAGACTTAAAAAAGGTACAACCAAGGTTAAACAAAACAACAAAAAAACAGAAGAAATATTTTACAAAATCGACACTGCAAATAGAAACCTAAAAGTAATGTACATGAATGTAAATTGTTAGACAAGAAAAAGTTCCAAGTATGGAAACATAATTCAGAACCTTGACCCAGATATTATTCTAATATTTGAACACGGCATCAACAGAAAAAACAAAGACATGAAGATCTTCAGGTACTAAGTTTATTCAACAAACCATACAGATTAGGCCTTCGACGGTGCGGCGATAGTAATCCGAAATGACCTCATGCACAAACTTCTACTTCCATCAGATGAGTCATACGTAGCAATAGATGTCCAAACTACCAGACGGCCCCTAACTATTGCTACTAGGTACCAACCCCCAAGAAGGGGGTACATTCTTATCCACAACTTCTTGAAGCTGTTAGCCCATACAAAGACGGGGATGTTCGCCCGTGACTTAAACGCAAGATGCAGGTGTGCTGAGTACACCAGCACCAACACGGCAGGACGAAATCTGGAACTTCTACTATCTCGAAACATAGCAGTGCGCATTGGACCAGAGTTCCCGACCTATTATTTGAAGAGAGGTGCAACTAAGCCTGACATAGTATTAACAAGCTCAAGGTTTCCTTACAACTATCATATCGCCCCCGAATCCGTGATACCCAGCGACCATGAAGCATTAATCATCACACTCTCAAAAAGCCCAATTTAAATACCAATAAGGGGAAGAAAGTCATTTGCGCGAGAAGACTGGGAGGCCTTCCAGGCCGTTTGCCAGAACTACGTCCAAGCAAGCCTAGAGAAAGCTACACCAGCAGAAATTGATGAAGAACTAAACCACCTTATAACGACAATCCTTGAGGCAGAGAGAAAGATTATCTCAAAGATAAAATATAAAACCCTACCAGCTCCAAAATGGACACCGGAAATGATTGATATTCAAGAAGAATACAGAGGATTAGTGGACGCAATTAACAGAACACCTCCACCAACTGATCATACAACATCAAGCAGAAATTTGGGACTCACTCATTGAATAACTCGATGAGGAAAAAGACCCCAGAACGTTCTGGTAAACAGTGAAGAGGTTCAGAGAAAAGCCAGCAAATAAAAGAACGAACATCAAGAATCTGGAAGGTGAAGTGATCACTGAACCAGAAGTGAAATGGTGGACTATCTTTTGCACAAAAATACACCTATATAAATAGTTATTTCATCTACACTTAACACTGCAACAATTCAAACTATCAGGATTGATATACATTTAGTAGTCATTTTTACGTTTACTTTTGAAAAAACAGCCTTAGCGTTGACAAATTGGCCAATCAGCTTTTAGACATATGCACTATAGTGATTGTCGAATCAGGGCCATGATAGATTTAAAATGCTACTAACGCTCAAATCGTTTCCACATAAACACGGCTGAAAATTCATTTTACGAATTTTCAGATTTTGAAGAAATCCACAAGAAAATTAAGCTCACCGAAAAGTTAACAGCCGGCAAAGGAGGAAAAAAAGCGAGGGCACGTCACCTCCAAAAAACGCTTTCAATTTTTACCTTTTCCCCAAAGGGATATCATGAACAAGATATATCTGTTAGTCTGAGGAACACAAACCTCAGGTCTTTTCTGGTTCCTTATCAGTAATTAAAACAATTTTACTTACACATCAAATGTTTTCCCTGACAGATTTTGAATTTTCGTGCCACTGACACATTGAATTCTTCAAATTTTTGGCATAGGATACTCTAGTAATTTGATAACAAGCTAAATAATACCATGCTTTAAACAAATTTTAATATTTCTAAATTGCATGTGATTTACAATAATGGATATCAGGTTTCAAATTTACAATTATTTCTATTTTTCGGTTTGGGATAACTTGTATATAACTGGATTTTCTTTATAATATTAAGAGTTATAATAAGATCGACTTTGCCCCTTCATAAAATTTTAGTTTAAACAATAAAAATCATCATCTTTCTTTAATGTCATTCAAGTCTTCTCAGATCCGATCATCTTTATCTTATTCTTACGCTTTCATTGTTCAAGTCGTCACTTTCTATAACAGTGCAATTCATTGAATTTAAATTCCACGCAAATTTACGCAATTTAGGGGAAAGTAATATATTCACGTGCTTGGCGGCAATTCTACCTTCACAACGGCGCCGCCGTGAAGGTCTTGATTTTCTCATTGCGCCTTGTCTAGAAATCTCACCCTCCAGGGAGGCGTCGAAACATGATTGACTCTTCCACATTTCCGTTATTCCAGAAGCCCAATCATAATTTTATGCAATGGCGCATTAATTTGGTGAATAAGAGGAGCATGTTAAGGGACCGCAAAGGGTTGGGGTAGGAGGCTTGTAGCCTTTTACACATGGCAACTCGAAGATAGGTCACAGTGCACCCGGTAATCTTAAACTAGATTCGGGCTACCGAGTCTTTATTCCTTAAATAGATGTCCATCACCACCACCACCCTTTTTCCATTTCCTTTTCAACCTCTTTCTCACCAATTTTCACGAGCCAGTGCCTAATTGCGTAGGCTAGTTAGTTTTAAATCAGTTTTCATCAATTCATTTCTCTAGACAGGGATAGTGGTTTGGTCACTTTCACTCTCACAGCTTAAGTTTGAGAGGGGAAGGGTAATATGCTTCTATTAATCTACCTTAGATCCTTTCTCCTACTCATATCTTGTGTGCCCTCCCAAAACCAAAGCCCTCAGTTTGACCTCTCGGTGTCAATACCTGTAAAAATGTTTCTGGCTATATGTATTCCACACATTTTCCTTTCCTTAAAAGTTCATCAGTTATTTTACAAATCTCACCTTATAATTTTTTGGGCGAGATTATTCTTCATCGGTATTTCTCTTTAAACTTTGAGAAAAAAATCCTTATCTATCTTTCTACGTCAAAGACTGGGTGGCACGCCATTCCACGACATATTTAGGAACTGGGAAAGAGAGAAATGGACTGTCTTAAGTGGTATCAAACCGGTCAATTTGGCACTCTATAAGCACAATATGGCCAATTCATCTGGGGTGGACATCGTCCGAACCGGGGTGGTATCCAAACATGAATCGAGAGGAGAAACAACTAACTCACTGTAAAACTGTCGTTGAAAGGTTCTCCCTGTAGCTGGTAATGTCCAGTCGGCAGCCTTCATCGACATCATGACGTGGATTTAATTCTTTTGGACCCGCATTCCGATTAGAGAATGTAGAGAAAGCGGTCGCGCGATAGCTTCTGCCATGGAAGTGGTCTTCAAAATTGCCTTCCCTTTTCCCTAGGTAACGATTATGTGGGGTTGCAGTGCGGGAACTTTACAGAATCTTTTTGACTCGCTTCCTGCATCTCTGAGGGAGGACTCTTACCGTTATTTGAAACACTTATGCCTGCTAATAAGAGCGCGTTCGTGGTAGAATTATATCTGAATTTAGACATAGTCTTCAGACGACAAACTTCCCAATATTGAGGTCGTTCGGGAGTTGCTTATGGTGTATGTAGGCATATTCCATCTGTCTGAGAGTCATCTCACCCTCGGGTTGCCCGCAAGGAAGCAGACGGACTGCACAAGGAACGGACGTTCTATGAATAGTAGTCAAGCCCAAGGCAATTTCGGCCCCAGGAAAACTCCAGGACAGAGAAATTTACAAGAAATACGGACCACCGTGCCCGTTTCAAGCATAAACCGGGCGGTTTTTTCGGAGTTAGCGGCCCATAAAATGATAGTTAAATGCGAAAGTGGTCACTACCATGAAGTTCATCGATTAACTGCCATCTAACTTACGCACTTCACAATTAGGACACATACTCTAGCTCTTTAATCAGGTCAATAAGGATCTGATCACTGCGATTGATCAAGTAGTCTCTCAGAAGGGGTATCGATCTTTCAAATCCGTTAGTATAAGAAGACGCCTCGGCAACCTTGCAACGAATCAGTAGAGGCCTCAGGCTTTGAAGTCAGCTGATAATGGATTGTACGCAGAAATAACAGTATATTAGCTAATGGATGTCGTTGCACGTTAGGGTGGCCTGAGCATCATAATTTATTTAGCATTATTTAGTCTACACCGTGCTTCTATGCAGGGAAGATATGCGACACTCCATACCATCGTCTTTTATAGTGTTTTTGGACATCGAAATTTTTCTGCTTACAGTTTCATTATCGCGTTACCTGGTGAGCAGATTTATTGAAATTGCAAATCTTTTACGTTTTTGAATATAATATTTTTGTGACTGGAAATATTTTTTAAAATATTTATTGCGGACAACAAAGCTCATGGTGTAACTACCCACACGAGTTGAAATATTGGATTTGGTGACGCTACATTGTGCTCTTTGTCCATTGTTCTAATTTTATTTTATCGATTTCCAGATTCCATTATATCGTTTAGTCTTTGACGCAGGAACAGAGCCAGCTACAGATACAGCTTTACTTGTTTGATGAGAAGAACTCTGGGAGTGAATTAGATGAACAGCCGGACTTCACTATTTCAGTGAATGGCATCGAATACGACCTGCATGACACTGTAAGCCCAGGAGTGGAAGACAACCTTCTCCAAATCGTCCCTGTTCCCTTAGAAGAGCCCCCTGTTATTTTGCTAAGGGCACTGCCTTCCACGTCTAGGGCATATTGTACTAGTTCTCTCAATCCTTACGAAGTACGGAATAGGAAGAGGAGAAAAGGACAGCTGCATGCTGAAGAAGGCTGACTGATCAAGAAACTTAATGTCGAGCAATTGAGGATAAGACAGTATGGCGCAGTGAACCAAACCAACAGTTGCTGAGTGCCGTTAATATCAGCAAATTCGAAGGCGCCAGTAAAATAATTACTAAATGTTCCAAGACTTCTGGAGAAGTGTTCTCCTTGTTATTTGACGACTCGATGGTGGCTGAAGTGTGCCTAAACACGAATGGTAAGATGCAGGTCCTACGAGAAAAGTTCAGTACCCCATCCATCGTTCATTTATTGGACCTTGAGCACGTGAACCACAAGGTCTTCGTTGCTTCGATATCATGAGTGGTGTGAGGAAGGACAACCATCTATCTCGGTTGAACTGTATTCCCAGGTGTATGTCTGCCATTTCTACAGGAGTACAATGAATGACCGATGCTTAAGCTTCATTCTGAGTTGCCTTCGAGTCAATGCCACCAGAGAGATTCACGTACTTTCTACTGTGCACTACAACCACAGCATCGTCGAACAAAAGAAGACCCAGGTGCAGATGTTTAATAATTTAACTAAAGGTCACCTTTGACCACTTGTGTGCTGATATGTTTGTCAGCCGAAAGGTGAGGAGATCTCCTCTCTGTACGCTCTATGGAATTGTGAAATTAGTACAAAACAGTTCCTACATTATTTATTAGCATTAGCCACAAAACCATTCTGTGATAAAGACTCAGTTCTACCTTGAACTTACAATGTATCATTTTCGTCCATGGGATTACAAGTGACCCCAACAGCAACGGAGATTCCTGCCACAGGAGCTGTCATCCCTAATTGAGACTGTCTTAGGGGCTATTGATGGATCTCAACCACCAGAAGAACCTCGCATAAAAGCATAAAAGTGCCTGCGATGCCAACTGTGCCCCAGCTCGTCAATAACCAAAACCCTGATGTTGTGCATCGGGTGCCAAAAACTAATCTGCCCGTCTCATCTCATGTGCTTATGCCAGAAAAGTCACACAACCTTGTAAATGTCCCGAACGTAAATATTTTCGTATTTATTATGATTGTAGCTATAATCATGCAAATTTCAATAATATTTCTTCCCTATTAGATGATTTATAGCTTTTTTATTTACGATTTTTCCCCCAAAATGGCACATATACGGATGTACTCAGTAAAATGGATTTTCACTAATTTAAATAATTAAAAATTATTTTGGAGGGGTTTAGCTTGTTTTGAGATGATTTTAAAGATTTCTACCAAATTTTCTTTAGATTAATAAATAATTTAAACTAACAAAATCTTTTTTTCCCCTCTTTCTTCGCCACAATCCTTCATAGCCATCGATCTCGTGTCTGGAACCCAGATTTTGAGAATACCATTGTGCATATATTTTTACGCTTTGTTATATTATTGTTAATCAAACAAGTAAGTTTGAATCTAGTATCATTTATTACCTTTTTTTAGTATTATTGAAGATAAATGTAAGAGTATTCACACCAAAAATGGTAACATTTTGCCCAATGGCTGCTGAACTAAGAAGCTCCAAACTCTTGGTATCGCATGTGCAACTACGTTACCTGAATCATTACGAAAATTTCACGTTACCTTCCTTACCATGGTTAATGTGGAGGAATTAACGAAGCTATGATCTAGAACCGCTTTATTTGCCTCTCTTAATAGATCCCTGTTTTGTTCTCTGCTGATGCACAAGTAAACTTTTCTTTGGGAAGTGCTCGACTACCTGCATGTGTATGATCCCTTTTTCATTCAAATCTCTTTCAAAGGACCAGTGCCATGGAAAGTTTACGTAAGTGGATTATGGATGGAGGACGGTGGTGCGCACTCCGGAAATACATTGACATTTAAATCTTACTCAAGGAGCTTTCTTCAATAGATGAGGCCGTTGACTTTCTCTCAGAAATCCTCATTACTGCAAGGCCGGATGCTTTTCATATAAATGAAGCAGTTCTTAAGGCTCAACTCTTACCGAGTGGTTCGCAGTTTGAGATGGACCTGAGAGAAAAGAGATGTTTATAAGTGTCATAAACTCGACTAAGGCCAGATTCCGATTAATTTCTTAGCACGCTAGCCGCTTTTGATGAAAATCATACTTTTCTTCACTCAAAAGAAGGAACCCTCATACAGAGTTGCACAAGCGTGTCAAAAGGATTTACGGCAAGTTCACATACATCCGCATCCCCTATTCTAGATAGACGCTACCCTTAACTCGAATTCTGATGCCAGTAGCGAAAGCCTTAGCACCTGCTTTCTACACCTGAGCTGCTACCCTATCACAAATTAAGGTTAGGCGCACAATAGAGAAAGAACTGTCACTGGAGTTCACTTCCAAAGGCGGAGAACTGAATCCATGACCTGCACTTATTTTAGCTATGTTAAAAAGAATCTAGCGAAGAGCATCTTCTCATATGCTTCGCCCAATAGAGGCGCTTTCCTCTGATCATTGACATGCAGCAAATGAGTTTGCCTTTTTGCAATCTTTGGAGCTGATCTCGGGCACCTCTATTGCATCAAAAGAGGTAGCTTCATGTGATTCCCTCACGGGACACTTGCACTCCTCTTACTGTAGAGAGAGTTTACTTCTCTCCTATGGCTACGGATGCGGGTGTTTCCCGTAATCACATCCTGTGGAGTCGGCCATGGACGACTTCATCTTTTGATCAATGGGAATTTTCCTTTTTCTATCACAAGGGAATGCCAACAGAGCATTCATTTACTTTAACATTACGGGTTTATTGTGCACGGACCCATCTCAGACATAAAAGTTATAAAGACAGATTAAGGGAATTAGATCTGTTCTCGTTGGAAACCAGTAGTGTGTAGAAGAATCGTCACTCCCATGTTCTCTCGCAGTGGAGTCACGAGGCGATTACCGCAAAGACTTCTGTCTCCTGCCCCGTCGGGTCAAGCTTGTACGCGCAGCGCCGCACCACTCGTCACTATGAAAGACCTAAAGGTTAAAATGCAAGATCTCCATTACGAGAGTGAGATAAAATGTCACCTAGAGTAAGAAATTGGGGTGACGAGGTATAAATAAGGAACACTGAAGAAAATCGGGGTAGAATACGTCAGTCTCTAGGTGACGCAGTCCCCGGATTAAGACCGGGCTACCTAGACTGGATTGGTAGAATACGTCAGTCTCCAGGTGACGAAGTCCCCAGATTAAAACCTCGGGCTACCGAGACTGGACAGGTAGAATACTTGGCTCACCAGACCAAGAAGTACCCTGCAAGAGAGACAGGGCTACCTACCTTAATGGGCTAAGAAGCAGCTCATCTTCGAGCTAGTCTCTGGTTATCAAACCAAACGTTAAGTTAACTTTGTTAAGTTCAACTTACTCTCATAAGAAAGACTCCTCATATCCTGGTGCATCTTAAACACCATGGGAAATCCTCGTCCTTGAAGAATTGAGGAAAGAAGAAGGAAAAGGCTCCCCCTCGAGCCCATTACTCGGTGGCCACACCAAACTGATAAGTTAACTTCGTTGAGGAACCAAGTTCAACTTATTCTCGTCAGAGAAACCCCGTTCCGTTATACTCGCCCTTGAGGAAGGCTGGAACTAAGAAGAAGCTAATCCTGGAGCTAGTTACCGGTTACTAAACCGACCTTTAAGTTAACTTATTTAAGTTTAACTTATTCTCGTCAGAGAACCCCCCCTGATCGATCCTCGCCCTTGAAGAAGACCCTTTCCGAGTTCAGTCCTCGCCCATAAGGAATTAAGTAACGAAGGAGAAAAGCTCCCCCTCGAGCTCGTTACTAGGTGGTCACACCATACTCCAAGTTAACTTGGTTTAAGAACCAAGTTCTACTTATTCTCTATAGAGAGACCACGCCTACTTTGGTGCCACCTAAAGCACCGAATTATTCTCGTCCTTGAAGAAATCTCTGCCTGAATACTGTGTGGATTATCCAGCTGCTACCCTCGCCAAAAGTACCGCGTAATCCCGTTCACCTACATCTGGCCAGGCGGCACGCGTCGTGAGACAAAAACATTCCTGAGGTATTTAAACTCCAGTAGAGTCCGTAAGCCTAAATCTTATATATTGAAGTGTGTAGCGGAATTAACCAATTTTAGAGGGTCAAATTAATTGGATTAATTTATGTTTATTATAATATTCTGAGTATTTCTGTGGTTAATTTTTGTGTATTAAATTGTTAAAGTTAAAATATAAGTTGTTTTTTGGAATTATTGTGTGTTTCTCTATATCCTTACGTGTTTCCAACGGCTCTCTTCTTTAAGATATCAATATTAGCACTCTTAGCCCTCTTACAACAAAAGGAGGGCATACTACGACATTCAACATTGTCGGAATGCCAAGAGAGCATTTATTTACTTTAACATTACGGGTTCATTGTGCACGGACCCATCTCATTCATAAAAATTATTAAGATAGATTAAGAGAATTGGATCTGTTCTCGTTGGAAACCAGTAGACTGGGTGGTCAGCTCATCGAGGTTTTCAAAATACTTCAAGGGTTCGACAATGTTGAATACAGGAATATTTTCAGCCTTAATGAGGGCAGAACCAGAAATCACGGCTTCAAACTTGAGCTGAAGCGTTACAACCGCGATTTGTGTGGGAAATTTTTCACGTACAGTATCTGCGGAAGCTGGAACGCACTTCCGATGGAGGTTGTCAACAGCAATTCTGTTGACCAGTTCAAGACAAGACTAGACAAAGTCTTGAAGATTGGTAGTTTAGGGAGGACGTAAGGCAATTGAGCGGGGATGTGGCCGCTCGACAGCTAATCCAGAGGTACCCTCATTGAATGGACCGCAAGGTCTTCTAGGGTACTTATTTTCCTTGTTACTCTCTTTTATCCAGCGGAGATTGGGTGGCCGGCCAGAGACTTTACTCGAACTGAAGGTGCATAGAATAAGATCTGTAATACCTTTTGGGAGATGGCCAAATGGAGGACCCCGATGAGGTATGGATGAACCAGGAGGTGACCAAATCACAGTTTGTAGGATCTTTTAGTGGGTGAAACTGTGGTCACCGTCAATCAGCAAACCTGAATCCTCTCTGTACAAGCTTTACATTACGTGTCTGGGACCCCCAAGTAAAGACAATGAGAAAGGCCGGCCCCCCTGCCGTTTTGGCAAGCGACCAGGCCATGATAGGCCCGTCAGCCCCTTTCGCAACCTCAGTTATAGGAGCCATTCTAACAACGAAGTCGCAAGTGCGCCGAGCGTGTCCTCGATTACATCGGAGGCCCACGTTCAGAGATTACTTGTTTTTTTTTAGCCCACTGTGTTCAAATATGTTTTGAATATTCGCCAGATTCTGTCTAATCTCAATAAATTCGTGCATGTGTATGTTGATAGGGAAAGTGGTAACTGTAAGACTAGCATTTTCCCATGAAAGCAAAGGCCAACTTTGTTCTGCACAGTGCGGCTAACACAAGTTACATTGCATGTATAATGCTCTGCTGTGACGGGAAAATGCCGTCTGCGAGGCTCCTTTTCGTAGAAAGCACTAAACAACGTTGTTTTTCGATCTGGGGAAGGCCCATAATACCACCTGGTGATACCGTATCATGAATAATCTTATCACTATCGGGGGAGAGGACGCGTCCAAATCTTTATGAGATCTTCGACTTTACCTTCGGGTGGGGGAGGAGCCCACTCCGGTTTAATCAAGCAGGAAGAGGGTGTCCCGCGGGGTATGGTCCTCAGTGCCACACCCTTTGCTCTGACCATCAACTGTATCATCTCTGTTCTGACGGAAGATATTTTTGCTACGCTCTCATTGGGCGAACTTTCGATCTCTTTTGGTGCGGCTCAGATGCCTATTCTTGAGCGTCGACTTGTACACGCCTTAAATCGCATCTCTGACTATTCTGAAACGCACAAGTTTCGGCTTTAATTGACCAAGAATAAAGTGGCGCATTTCTGCCAATATCCAAGGCTCATCCTAAGCGGGCTTTAGCCTGAACCAGATTCGCATGGAAATCCTGTATTCGCACTGTATTGTCGGTCTTGTTTTTGACCGACGTCTCACCTGGAAAGCTCATATTCGCAGCCTTAAGGTCTATTATACCTCCGCTATGCACATTCTTCATTCCAAGATGTTCAGCCTCTGGAGTGCTGATAGGGCTACTGCCTTGGTTTTCTATCGATCCTATTTTCGTTCGAAGCTTGATTACAGATGCAAGTGTTATGCATCCGCAGAGGAGCGTGTATTGTGGAAGGCGGACTCGATCCACCACATCAGTCTCTGCCTGGTGAGTGGTGCTTTCTGCAAATATTCCATTGAAAGCCTTGTTCTCATCCGTGCGCACTTCAATATTGGCCTGTAGGTGCGCGCTTGGCATTTGCCTCAAACTTTAACGGCTTTCACTGAATTCGCATCCAAACTCGACGGTGCCTATGCTGCTAAGAGATCCTGAGCACCTTTAATTAGAGCTAGGAAACTGTTCTACAGCTCGTGTACCTCTCGCGCTGGTAAAGCCTCTGGTTCTGGTCTTTAAGCTACTCTGGAAGGTACCACCTTTGACTATTTGTCACCACACCTCTGCGAAAAAAAAAATTCTACAGCGCCGGTATTATTGCCTCAGGATTTTGCGAGGAGACTACTTGTTACGCTGGCTCCGTGCCTGTGTATACGGATGGCTCAAGGTATCAAAATGAGGTCGGTTTGCATTCCGTTTTACTTCTGTTTGATTTCAGTGTGGCTCTATCATGCGCTCCGTCTGTCTTCATGGCCGATCTAGTTTTAATTGCAATACACCGCTCTTTACGGGAGATATCGCTTCATGCCCGGTTCGGAGACCGAATTGTAATCTTCATCGATTCACAATATGACATTAATAGTCTCTAGGTATTGGAATATACAGAACCCTTGGTTTACGGTATCTATGACGCTACGGTTATCGCGACGCAAGCCAGGTGGATGTAGAGATTATTTTCTTCTGGGTTCCTGGACATGTGGGAATTTCACGGAATACGTGCCCTGATTAGAAGCACCAAAAAGACCACAAGTAGAGATTGAGCAGATCAGGGTTTTGTTCTTCGTCACACCAAATCAGAGCAGCCGTCCGGGTTGCCTGACGAAGAGATTAAAGACAGCCGGGAGGAGTTAATATTTGCGCATCATTGCACCGCGCCTTTCCCCGCCCCATCCCTCTTATGACGCGACGGATTCAGGTGTTTTTCTGTCGTCCTCTAATTGGGCACCCTTCATTCGACGCACCTAAATTTGATCAATCTCTCGCCTGCACGTTAGATCAACGAATGAGCTGTCCGCTAGACTGTTCGACACATTCTTGTTAAATGTCTCAGTCTGAGTTATCTTCGCGCACGTTACCTGTCTCAATATCGAGACAAGCGGAAGAAGCTTGCCCCTTCTACTCGGGGCGGGTTCGTGTACCCAGACTCGTGTACTATCAGACTATTTCAAGAAGAATGACCTTCATTTTGTTTGACTTGCTTTGTTGTAGGTCGTATTTTACTGCCCCGGGTGGAGGCAGGCAACACCAGATGACGGCTAATGCTTCTTTCTTCTTTCTTTTTACTTCGTGTTGTTTATTGTTTTAATTTGCCTCTGTATTTTGAATTTTTTGATTTTTAATTTTTTAATATTTGTTTTCTAATTTACCGTAGCATTATGTTTGTAAGGTGATTAGAGCCAATTTCACCCAACTCTAAGCTTCAATAGATGGGCTCAGGGAAAAAGCCCACCAATGGGGAAGAGTCAGCCCTTTCTCTGTGAAATACTTTATCAGCTTACGTACTTATATAGGTTTCGATCTATGGAGCAGTAGGTATTCCCTTTTGACCCACGCACCATGATCTTCCTGGGAGTCAACATGACAATTCCTTGAATTTTCCTATTCAGTGTCAACGCTCCGTTTCCATATATAATTGTAGAAATTAGACCTATTCAGTCCCAAGTTGGGATCCATGACACCTTGAAGTGAAAAATGCAAAATGGTGGTCCCCCCGAGGTAATGGAGTGAACCCATGGTCTCATCAATCCAAACGACAGGGTCTTCCGCAGTATGGACTAATGAATCTATGGGAAATACACTCCACCATTTTTCCCCTTCTTCGCAAGATTCTCCTAAAGGGATACGTGTCCTTACTAACCCAGTTCGAGGACTCTATCTCCGAAAATTACCAGTGCGATGTAGGATCGTTTAGCCTCGCATGTGCGAGCAATAAAGAGGTTATAAAACGCGCTCTTCTCTACAAAGCTAATAAAAATAAGAAAGAGAATGTTATGGGGAGCTGTCCTTACTGAGAGGCTCAAAGAGAATAAAGGGACTCCACCATAATTAGGCAGGTCGCTGTGCCACAATGGTAGGTAGAGCTTCGAGTTCCTGTAAGATTAAAGAAAAGTAAAACGCCTATCTAATACATACATTTGTTACTGCAAATCAATGTGTTGGTGAGCGGGCTACTATGGCTGTTTCAAACTGAGAGAATGGCCCATTGTTTAGCGCCCCTACACTAAATATGGGCAAGGATAATATCATCTATTGCGGGTGAACGGCATAGAAGATTAGAGACCAATGTTGAGAATTTTTATTTCCTGTCATTGCGCCTCGACTTTTCTCAACGGTATAAGTTCATTTTATACCGTCTCTATCGAAAACATTTGCAAGACGCAGCCACAGCAGATGGATCCTTTCACTGAACATATCTGTGTTTACTGTTTGGAGCACAGGCATGAGTACCACATTCTGATTGAATATCCTCTCCTGCAACTCTTTTTTGACTAAGTAGCTATTGCTGTACATTGTCGTTGAGGTTTCGCTCCAGTAGAGAAGATTGTGTTATTAGTATTTTTTTATTTACTACGTAATCGGATTCCTGAAGAAAGCGGGCCTTCTCAGGAGTGAGTACCTGAGCATGCAACAAAAATTAAGCGAAATTTAAAGTGTATCTTTGGAAAAAATGGCGCGCAACTCTCCTTAACTAGTTCTTTAAGCAGTCTCCTCTTTATGGTATTTAAATTTTGTACCCCTGGTGCAGTTGTTGTTAGCACAATTTACATTTGAACTTTCTTCGTGCGAAAATTTCTAAAGGAAAATCCTTTTGTTCTTAAGTATTCTTAAATGCACTGCAACCTGCCTTGTACGAGGGGCGGTCAATAAGTTTTGCACTTCGGATATAAGGAAACGAAAAAGGAGAAAAAGTCTTTTATTATTTTTTAATATAACTACCCTCGACTTCAATGCACTTGCGCCACTTGTCCCTGAGGCTTCAAATTCCCGACAACCAAAAATCTCTGGACTGCTGTTCAATCCACTCCTGGAAGGCGAGCTGGACATATTCATCGTCCCCAAACTGGCGTCCACGCAGTGCAGCCTTGAGCTGGCGGAATAAAATGTAGTCACTAAGAGCCAGATCTGGACTGTAGAGAAGATGGCTGAGCTCCTCGAATTTGTACTCGTGCAGGGCAGCTTGTGCAACTCTGGCCTTGTGGACTTTGACGACGTTGAAGTCAATCATGGAGTGTGAGGTTTTGTGAGGTTTCTAGGAACTAAACGGGCAGAGACCTTGATCATGGCCAAATTGTCGTGAATGATGTTGATAACACTTCCATTTGATATTCCAAGTTCTTGCTCGATTTCTTCGATCTCACCGCGTCGATTTTCGAGGATCCTCCTCTCCACACGGGCCACATTGGGTCGTTGGTCACGTCTGACAGGCGTCTTGAAAGTGGGTCATCTTCAAGAAACTCAAGATTATGGCGAACTCCCTATTTCAGCGAGCAATGGTTGCGTAGGAAGGGGTGGTGTCGGTGTACACTGCAACCATACGTTTATGGATCTCTTTTGCATTCTTGCCTTCCTAGGTCAAAAGTTTGATCACTGCACGGTGCTCAACCTTCTCCATTGTTGAAAAAATTGTGAATGACGATCTTCGATCAGCTACTGCTTCTTAAATAGGCAAGGTAGGAGCGTGCGGCTGCAAGTCCTGACTTGTCCTAACTGGTCCTAACACCCCTACAAACAGCCATCCCCCTTCCTCTGTTTTGCCCTACCGATTCACAAAACTTATTGACCGCCCCTCGTACGTCCCAAAAATATTTTTCTATTTACCAACATAGCTATTAGTTTAGTTTATTGAACTAATATGATGATATTAACAAAAAACTTTCACTTATCTTTTATACACTTATCATTCTATTTTCCAGCAGAAAAGTAAATTAAGTCCAATTAGTTAGAATTGCTCTTAGATCAAGTAAGAGGTTTATCAGTTATGTATTTTTTTTATAATATTGATTAACTTCAGGAGATCGTCTGCAACTTTCTTTCCTTCTTCTATGCCATGAATAAGCCCTTATTGCGTTGCGCTCTATTTAGTCTAAACGTAGTTCGAAAGTATATATAATCAGCTGTTAAAGCTATCACATGGGAGAAAGAGTTGCTAATTTAGCTTTTTTAACAACATATGAGTTTTGCTGGTTTCTACTGAAATTAAAGACTTGGAAGCTAGTGCAAATAAGATAGTAATACTCTTAGTGGAGACAAATTAAGAGCATAAATTAAATCTAGAATTAAAAAAACTTCATCTTTGGCATCGCGCTGCACGAGAGACAGAAAGGAAGGATGCTCTCCTTAAATTGCGAAAACCTTTTCTTTGCGATTACAATAAAAATTATACTCGAGGGACATACTATCAGGCAAATGGGAACCAAATCTCTCCGAAAGGAGAGTTTGTGGAGATACTTGAAAAATATTGTACAGTTCATATTATTTAAGGGGAAAAGGCCAATAGCATACAAAATAATTCCAGGACTAACCTTGTAAGGCCTTTGAAATTATATCATTCGAAACAGATCATAAAACAATATGAGGTTCTCAAATTTCGTTAGAATCGGCCGAATAATTATGATGTTATTGCCAAAACAAAATAATACCCGGGATAACCTTGGGAGGACCTTGTTAATTATATCATTCAAAAAAGAATGCAAAATAACATAAGGGATTTCAAATTTTATTAGATTCGGCTAAATAGTTGCAATATTATTACAAAAACCTAAAAAAGCAAAATAGTGACCAACCGACATAGTGAGGTGTAGAGTCACCCGCGAATAGACTAACACGCGACTAAAATTTTTCGCGAAAGATGATGAGAAAACGATACTACTTTACGTGTAAGAAAATATTAAAATCTATGCTACATATCTTGTTCTTTAGATGCCATTATTTCAATTTGAAGAAGAGTCTATATATACGGGAGTCATAAATTAAGCTTGGGAATATAGAAATGGGCTTATTAGTCTGCCAGCTTTTATTTGATGTGTGGTTTGGTTAATGCAGCATGCATAATTTATTCTCATACATAACGTTTCAAATAGATGTGTGTTCCATTTAAAATTCACATCTATTCAAAACTTGTATATACATAGTGTATCGAAAACTTTCAATCTTGTAACATATTGAATATTCGTTTCGCTCGAGAATATAACTTCTTGCGAGAAAAAGGTCGAGGTTGATTTATTTCTATTTTGCGGGTAAAATTTACTCGAAAGTAGGGAAATTGATCCAGTATTGTAGCGAAAATTGGAGAGGAGAATGAAAAGTGAAGCAAACAAATATAGAGGAGACTCATTAGGGAAAAAATATAAATTGACTAGTGCACTAATACACCTAGACACAGAAATACTCTGTCATAATAGAAATTTCAAATATATATGTACTTTATAGATTAAGTGAGAAATAAGTGCGATCATAGGCGTATTTTTAATCCTACGTAATCTATTAGTTTAAGCAACATCAAAATCCAGTAAAAGTTCGTCCAAATTTGATTTACACAAGTTGGTTTTCTTCTACTATCCATTTTATTGTTTATCTCTATGTATTTTAAGAAAAAATAATGATGCCTAGAATCCAAAAACATATCGGACAGACTAATTCTAGACCCCGATGTTCCTATGGACCTACCCCCTCAATACCACGACGGCTTCAGGCTACTTTCTGTCTTCTCTGAATTGGACACACACACGGAATGCACCGCAATTTGATGGAAAGAACGCCTACGCTTTCTTGAGAGGACTGTACTTTCCGCCAGACTGTTCGTAACATTCTTGTTGAAGAGCCCTCTCTGGGTAAGCTTCGCGAATATTACTTGTCCCGGTACTGAGACGAGCGAGTCGCTACCGCTTGTCCCTTATACTGGAGACTGGTTCGTTCCCACAGACTTTCAGATTATACGAATTTTCGGACGAAGGCATCCTTAATTTTATTTAACTCTATTGTAGGTTGCATTTCCTACGTCAATGCGTGTCTTCTTTTGTTGTTTTTGTTTTTTTAGTGTTATTTTTTATAGCTTGCGTCTTGCCTTTGTTCCTTTTTTATCTATGTCATTCTCTCTTTTTTCCCCCATCCTAGTATTTTGCCTTCTGCTAATTACGGCAACTTTTGCCCTAGTTAAGGAGTAACCAGAGGGGCTTGTCGTAGAATTCCTTCTAATAAAAACCCTACTAACCTGACACCACTTTATAATAGTGTGTCGTAGAATGCCCCTCCTTTTTGTTCTATTCTAAGAGTGCTAAGAGTGTCTAATATATTTTGATATCTGAATATCTTAACGAACTGAGTCATTCCGAAACACGTATGGATATAAGAGAAACGCAAAATAATCCCCAAATAAACTTATATTTTAACTTTAACCATTGAATAAACAACATTTAAACATTTACTACAGCAATACTCTGAATATTATCATAAACAAGAATTAATTAAATTAGTTTACCCACAAATATTGGTTAATTTCTTTACACACAACAATAATATAAGAATTAGGCTTACGGATTCATCTGGAGTTTAAAAGGCCTCAGAAATGTTATTGACTCACGACGCGTGCCGTCTTGCCAGATGTAGCTGGGCAAAATCACACGGTTGTTTTGTCGAGGGTGGCAACTGGGAAGATCCACACGTTCTTCCGGGGAGGGGGGGTTCTTCCAGGACAAGAACAAATACGGTGCTTTATGCAACACCTAGGCAGTCGTGGTCTCTCTGGCGAGAGTGAGTCGAACTTGGTTCTTAAATCAAGTTAACTTAGAGTGGTGTGACCACCGAGTAACGAGCTCGAGGGGGAGCTTTTATCCTTCGTTACTTATTTCCTCATGGATGAGGACTGAACTCGGGAAGGGTCTTCTTATTCTCTGACGAGAATAAGTTACTTAAAGTTCGGTTTGGTAACCGGGAACTAGCTCGAGGATGAGCCTCTTCTTAGTTCTAGTCTTCCTCAAGTGCGAGTATAACGGAGGGGGGTTTCTCTGATGAGAATAACTTGAACTTGGTTCCTTACCAAGTTAACTTAAGAGTTCGGTGTGGCCACCGAGTAACGGGCTCGAGGGGGAGCCTTTTCCTTCTTTTCTTAATTCCTCAAGGACGAGGAATACCCCTGGTGTTTAAGGTGCACCAGAATATGAGGAGTCTCTCTCACGAGAGTAAGTTGAACTTACCAAAGTTAACTTATCGTTTGGTTTGATAACCAAGGACTAGGCTCGAGGATGAGCTTCTTCTTAGCCCCTTAAGGTAGGTAGTCCTGCCTCTCTTGCAGGGTACTTCTTGGTCTGGCGAGCCAAGTACACTACCTCTCCAGTCTCGGTAGTTCGGTTTGATCCGAAGACTCCGTCACCTAGAGACTGACGTATACTACCTCGATTTTCCTCAGAGTTTCTCATTTATACCTCGTCACCCCACTGGGGGAGTGGTAAGCGGGGAGGGGCTTGAGGACGGCTCCAGAAGAGTTCTTTTGGCCAACGGTTTTTCCCACGAAGTCAAACATCGGCTCCTCGTTAGCCTTCGAGATTGGGAGAAACACGTCTCCAATTTCTTATTTGACGTGAAACTGGATCTCACTTTCCTGGGAAAGATCTTGCATTTTGACCTTTAAGGTCTTTCATGGCACCAAAATAGGCGACTCTGCAGTTACGCAATGGACCCGCCGATGCCTGGGGCGGATGCCTTTGCAGTATCCGCTTTGTGACTGCACCAAGAGTAAACGAGATGGGGGGGGGGGGGAAGTAACGATTCCCATACAGGGCTCTTTAAATATAAAAAGGGCTGCTTCCATATTTACCACACTGTGGAAAATATTGTAGCTATCCTCCGAGGATGATGGACTTCTTTTCAAGCTCGATCCGTGGCTTGTATACGGATGGCTCCAATTACTAAGAGAGGGTCGGTTTCGACGCCGTCTTCCCTCCGTTTGAATTCAGCAGGGCTCTACGAGGTGTTACGTCTGTCTTCACAGCCAAGCTGTTTGCAATACTACACTTATTACATTGTCTTTGGTTTCGAGACCGGACTGTGTTCTTTAGTCACTCACAAAGTGCCCTGAGTGCTTTTGAGGTATTATAATCTTCATACCGTCTCGCTCGCGGTATCCGTAACCACGATTGCAGGAGCAGGGCTGAGTTCTAGATTATTTTATCCTAGATTCCTGGATATGTGGGAATTGTGGGGCCAGAGCTCACCGGTGAGGGTGCCAAAGATTCTACTTTGACGACTAGGTAACCAGACTAGAATTTTGCTTTTCCTTACCCTGATTACATGGCATGAATCAGGGAAGCTATCAGGGATGCTCCAAAATATTGCAAAGAAGACAGGATACGGCCGAGGGGAACTTAAAATTGCGCTCAATTGCGCCGCGGCTCTTCCCATAAACCTAACTCCCAAGCTTGTTTTTTCGTGTTGGATTCTGCCACTAGCTCAACTTGTAAGTGGGAAATAATTTTACTTGCTACTATAGTAAATAATTATTTAATTTCTTTTGGTAAAAAATATGTGCTCGTCTATCTAAGAAATATTTTAAGCAGAAATGAGTGAAATATTAAAATAAGGGAGAATTTAAACTTTTGGTTTCTAGCACAGGATCAGTTTGGATAGAAAGTAAGGCTGCCAAATTCAGCTGCAAACAGACATTTAAAAATTCTAATGTCATTAGGAAGATATTTTAAATAATTTCTATAAAATATAACAACCGATATGCTATTGCTATTTAGCTCATTTTTTCATGTAAGTTTTCAAATCGTAGAACTTTATTTGATAGCAACAATTGATGGAGATACATATGCGACTTCTTCGTTATTGTCAAGAATATGGCTGACTTGCAAGATGTCATGGCAAATTTTATTTAAAAATCTACCTCACTATTCCAAAATACACTTAATTCCTTAATAACACTGGGCAACAAAGTTAAAGTTAATAAAAAGAGTGTCGGGCTTTTTGGTAATATACGTAGACTCATTAGGAGTCTGTAACTATATTTTTCTTTAAAGTCTAAAATTTGATTAATAACAGAAGCAAGTTTCAATTAATTCGGAATGTCATTTAAATATGTGCTTTCGTAAATCACCCATACAAATTCTGCTATTTTCAGGGTTTTTTTCAGGATTTTTTTATTAGTTTTATTTTTGTATGACAAAAAGAGCTGAGTTCAGTAAGCAATCTAAATCAAAGATATATTTCAAATTCTGTTCACCAGCTATAAAGCCAGTACCAAATGACAAAGAGAATCTCCCTTGTCAGGTCCAGCAAAAACGCTCAGCGATCAGTTCTTTTAAGAGACTGCTAGTTACATGAAAGACGTTTAGAATGATAGCACATATTTTCCAAAACATTATAGTTTTCTATATCTGCTGAGTCAAGCAGAGTTAATTGACTTAGTACGCGATTTGAAATGAACAAAAGAAAAGCAGAATTGCTTGGTTCTAATTTCAAAATCGAAATTTTCTTCAGCCAAACAAAGAAGTTCGCAATTTTTACCATCGGCATGTGAAATATTTATTCTATTTCTCACTAGAAATAAACGTTTGTTGCTGTTATGATATTAATGGAATGATTCAGGTTTGCGATTTTAATTATGATTCCAATAAGTGGAGACAATTTATTGACTTGAGTAAAGTATCTTAAAGCTATTTTACTGCACAATGGCAATTGAAAACCTTAAATTACTCTTGCCAGTGGAATTACTGTTAATGCTCTTCAAATGTAAACAACATTCATGGAATGTTTGTGGCGAACTTAAAGATATATCATTACTTCATGGTTTGCAGTTGTGGTACACAAGCATATTTTATGTTTTTTATGGAATAACCACTATGATAATAAACACTACAGAAAGCGTAAGTGACGATCTAGAATTGTATATGCAGTTACTGAACATAGCGTTAAACACCATGCTCTGATTGATCTTTGAAAGCACATTTACCACCATTTTACATTATATTTGGCTCAATAAAAATATTTGGGAAGTCCATGGATCGTCCAGCCAGTGGCTTTAAATATTTGGATAACAAATCTAAAGGAATTTTAAAGATACAAACCCAGAAGCTTGAGTTTTTATAGGACCACAGATTCATTAGTTCATCGTTGAATCATCGTTTTTTTGAAAAGTAAGAGCGTTGTCATTTTTTTTTCAGTTTTTACCAATTTCTATCAAAACCAGAGATCTAACTACTGCAGTGATTTGAAAGATACCATGTTAAAATCTTATGAAAAATAAGATTTAGAAAGTCTCATAAAATGCATTTCTTACATTGACATTTTTCCTTAAAATCTTAACACTATACAGATATATATGAAGATAATTTTGAACCTAGTATTATGGGTGACTATTTTTGGTTCCTGGGAAAATAGAGCTCTTCCTCATGCATGCAATAAACAAGAGATTTAGACAAAATATTAATTGGGAATAAAAATAAACATTTTAAACGAAAACAGGTTTTGTTTATTTGGATTTAAGTGGATGGTAGCGCCGTAAACCAAAATACAAGAGAAAGGATACCTCTGTCAACTTTATAATAACTTAAGGATAACTAAGGTGAAAAAATGAGAATAAAATCTCTCATAATGGAGTAAGGAGCTTAAAAACGGGAAGGATGAAGGAAAAGAGGGGGTTTGTCGTAATAAAAAATCTAGACATCATAAGGAAATGTAGGTATCAGATATGAATTCAGCATAAATTATTTATTATTTAGCAGAAAACAGTTGTTTCATTAACTTAAATGAAACAAAATTAAAATTTGTTCACTATTATATAATTAAACGTGATTTAATTATATTAAAATACCTACGCTACAGATTCATATATCTGTGGGGGTCGAAGATCGAACGTAGTAAACATTTGTATGAAAAATTTAAACGGTTCACACATGAACCTAGGAAACATTTGTTTGAAATTTAAACGGTACACATATTGAACCTTAGAATAGGAAGATAAACTTCCCGCTGTTAATAGCTCTTTTTTTTAAATAGGAAGATGAACTTCCCGCTGTTAATAACGTTTTTTGTAAATAGGAAGATAAACTTCCCCCTTTGCAGTAATTCTCATTGGTAAACAAAAAGTTAGAATCCCCAGTACGCAGTACAATATCTTGTGTTGGCCATACGTAGCTCCGTACAAAAATAGATCTTGTTCATGAAGTCCCGTGGAGAAAAGGTAACAATCGATGGCGTTTTTGTGTTCCTTCCCTCGACTTTTTCTCCTTTGCCGGCTCTGAACTTCTATGTGAGCTAAATTTTTGTTGATTTCTTCCAAGTCTAAAAATTGGGATGATGATGATGTACTCAGTTTTTCAAAGAGAGATGGTATAGTGAAAGATATAGTGGGTGAAAATTAAAGATGTGGGAGGGGGATAGTTTGCCCTAGTATGGAGAGCATCGCTTTATTTTGCTTCCATTTCATTTTTTCTTAATTTATGTTGTTATTTTGTGTCTTTTAATGTCTATTTGTTTCTTCATGTGTTTGTAATGTTCTTCTTGTATTTTTTTTCTTCTTCTCTGTCTTTTGACTTTTAGTGTAATAGTGTTGTTTGTAGCATTCAAGCCTTTTATAGCTTTCTTGCCGACAATGCTATTTAAGTGTTATCTGTAGCCTCATTTTTCGTGAGTATCTGTATAAAACTAGATGTGATGTATTGTGATGCTTTTTATGTGTATATTGTAGTAATATTTTCTCGTGAACAGAGTTTTGTGCTCGGGAACCGGTTTCTGCGTGAGGCTTTCGCCCGTAGCCACGCGGGTATATTTAACACGCTACCTGCTCCCTGCAGTTCTGGAATGACATCATCCATTAGAGTGAACCAGATCTTTTTGCCCAGTTTCTGGGTGACGACATTGATGGGCTCCAAACTAGATGTGATGTATTGTGATGCTTTTTATGTGTATATTGTAGTAATATTTTCTCGTGAACAGAGTTTTGTGCTCGGGAACCGGTTTCTGCGTGAGGCTTTCGCCCGTAGCCACGCGGGTATATTTAACACGCTACCTGCTCCCTGCAGTTCTGGAATGACATCATCCATTAGAGTGAACCAGATCTTTTTGCCCAGTTTCTGGGTGACGACATTGATGGGCTCCAAGCGTTTCCTCCGATGCAGGACGCTTTGCCTGATTCGGTCACGCCTTCTTGCTTTGTTGATAAGCAAAGAGGTAGTGTTCTGGATACGTTGGAGCTTTTTCATCGAGGTTTTATTAGACGCTTGGGACACCACTGCGGGGTAGATCAGCATAGCCCGGACAAACATCCTATATAATTTCCTGATGTTGGCTGAGCTAAGGTCTCTAAACCTGTATAGCATGGAAATTCTTCTCTTCGCCAGGTTCCGCCTCTCCGTGTGGTGTCTCGAGTATCCATGGTCAGTGATTTTAAGGCCCAGGACGGTGCCTTCGGCGCAGTAGCCGTATCTCCTCCAATCTATGATGATGGGCTATGTAAACTCGCAGTTCAACGGGACAATTCTGAACTTGTCCCTGTTGGTCCTAATTTTCCATCGCCTCTCGAATCGGCTGATGTTGTTGATTTCCGCTATAGTGCGGGCCACCTGTGCCCTTGCTTTTCTCGCCGGGCAGGGGACAATTTATGGACGTCATCTGCGTATTTCAGAAACATTGTGTCCCTGTGCACCAGAGTTGGGAGGTCGATGGTGAAGACCAAGTAAAGCAGAGGACTCAGGCAGCTTCCCTGAGGGAAGCTCGACTTTAATTCGAATTCGGGCCTCTGTGCCCTTCAATCATGAGACACGCCCTTGTGTCCATGATGAAGTCACAGAGGATCCTTTCTAGGATTGGGTCTAGCTGGAGGTTCAGGATCTTGTATTGAAGTCCTTCCGGCCAGACTTTATCGAAGGCCTTTTGCACGTCCCTCAACACAATGTCTACATAGAACCTGTTCGCTTGGGTGTATGCTACTTTCTCAGTTAGGAGCGCCAGGGCGGTGTCTGTGCCCTTTTTTTGCGGAATCTGTGTTGTTGTGGGTTGTGCGCTCCTAACTCGCTCAGTTGAGCTTGTAGCCTATTCGCTAAAATCTTTTCAAAGATTTTACCCTGCATCTCAAGAAGAGAGCTCAGGCGATAGTTTGCCACCTGGTATGGGGGCTTGTTTCCCTTTGGGATAAAGATGATTTTGGCCATCTTGTATCCACTTGGGAAGTAGCCTGTATTCAGGGCGGCATTCATCGTGTTTGCTAATCCCTGAATAATTTGCCTTGGGGCATTTACGAGGTTATTTTTCGTAATCCCAGACCAGCCTGGAGCCCTCTGTTTGAAGGACCTTATGGTGTTCAATGTCTCTTCGACAGTTATCGGGCATCCGTGGTCAACCATCACTCTTTCCTGAGATACTTGCGGATGGGGTTGTGTTTTATGTATCATTGTGCCGAGGTCGTCGAGCAGTTGGTCTTCGAAGTCCTGGTCGAAGTCGTCGTTCTCCTCCGGTGATATAGCGAAAATCTTTTGCCAGTGCGATCAAAATCTTCTTTCGAGAGTCTCTGCGTCCTCTATGATGTCGTCTCCTCCCTTAATTTGGGTTCTGGATCCGGGAGGTAATTCTCTAATTCTCCGGATGTTATTCCAGAATTTTACGGGATCACTCTCCCTGTCCAGTCTCACAATGATGTCATTCCCTATCGTTCTTTGTTTTTCAATTATGATGTCTTTCATTTCCATGCCTAGATGCCTCATTCTGGCCGTCCTTTTCCTATTGGTACCTGTCTTGCCGATCTCATCATAGATTGCTCTATGTTCTTGGGCGATTTCTCTCCTCTCGTCCGTCGACTCAGGTCGTGGGAGCATTTTATAGGAGATTCTGGGAACACATCTCTCGTCGGCTTGAATGGGGAGATCGGTGATCTTGTTGATCTCCTCATCAATCTCTTTGAGATTAGCTTCTCCCAGATCAGTTGGTTCGTATGTACTGAATATATCTCTATATAGCTCCCAGTCAGCTTTCGCGAAACTTTTCCTAAGTGTAACAGGCTTGACTATTGGCGCTAGCGAGGTGGTAGTAAGAATCGGGATGTGATCGCTCGGAACCACTGGTCCGGGCTCATTGACAATGTTGAAGGGGAAGTTTTTGGATGTCAACACAATGTCCGGCTTTGTTCCTGAACGTTGTGTTATGAAGGTCAGGAAATCTGGCCCGGCCCTTTGGAGTCTGTCTCTTACGAGTAGCATCTCCAGGTTTCTTCCCCTTTGATCGGTGCTTCCGAGCCTGATGCACGGCATCTGGCATTAAGATCACCGACAAGCAATGTCAATTTCACACGCCCGAAGAGGTTGTAAAAGTTAGAGATCGGCATGTAATCTCGTCGCAGTGGTTGATAGGCTGCCGCTACGGTCCGGTGTACAACTAGGGTAGGTATTGTTACTGCCACGAATGATTCATCTAGACCTGGAAGTGTTTTCTATGTTAGGTCATTCCGGATCGCGATGGCAGTGCCATCGAACTGTTCTTGTGTATGGTTTTTGCTAATAATCGTGCAATTGGGTATTTTTATGCTGTTCATGTTTGTGTTAACGCCGTGTTCTGTGATGAGGATTAGATTGGGTTCCCTTTTACCTAAAAAAAATTCCGTAAGGAATTGGTTTCCCTACCCATCCGTTGACGTTAATTGTTAAAATCTTTAGTGTGTTGTTCATGTTTTCCATGTTTATGTTCTGTTATGTATGTGTGTGTTGGTTTGTCCCGATTAGTGGTTTTCGCTGCGTGTATTTCTCGCGTTCCGAATTCTTTTAAACTCTGCTTTGCTTACGGCAAGGCAAGAGTCCCTGTATATTTTAATCCTGGCCTCCATGAGCGCCGCTACTACCAGCGCTTCGCGGTCTGGGAAATCATAAGACCATTTTAATAGTCCTGTCTTCACTCCTTCAATGATTTCCCTCACCTTGGGGCTTTTAGGAAAGGAAGTTTCTTTCGTTCTGAAGAATTTGATGTTGAGTTCTTCTCCATCAAATTCCCTTACTTTTTTCAGATTTCTACTTCTGCTCCTCTTATTAATGGGTTGAGAGATCTGCCGTTCGTCCTCCGATGACGAAGCCAAGCATAGGAGATTTCCTTTAGCCTGCTTTAGACGTCTGGCTGCTCTTTTTGCACTCTCTTGCCTCTCCTTCATTGCAGCTAGTCTTGGGTCCTTGTTAGGGGACCTCTCTTTGGTAGGCTTCTCCTCCATTTCTTTTGTACTGCCCTCTCTCTTCTCGGTCTCCCGTGGGAAGGGGGTCTCGGGCGCATCTTTTTGTGTCCCAAACTGTACCTGCAAGACATCCCCTGAGGGGGGTTCTCCGGGAACCACATCTCTGCGAGGCCATTGTTTTTTAACATATTGTTGACCTCTCTGGCGAAGCAGCCTGGCTTGGTCAGATTCCTTACGTGCGCATATGGATGCACGTAATTATCTTTGTGGCGTTTTTATCATCCTTATCTACCTTGATGTGCGTTCTTCGTGCCTGGCTGTTCGAGGCGCTTGCTGAGGGGGTGGTTTTAGCCACTTGGGCATAGGAGGTGTTTGTCCTCTTTGTTTCTTCTTTTTTTCGAATTATGTCCTTTTTCTTTGGGTATGACATCGCCATGCTTTTGGCTACAGTTTAGACACTTTTTCTCCTTGGCCTGGCATTCGCGCCAGCCGTGTCCTTTTTGGCTGCATCTGGAACAGGTTGATTCATGCTCCTTGCATTCTTTCGTAGTGTGATGCTCCAGACGGTAGCAATTAAAGCAGATCTGCACGGGGTGTATTCCTTGCGCTCGACCTGCTGACCACTGATTTTTGCGTTGAAGAGAAGTAGTCTTCTCTCCTTCGCCTAGGACGCCATTTCCGTGTCTGTAAATACAACTTTGAATACGTAGAAGTACTCAAAGTTGTCTCTTTTGTTTCGGAACTTAATGACCTTAGCCACTTTCACCCACTTCTGGTTCTCCTCTATTTCTTGCTTTATCTCATCCTTTGTGTGTTGGCCGACTTATGGGTCCAGCCTTCTGCACACGACGCTCCTGTGCACCTGGATTTGAGGAGGCGTGGTTGGTTGGAGGTTTATCTCATTAAGGTGCCTTACCCCTTCTTCTTTAGTGAGCGCCTCAATGTCTTTTTCCCGTTCACATACTGTGACGTAACCGACTGGGGTGTCGATTAGCCCAGGCACGCCCACGCTGATCTTACCGAACAGAGTCTTATAGACAGTACCCTTGTCTGGCTTTGCTTGTCCGCTGATACACCTTAGCGGGACCCTTGTTGAATCCTATGCCGTCATTATTCTAGGTGGGCTCACCTTGAAGAGGGGGCAAACTTTTCCTTCAGTATTTGGTCTTTTTCTGGATTCAGGACTCACTATTATATGTTTTCTCTTATGGTGCAATTGTAGTTATTTTTCTTGAAAAAAGGATTTGGTTTTTCCTTTTGGGGAGAAGAGGGCCCCCCCCCCACGTTAAACCACCGCCTGGATGTGAAAAAGGATTTGCCTTTGGGTGGATGATGAAAGATGGATGAGATGAATCCAGGTGGGATCCTCTCCGGGGTGTGATTGTATGGCGGACTTATTGACAACGCCGCCCCCCCCGAGGGTTTTGAATCGCGTCCGCTCCCCAACATACCATAGAAACGGTTGTATGTCCCTTTATGGTCCTGGAAGGGGCCTTCGCCGTAATGGGCACCGAAGGTTGCAGTCCGTTCCTTGTCCGGAATATTTCTGACATTGTTCTCTACTGTGGGCTAATCCTCAAACCAGCTTCCTAAAATGCCCCCAATTATGCCAATGCAACTGCTAGGCATAGTTGGGACAAAACATGAATGACAAACCCCTCTCACATCTGACGGCCGTTCACGCAGGGGGCGGGGTCGGGGACTTAGGCAGTCATCTGCTTAAGTGGGGCCGCTAAAAAGAAAGATGAAGTTAGTATGATGATGAGTGGTGATGAAAAATAAGTATTATATCTCTTTGGAAGTTTTCGGCGGCGTTCGGGAAATTATGCCCCAAACTTTCCCTCCTTTGCCGGATCTAAGATTCTGTTGGATATGTAGTTTAACAAGAATTCTTCGCCGTAAAAATTCGGAAAATGATTATGATTATGATTAAATTAAAGTGGGTGCATGTAAGGGAGGATGATAGGGTGTGTGGGTAGATAGAGAAAATAGACAAGTGGAGAAAAGAGAAAGAAGTGTGGTAGGGTGCAAAGAGATGTCTAGAGTCTGGTGATCAGACCCATCGCTTTTATTATTTTATTGGTTGCGTGTATTCTTAGTTGTTACTGTAGATTTGTAATAATTATAAATAATTATTTATGGCGTTCAAGCCATTTGTCTTAATAATTTTTAGTTTATTTGGTGTATGTTATGCATTGCTTATTTTGTATGTGTTTTTTAATACATTTAGGTGCGTGCTTAATGTTTTGGTATTTTTGTGTGCGTGTATTTTTTAATTTTCTTGTTTCTTCATCGGTGATTTTCCTTAGTTGTGGGTTCATTTGTCAAGTTCGGTTTTCTTCTTCTTTGATGTTATTTAGGTAATACATCTCATTATGTGTAGAACAGCACCTTGTCCCCGCCAGCCACTCGGTTGGCGGAGCTGGGAAATCTCGCGCGACAGTCAGTTCTTCTGTTCTGGTTAATCATCTGGGTGATTTCATCCCTCAGTTCCCGATTAACAAGATCCTGCATTTTCCGGGTCCGTTCTTCTATAACTTTGTTAATGGGAATTATCCCCGCCTCTCTGTACAAATCTTCTTGCCGTCTTCATTCTTGCCTGCGTGTACCCGTGATTAGGTACATGCATATATTTTGCACTACTTTAAGTCGCTTCTTTTGTGTTTTTGAGACACATGAGAGGGTGGAGGCGGGATAAAGCAACGTATATCTTACAAGGGCATTGTAGATCTTCTTGTTGCTTCCACGTAGATTTCTAAATGTATATAGAGTTCTGACAGCGGCCGAGGCTCGAGAAATTCTTTCTTCGACGTGCTTCTAGTACCCGGTAGAGGTGATTTCCATACCAAGTACATTGCATTCGTTGAAGTAGGGGTATCGCTTATCCCCCACACGCACGAATGCCTTTAAGGTACGTCCGATGGAGACCACCTTGAATTTCTCTTGGTTTCTTCTTATCTTCCACTGAGCCTCGTAGTTGTTCAGGTTCGCGATTTCCATCGCTGTCATGCGAGCTTGCCACGGCACATTCCTCCATGGAGATACGATTATCTGGCTGAAATCATCGGCGTACTGAATATTGAGGGAAGAGGGGTACACAGGGGCTGGGACATCTGCGTGGTATATCAAGTAAAGGGTGGGGGATAGACACTCCCGCCTGCGGGAGGCCCGCAGTGAGCGAAAACTTTGGTCCGTCCGTGCACCCTAGACTAACATACGCCGCTCTCTCCATAACATAGTCACAGAGAGTTCTTTTTAAGTTTTCACTTAGACCCAGCCGTAAGATCTTATACTCCATGCCCCGCTGCCCACCTTATCAAACGCCTTTGATACATCCCGACAAACTATATCGACATAACTCCTGTCCCGTTTGGCTTGGGAAAGCTTTTCCGTTATGACATTGATTGCCATTTCCGTACTTCGCATCTTTCTAAACCCGAATTGACATGGGTTGTAGAGAGAGTTTTCTTCGAGGTGAGACACCAGTTTGCCGTTGAGGATCTTTTCAAAGAGTTTCCCGCCAAATTCCACGAGTGAAATTGGGCGGTAGCTCTCTCTCAACGTAGGGTCCTTTCCATGCTTGGGCAAGAAGATCATCTTTGCCGTCTTGTGAGCATCTGGAAAGTACCCTGTATTCAGACATGCGTTAAAAATACGTCTCCTTCCTCCGATGATGTTAGCTGGTGCCTTTTCAAAGTTTACCTTCGTAAGCCCCGATTGGCCTACGGCTTTTTGTCCGAATCAGCGGAGTGCGCCAAGGATCTCTTCTTCGGTGTTCTCGGCGTCTCCGTCACGTAGTCTATCCACCTGATGATGAGGATGCGTTCGGTGTATTTCCGTGTTAAGCTCGTCTACGATGTTGTTTTCGAACTCTATATCAAAATCTTCGTTTTCTTCTTCTGATATGCTGAAGATTTTTCCCAATAACGCCGGAGTATTACTTCGATGTTTCTCTCTTCTGTTTCAATGGATCCATTTTCTTTTTGGATTTCCATTTTCTTCTTTTTTCTAGATGATCCTCTGAGACTTTTGACTTTCTTCCAAAAGTCTTTGGGAGATATATCTTAATCGAGTCTCTCGATCGCATCGTCTCATTGTCTCTGTTGTTGTTCGAGAATCAACTAATTGAGCTCTTGCTTGATCTTTCTACTTCGTTGTAGCGAGTCAATTGATGCATTTCTGATATTTAACTCGTACATGACTCTTAATTCTCTGTAGAGTTCTTTCATGTACCCAGTCCACCTGTTTGAGGAGATGGTTTTATACTGAGTTTTGGGGATGCAAGCCCTATCTGCATTCATAAGATGTTCATTGAAGTCGTCGAGTGCCTCGTCTATCTTCTCGAGAAATGCCTCGTCCATATTTGGTGGGCGATAGGCCTCGAGGAGACCCGTGAACAGTGCCCAGTTTGCTCTCCTCTAGTCTTTTCTGACTGGAGCTGGGACTTAAATAGGGTTCCTGTTACTGGTAAGTAGGATCCCTCTATTATCACTACATGGTACCTGGACTGGTTCCATGTAGTAATTGAACGGCAGCTGACGATTAGCCAGACAAATGTCTGGTTTTGTGGCACTTCTTCCTCGAGTATGTGTTGGGAAGTCTGGGCCTATTCTATGGACCATATTTCGATCCATCATAGTATCCAGGCACCTTATATTTCCATTGAAGGTCCTGTACCCAAACTCCCGACATCTGGCATTAGCATCCCCCAATAATATATTGAGGGGCCTTCTGCCAAATAAGCCAGAGAGAGAATGGATTGGCAAATATTCTCGTCTCAGCGGCTAGTACATGGTGGTGATGACCAGCTTTCCTATATCGAGTTTAACCTCTATTGCAAGATACGATTCTTTCAAGTTCCTTATTGATTCATACTTGATCCCTCTTTTGATGGCGATGGCGGCACCGTCGTACCGCTCTTGAGAGTAATTCGTGATTAACACGTCGTAGTTCCAGATCTTCATTTCAGAGCTACGAGTGTCAGTCCCATGTTCAGAAATTAACATGACATCTGCATCATTCTCCCTGAACAAATTTCTGTAGAGAGTTCTTTTTGCTGTCCAGCCGTTGGTGTTAAATTCCATGATTCTTAGAGAGTTCCGTTCTATTGTGAGATGTATTTACCTGTGTTTCTTTTTGGTCTTTTTACTTTTCTTGGCCTGTGGGGCGCGTCTGGGGTGCCCAGGCTTTTCGTTCTTCGGGGGAGGACTAGGAGTCTTTGACCGACTCTTCGTTGCTCTTGTGTGAGTGCATGGGCCCTCGTCACTATCCGAAGATGTGGATTCTACTTCCTCTTTGTTATTTGTCTTGTCCTTTTCTTCGGATTCCTCCGATGAGTGAGACTCTATGACCTCTTTCAATTCAGTGGCTTTTTCTTTGTTATTCACAATAACGCTATCTTTGAATGCCCTAGAGCACTCATGGTCATCAGACACGATGATGGATGGCAAATTATTGGCCTTTAGAAGCGTGTTTAAAACCTGGCTATAGCATCTAGGTTTTACCGCGTTTGCCACGTTTGCATGAGTGATGCAGATTAGGATTTTGGCACTTAAGTCGTTGGTGAAGATCATCTGTGAGGGAGTTGAGGCCTACCTTCATTTTTCTTCACAGTTCTCCCCTATGTTGTTGTTTTCCTCTTCCTTTCTTCTTCTTCCAGTTTCTTTAGGATGTCTTTCCTTTTGGGGCAGTTAAAGGCCATCGTTCGTTGGTGTCCCTTGCAGTTCATGCATATTTTTTCCGTGCTTTTGCAGGAGTCCTATCTATGAGCCTGTGTGGCGCATTCGCTGCACCAGATCATTCCTTTTTGGGGGCAGTTGGCGGTGGTATGCTGTTCCAGAGCATAACACACGAAGCACATCTGGATGCTATGATATTTTTCGTGCTCAATATTGCTGCCTGGGATCCTCATGTTGAAAATGAGGAGTCCCTCCGTTGCCGCCTTGTGGGCCATTTCGGTGGTCTGAAAAGTCACCTTAAAGACGTGGGTGTGATCACAGAATTTGATCACTTCCCTGATCTTTGCCCATGTGTGATTCTTTTCGATTTCAGCTTTCAGATCTGCGGGGGAGTTCTCACCCACTCAACTCTCCACCTTTCGGCAGATGACACTCCTGTTTGCAGAGATCGCTGGTGGGGTTTTGGCTTCCAAGTTCATTTCTCACCGCATATAGCAATAAAACCATTTGGAATGTCAATGAGCTTGATCAGTGCGATCCTTAAATTTGAAAATAAGGACTCGCACACGGTTTTCGTCTCGGGGGTCTTTTTTCCATTTATGTTCCGTAAGGAGACCCTCTTTGGGAGGGCCTCCATCGTCGTGGGCGTCTTCTTTCTTCTTTCTTGCTGTTCTTTTCTTCCTCTGTTAAAAATGTGTAGTTATTATGTTATGGGTGAAAAAAGTGATGTCAGAACTTGTAAAGGAGGTAGAGTCAAGGATTGGATTTTTGGGGGATATGAGAAGAGCGCTCCCGTCCAATTTCCTGTTGTTTTCCCGCTCGGATGGTGCAGGGATGATGGGTGATGATGGATGGGGGATGGTTCTCAAGTAGGGACCTCAGAGGGTTGAGCTTGGTAGACTTAATGCATAGAGGCCGAATCAACGACCGCTAAGTTTTTGCCACCCCCTCACGGGTACGTACGCCAAAACTGCATCCAACTACATAGAGACGGGAGTATTTCCCTCTATGATTCTGGCCGGGTCCCCCGGGCGATGAGGATTTCTCCTCCGTCCGGGACTCGCAGTTATGCACAAGATTCGAGAAAATTTCTAACTTGTGCTTCTGCTGGGGAAGAGGCCTCAAACCAGTTTCCACGCAAGCCCTTAATTATGTCAGTCCAAGCGGCCGACATAGTTAAGACGAAATTAATGAAGGGCATTCATCCGAGCAGTTTCCCACGCAGGGTGGTGGACGGGAGCAATGAGGTGTTTAGGCCATCATTTTACTTCATCACTCGCAGCGAAAAGATTGTATGAAAATCTTTGCAGATCAACTGGGATCCTAATGACTCCCAGGACAGTCGCGTTCTTAGATGGTGAGGCTCAAAAGTCTGTAGTTCTTAAGCACGCGTGAGATTACAACGCTGTTCAAAAGGTAGTAAGGCAATGCTACGCAGTCGAATATTCGCCCAGCAGTTCGGTAAAATCACTCTTTAAAATTGGATAGTAGTAGATAAAAAAGATGGTGAAAATGGGGGGTAGGGTTGCTCTTATTTTAGGGGCATCGCAGGCGTTTTTGTTTTTTTGTGTATCTTATGTTTCCTTCTGGTTTGTGTTTTTTGTTGTGTGTCTTTGTAATCGTGTCTCTTTAGTGTTCTTCTTATTGTTTGTCTTTGTTGTGTTGTATACTGATTGTCGTCGTGATTTCGAGCATTCGAGCCTTTGTTAGTGCTCGATGTTGGAATTGCACTTCGCGTTTGTGTCCTGTTTTCGTTGTTTGACTTGTTTTCTCGTAGGATTGGTGTCTGTCTTATAGTTCTGTATGTTGTGGTTTTGTGTTTATGTGTATATGTGTTCTATGTTTTCTTTGGAGCAGTGTTTTGTGCTTGGGTAGCGTCGATTTCGGGCGACCTTCCCTCGCAATCTGGCAGGGATGTTGACCCTGCCGCCAGTTCTTCTTACTTCTGGGATGATGTCATTAGCCATTGTAGACCAGACCTTTTTGGCCAGTTTTGGGGTAGTGATATTAATGGGCTCCAGACGTTGTCTATGGTGCAGTACCCTCTGCCGAATTCGCTCCCTTCTTCTTGTCTTGTTGATGCAGAGGGATGCGGAGTTCTGCACTCGCTGGAGCCTCTTCATGGTGGTCTTGTTGGCCGCTTGAGTCACTACTGCAGGGTGGATGAGCTTAGCTCAGATGAACATCAGATATAACTTCCTGATGTTTGCCGAGCTAAGATCATGGAACCTATATAGCTTGGGGATCTCTCTCCTCGCCATAATCTGCCTCTCCTTGTAGTGACTCGAGTATCCGTGGTTGGAGATCTTTAGTCCCAGGATGTTGCCTTCGGCGGAGTATCTGTATCTCCTCCCATCTATTATGATGGGCCACGTTGACTCTCGGATTAACGGGACAATTTTGAATTTCTTCCTGTTTGTCCGGATCTTCCACTTTTTCTCGTATTGGTTGATATTACAGATCTCTGCAATTGTGTTGATTGCCTGATCCCTCGCTTTCCTGATCCTACTCGGGACGATCTGTGTGAAGTCATCTGCATATTGCAGATACATCGTGTCCCGGTGTATAGGAGTAGGGAGGTCGATGGTAAAGACCAGGTAAAGCAAGGGACTCAGGAAGCTCCCCTGGGAAACGCCCGCTTTGCGTTCGAATTCGGGTCCTTTGTGCTCTTCTATCATGATACGCGCCCTTCTGTCCATGATGAAGTCACAAAGGATCCTTTCCAGGACCGGGTTTAGCTGGAGACCGAGTATTTTGTACTGTAGTCCGCTTAGCCTAACCTTGTCGAAGGCCTTCTGTACGTCCCTCATCACGATATATACATATTAACCCTTTTCTCGGCAGTGAGCGATCTTTTCAGTTAGGAGCGCCAGGGCCGTTTCCGTGTCCCTTTTAGGTCTAAACCCATGTTGTTGGCGGTTATGCGCTCCTAGCTCGTCGAGTTGATTTTGTAGCCTGTTGGCTATAATCTTCTCAAAGATCTTGCCGGAGAGTTCTAGGAGAGAGATTGGGCGATAGTTGGCCACTTGGTATGGGAGCTTGTTCCCCTTCGGGATAAAGATGATTTTTGCTACCTTGTACCCGTCGGGGAAGTAGCCTGTATTCAGGGATGCATTCATGGTGTTCACTATGCCCTGAATAATTTGCCGTGGGGCATTTACCAAGTTGTTTTTGGTTAGCCCGGACCAGCCGGGGGCCCTTTACTTGAAGGACCCAATGATGTTCAAAGTCTCTTCAACTGTGATCGGGTGCCCGTGGTTAACAATCTCTCTCTTTCTAAAAACTTGAGGTTGTGAGTGGGTCCTATGTAACATCGTTCAGAGGTCGTCGAGCAGTTGGTCTTCGAAGTCCTGGTCGAAATCGTCGTTTTCCTCAGGTGAGATTGCAAAGACCTGTTCCCAATGTCTTCTGAATCTTTCTTCGAGAGTGTCCGGATTTTCTATAATAATATCGCTATCCTTAATCTTTATTCCTGGCCTGGGAGTCAATCCCCTAATTCTCCGGACGCTGTTCAAAAAAACTTACAGGATTAGTCTCCCGGTCTAGTTTGCCTATGATATCGTCCCCGATTTATTTCTGCTTTTCGAGGATTATGTTCTTCATTTCCTCGCTTAGCGGTCTCATTCGGGCTGCCCTTTCCCTGTTGGGGCCTGTCCTGCCAACTTCCTCATAAATGTCCCTGTGTTCCCTGGCGATGTCCCTCATTTCATCCGCCCACCTAGGTTGCGGGAGCATTTTGTACGAGATTCTGGGTACGCATCTTTCGTCGGCTTGAGTGAGGAGATTAGTGATCTTATCGATCTCCTCATCAATTTCCTCGAGATTAGCATCACTCAGGTCAGCTGGTTGGTAGGTGCTGAGCATTTCTCGGTACAAATCCAAGTTAGCTTTCGCATAACTTTTCCTAAGTGCGACGGGCTTGAGCATAGGCACAAGCGAAATGGTGGTGATAATCGGGATATGATCGCTCGGGACCACAGGTCCTGGGGCATTGGCTATATTGAAGGGGTATTCTGGACTTGCCAACACGATGTCCGGTTTTGTCACCGTAAACCGTGTGAGGAAAGTTGAAAAGTCTGGTCCAACTCTCTGCAGCTTTTTCCTATCAAGTAGTAGCTCCAGGTTTCGTCCCCTTGCATCGACTCGCCTGCAGTCGGAAGCTCGGCAACAGGCGTTTAGATCTCCGCCCAAAAATGTTAGCCTTTTGTGCCCAAAGAGGGTATAAAAGTTGTTAATCGACAGGTATTGTCTCCTGGGTGGCTGGTAGGCTGCCGCCACCGTTAGACCTCCAACCAGCGTTGGGATTTCGACGGCCACGAATGATTCATCTAACTCCGGAAGCGTTTTGAATTTGAAGCTTTTCTTGATAGCGATGGCGCAGCCATCGAATCTTGTTTGTGTGTTTTTTTCTGTATGACTGTGTAGTTATGTATTTTTATAGTGTCAGTGTTTGTGTTGTGCAGAAGTCTTTGTGTAATTTAACGGCACCCTCCAGCATAGCCTCTTCGACGTATGTCTCTTTATCCGTTGCTGAGTAGGTCCACTTATAGGTCTGGTGGTGAATACCCTGAAATATCTCCTTGGGGGAGAGTTTCTGTGGGTATGGGTTCACCTCGCTCAAGATTATCTTGAGGTCAATCTCCTTTCCGTCGTACTTGTAGGTACGCTTAAGGGTTTTGACCTGCTTCTTGAGCTTACGGGGCTTTTGGTCGCCCTGTCCTCGACCTCCTCAGCGTCAGACTCTAAGACAATTGGCTTGTCAGGTTGCCTTCGGCTTCCTTTATTCTTCTGGCTTCCCTTCTTTCCCTCTTCTCTCGGCGCTTCTGTGCCTCTAGCCTCGGGTCAGTCCTGGTGGGGTTGGCTTTTGTTTTCGGGGTTTTTGCCTCCTTTGCCAGTTTGTTAGCTTCATTTTCTTGGGGAAATGGAGTCGCCGGTGCCTCGGTTGCCTCCTTTGCCTGGAATTGGAGCTGCAGCACGTCACCCGATGGGGAGTCGTCCGGAAACCACATCTCAGCCATACCATTCTTCTTCAGCATGAGATTGAGGGTCTTCGCGAACGTTCCCGGGTTAGTAAGATTATTCACGTGCGCGGAAAGAATGCACGTGTGTATCTTTGTCGAGTTCTCCTTCTCAAGTTTGAGATAAGTCTTCGACGGCTGCTTACCCGTGGCCATGAGTGGCGTAGTCCTTGCTGCTGCTTGAGCATAGGAGTTGGAGCTTCTCGTGGTTACCTCAGTTCTTTTCATTCGTATTATTTCCTTCTTTTGGGGGAAGGACATCGCCATTGCCCCGTGGCTAAGTCCACAGTTTGAAAATCTCTCAGTAGTGGCCTTGCATTCGTGCCAACCGTGGCCTTTCCCGCTGCATTTGAAGCAGGTGACAGCTTGATCTTTGCAATCCTTAGTTGCATGCTGCTCCATTTTGTAGCACTTGCAGCAAATCAGAACTGGGGTCAATTCTTCTCTCTCAATTTAGTCTGCAGAGACCCTGGCATTGAAGAGTAGAAGCCCTCTTTCTTTAACTGTTTGTGCCATCTTTTTGTCACTAAATATGATTTTGAATACGTGCCGGTATTCGGTGTTGTTCGCTTATTGCGGAACTTTATTCTCTCCACCACGTTAGCCTACGGTTAGTTCTTGTTTATTTCTTCCTTTATCTCATCCTTGGTGTGCTGCCCGATCCATGGATCGAGTTGCCTGCACACCACGCTACGATGAGCCTGGATCTGAGGGGGGGTGCTAGGTTGGACGCCTATCTCGTTTAGGACCTTTTGTCCTTCCTCCCTCGTCAGTGTTTCCACGTCTGCCTCTTTCTCGCAGACTGCTAAATAGCCAACTGGGATGTCTATCAGCCTCGGGATGCCCACGCTCAGCTTCCCAAAGACCGTGGCAAACACCGTGCTACGGTCCGGTTGAGATCCCCATCTATAACCATTAACGGGACTCTTGTGGCTGGGTGGGCCGCCATTTTTGTGCTTCTGAAGCCCCTCTGTCCGGGAGGGAGGGGTTCAGATCTTCTTTGTTTTACTGTTTCTTTTCGTGTTATGATGTTTCGTGTTTATGTATGTATGTGTATTGAGTGTATGGTTATATTTACGTTTGGTTTTCTTTGATGGAGAAGAGAGCCCCCCCCCCACCTCACACACACACACACACGTTCGCCGGCCGCCTGGATGAAAATGAGAATTGCCTTTTAAATGGAAGATGATGATGGATGGGATGAATCCGGATGGGATCCTCTCAGGAGTGTGATTATATGGCAGACTTATTGACAACACCGCCTCCCCCGAGGGTTTGGAATCGCGACCGATCCACAACATACCATAGAGACGGTTGTATGTCCCTCTATGGTCCTGGAAGGGGCCTTCGCCGTAATTCGCACCGAAGGTTGTGGTCCGTCCCTTGTCCGGAATATTTCTGACATTGTTCTCTACTGTGGGCTAATCCTCTAACCAGCTTCCTCCAATGCCCCTAATTATGGCCAAGCGACTGCCTGACATAGTTAAGACGAAACATGAATGGCAATCTCACTTCACATCTGACGGCAGTTCACGCAGGTGGGTAGGCCGGGGACTTAAGCAGTCATCTGCTTTAGTGGGGCCGCTGTAAAAGGAAGATGGATTAGTAGTGAGTGATGATGAAGATGAGTGAGACACCTACAGTATATTCTATTTTTTAAAATCTGGTTCTTAAATTAGAACTCAGATTTTTGGAGGCGTGGGCAAAAATTTTCCAAAACTTTCCTCCTTTATCAAGCCAGAAGATGCGTGCTGCGAAGTATTTCTACCAAGAATTCCGATCCATCAGCAATTCGGAAACTGGGTGAGAGTATGCAGGTGAGGGGATAGGAAGGGTATGTAGGTAGACAGCGAAAAGTAGACCAGTGGTTAAAAGAGAAAGAAGTGTGGTAGGGTGCAAAGTGATGCTAGAGCCTGGTGATCAGGCTTATCGCTTTCAAATTTTTATGTTTTGTAGTTCCGTTGTTGTTTATCATTTTGCTTATACATATCTATATATACATGTATATATAATATCTATAATTTGGCGTTCAAGCGATTTGTCTTCATATTGCTAATGTATTTGGTTATGCTGTGCGCGTTTGCTGTTGTTTTTGTAAGTCGTTAATTATAACTTACTATGTTTGTTTTAGTGTCTTTGTTTCTTCTTAAATTTGTAATGTGTGTATTTTGTGTATTATGTTTCTTCTTTGTAATCTTGTTCGGTGTAGGTTTCCTTCTTCGGTAGTTTTGTCTTAGTTGATGGGTCTTGTCGATATCAGGGAATTTTGGTCAAAATCGGTTGGTTTCATGGTTGGTATTTTAGTCTTGATTTGGGGCAAAATCAACTCATCTTGCGTAGAACGGCACTTCAGCTCCGCCAGCTAAAATCCCAGCGGAGCTTGGAAATCTGGCACGACACACTGCTCTTCTATTCTGGTCAATCTTTTGTACGATTTTCTCGTCCAACTCTCGATTGAAATTTTCCAGCATATTACTTGTCCGTTCTTTGATGACAACGTTAATGGAGGTTAACCCCGCCTCCCGGTACAGTTCTTCCTGTGTTTTTCTTTCCATTCTGCGTGTACCTGTAATTAGGTACGCGCATTTGTTCTGCATCACTTGTAGTCTCCTCTTTTGTGTCTTTGAGACACAAGAGAGGGCGGAGGCGGGGTATAGCAACGTCGATCTTACTAGTGCAGTATAAATCTTTTTTTTGTTGCTTTGACGAAGATTTCTGAAGCTATACAGAGTAGTGACTGCAGCAGTGGCCTTGGTGATACGTTCTTGGACGTGTTTTGTGTACCCGGTTGAGGTGATCTTCATGCCGAGTACATTGCATTCATTGGGGTAGGGATATCGTCTATCATCCACCCTGACGTCATCAAGTAGTCTCCTGCCTATGGGGACTACTTTGAACTTATCTTGGTTGGTTCGGATTTTCCACCGGGCCTCTTAGGTTTTAAGGTTTTTAATTTTTGCTGCTGACATACGAGCTTGCAAAGGCGCATTCCTCCATGGACAAGTGATTATGTGGGTGAAATCATCGGCGAATTGTAATTTGAGGCAAGTGGGGCTTACAGGGACCGGAACATCCGCGGTGTAAATCAAGTAGAGCATGGGAGACATGCACCCCCCCTGCGGGAGGCCCACATTAAGTGGAAACTTTGGCCCGTCCGTGCACCCTAAACTGATGTACGCCGCTCTCTTCATGACATAGTCACAGAGAGTTTTCTCTAAGTTTTCACTTAGTCCCAGTCGTAAGATCTTGTACTGCAATCCCCGTTGCCACACCTTATCGATTGCCTATGATACATCCCGACAAACAATTTCCACGTAACTCTTTTCCCGTTTTGCATGGGCTAGCTTTTTCGTGATGACGTTAATCGCCATTTCCGCACTTCGCTTACTCCTAAACCCGAATTGGTGTTGGTTGTAGAACGAGTTTTCCTTTTGGTGAGACACCAGTCTTTTGTTGAGGATCTTCTCGAAGAGCCTTCCACCAAATTCCAGAAGTGATATTGGCCGGTAGTTCCCCTTTAACTTGGGGTTCTTCCCGTGCTTAGGCAAGAAAACCATTTTCGCCGTTTTATAAGCGTCTGGAAAGTATCCCGTATTGAGACAGGCGTTAAATATTCTTTTCATTTCTTCGATGACACAGGCTCGTGCCTTTTCAAAATTAAGCTTTGTAAGCCCATATTGTCCTGGGGCTTTTTGTTGGAATGAGCGAAGCGCGCCGAGTAGTTCTTCTTCTGTAATCTCGGCGTCTCCGTTGCGCTGTCTATCCACCTGGTGATGAGGGTGCATCTTGTCTATTTCTTCGTTTAGCTCGTCGATGATGTTACTTTAGAACGTTAGGTCATAGTCTTTGTTTTCTTCTTCAGTTATACTGAAGATCTTTTTCCAATAACTTCGGAATATCGCTTCAGCTTTTTATTCTTCTTCTTCGATGTCTCCGTTTTCTTTCCGTAGCTCGATCTTATGCTTCTTTCCAGTTGATCCTTTAACAATTCGGATCTTCTTTCCAAATTCTTTTGGAGTTGCTTCGTGATCGAGGCTCTCGATCGCGTCCTCCCATCTTCTGTTCTGATGTTCGAGGATCAACTGGTTTAATTCTTCTTTGATTTCTTTACTTCTTTGCATCGAGTGAACTGAGGCATTCATGATGTTGTATTCATACATTATCTTCAGTTCACGGTATTGTTCCTTCATATATTTGGTCCACTCGTAGGTCGAGATGGTCCTATATGCGGGACGAGGGATACAAGCCCTATCTGCGTTAATGATTTGGTTATTGAGGTCATCGAGTGCCTCGTCAATCTCCTCGAAAATTGCCTCGTCTAGGTTGGGCTGATCGTAGGCCTCGAGAAGGTGTGCGTACCGTGCCCAGTCTGCTCGCCTGTAGTTCTTTCTGACTACTGCTGGGACTTGTATAGGGTTCCTATTGATAGTGAGTAGGATCCCTATATGGTCACTACATGACACCTGAACTGGTTCCATGCAGTAATTGAACGGTAGCTGACGTTTCACCAGACAGATGTCTGGCTTTGTGGCACATCGTTCTCTGACATAATTGGGAAAGTCAGGGCCTATCCGCTGGGCAATATTTCTGTCCAGCAACAGGTCCAGGTTTCTCCCTATACCGTTGAAGGTCCTGTAATCGGATTCTCGGCATCTGGCGTTTAGATCCCCCATTAGTATGGTGGGGGCTCTTCTGCCAAATAGGCCAGTGAGAGTGTGAATTGGCAACACATCTCTCCTTGGCGGTTGATATCCAGTTGCAATGACCAACTTTCCTAAGTCGAGCTCGACCTCAATCGCGAGGTAGGATTCTTCTAAGTTCCTTATCCGCTTGTATTTGATCCCTTTCTTTATTGCAATAGCGGCGTCATCGTATCGCTCTTGCGAAAAGTTGGTGATCAACACATCGTTGTTCCAGATTTTCATATCTGTAATACGCGTGTCGACCCGTGTTCTGAAATTAGTATGATGTCTGCATCAATTTCTCTGATACATTTCCGTAAAGAATTCCTTTCGTCGTCCATCCGATGGGGTTGATTTCCATTATTTTCAGTGTGTTACGTAACATGGTGAGTTGCTTTACCTATGTTTTTTCTTCCCCTTTTTAAGTTTGGGGGCTGGTTGGGCGATTTTACTCAGCCCAGGGTTTTCCTTTTTCGGAGGTCAGCTCGGGGTCTTTGACCTGATCTAAGTGGCTCGTGTACGAGTGCAGGGGCCCTCTTCGCTGTCAGATGAGGAGGATCCATCCTCACTTCCAGCCTTTTCCTCTTCTTCTTCTTTTTCTGTTTCTTCCGATGATGGGGCTTTAATCATCTCCTACAAACCGGATTTGATGTTGTTGTTTTTAATGACAGAGTCTTTGAAAACCTTGGAGCACTCGGGCTCTTCGGGCATGATTACTGTCGGGAGGTTGTTCGCCTTCAGGAGCGCGTTGAGCACTTGGTAAAACATCCAGGCTTCACTGCATTCGCCACATTCGCATGGGTTATGAAGATCAGAATTTTTGCACTCAGATCTCCGGTGAAGTTGAATTTTGCAGATGCTGGTGCAGTCTTCACCTCTGCACTCTTCGTAGCGGTGCTTGCGTAAGTTGTCTCCTTTGCTTTTCTTTTCTCTTCCTCCCTCTTCCTAATGATTTCGTGGCGCTTGGGACAATTAAGGGCCATCGTCCGATGCTCCTCTTTGCAATTCAGGCATTTCTTCGAGGTGTTTTCGCACTTGTCGAATCTGTGCCCTTTTGTGGCGCACTCACTGCACCACAGCTTGTTTTTTTTCCGGGCAGGTCGTAGATGTGTGTTCTTCAAGTTTGTAGCATACAAAGCACATTTGTATGCTACTGAATTTTTCTTGTTGAATATTTTCCCCTGGTATTCTCATATTGAAGACTAGAATACCATTTTGGGTGGCCTTCCTTGCCATGTCCGTGGTCGAGAATGTTATCTTAAATACGTGGGTGTGTTCGCGGAATTTAATTATCTTACGAACTTGTGCCCACGGGCTGCTTCTGGTGATTTCCTCTTTTAGGTCATCCGTCTTATGTTCACCTACCCAGCTCTCCACTTTGCGGCAGATGACGCTTCTATTCGCTGCCACTTGTAGGGGGGTTTTGGCTTCTAGTATGGTGTTCTTCAGGGCTCTCGCTTCGTCTTCTAATAGGAGCTGGTGTACATCCTTCGTCTCGGCAAACATGGCGATGAATCTGGATGAAACTTCGATGAGTTTCACCAGTGCTACCTTTAGCTCGATGTACAGGGTTTCACATAAGTTCTTCTTGGTTGGGGGTCTTCATTCCGGCGATGGTCCTTAAGGGGACGCTCTTAGTGAGGGCCTCCATGGTCCTTGTGTTCCTCTTCTGATTTCTTCTTTTCCTGTAACTAAAGTGTAATTTATGTTTTTTATGTGTGAAAAGAAAGTTATGGTGTGGTAAAGGAGGTAAAGGATGGTGTGAGTAGGGCTAGTAATGGGTTCAAATTAATTTGAGAAAAACGCCGCCGTCGATTTCTCCTGTTGCTCTCCCTCTCGTATGCTGCCAGTATGATGGATGATAGAGTGATGGGGTGGGTCTCGGGTGGGGACCTCAGAGGGTTAAGCTTGGTGGACTTAATGCATAGCGGCCGAATCAACGACCGCTAAGTTTTTGCCACCCCCTCACGGGTACATACGCCATAACTGCATCCAACTACATAGAGACGGGTGTACTTCCCTCTATGATTGTGGCCGGGTCCCCCTGGAGATGAGCATTTCTCCTCCGTCCGGGACTCGCAGTTATGCTTCAGTATCGAGACAATTTCTGACTTATGCTTCTGCTGTGGGCTAGGCCTCAAACCAGTGTTCACATAAGCCCTTAATTATGCCAAACCAAGTGGCCGGCATAGTTAACATGGAATCAATTCAGAAAACTGGCTTCAGCCGTGTTTATGTGTAAATGATTGAAGCGTTAGTAACATTTTAATCTATCCTGGCGCCTGATTGGTTGAAATGTTATAGAGTTAAGTTTTATGAAATTACTATTTATATAGGTGAATTTTTGTGTAAAAAATCAGTCAGAATCAGAAAATTACTGTTGTTTTAATAATAAAATTATATTCCTTGTTCACCATTTTAAAAGCTTATTCCGGCTATAATATACAGGAATAAAGAATCCAGATATAAATATATATTTTTTCTTCATTCCGTAAGGAAGCTGATGATCACTTAAATCCAGTCTGCAAAACTAAAGAGACAGTACCATAACTGACTCAGACCCTATAACTGGTTACCCCTCTCCGTCGAACAATATAGGTGATCATTCTACAAAATGGATTCGCTAGGTGACGCATCAAGGCTTCAACAAGCTTCTCAATTTCACCCACACCAAGAAGTGGAACTCGCGAACGCGATCTCTATCAGACCTGCTGTTTTGAATGAAGCAGCAGTCGCAGGATTGTTTAAATTGTGGAGGCGCAATTTCACATTTCGAGGATACAGCGAGAGGAGACGAAATTTGACCATATTCTGGCTGCGTTACCTCCCGAGACAGTCGCTGGCCTCCCAGCTGCAATACTATCGTCGCAGAATTATTCACTCCTACGAACGGAAATCGTGTGGCTTTTTAAAAGGACAAAACCTGAACTCTTCAAGAAGTTAATCACTTCTTCTCCGCAAACCGGACGACCTTCGGTGAATCTTGAAGAGCTATCATCGCCACGCAGAGGGACTTGACACTTGCCCAGTTGGGAAAACTCGCTGATGAACTCATGCCGTTCTATAAGGCACAGTTTTATAATGGAAATAAGAGTCAAGCTAGTGACGATTGTGCGTTCCCCGATATAGGTGCTCTTATTGTTAACCCGCCGGTAAATCAAATGCAATTTAGAAATTCTCATTCCGTGCCCGTCGGTGTATATCCTAGGGGTGATTCGCCTAGGTTTGTGCATAAGAAGTATAATAATAGTGATACGAATTATTCTAAATGTATACCGTTTAGTGTACGGCCTTTCCATAGGGACCAAAAACCAATGGTATGCCGTACACATTTATACTATTGGTCTAGTGTGGGCTACTGCAAACCGTGGTGCTCTTGGCCAAAGCGAGGTGAGAACCTTCAAATGCAGACATCACCTAGGCCGTCTTCCCCGAATCATTCGGAAAACGAGATCGACAGGACGCAGTAAATGCGAGGACCGGCCTGCCGACTCTTCTCACTGTCGCTGCACGTATTAATGAGAGGAGGTGCGAATTCCTTATAGACACTGGTGCGAGCGTGTCCTTAATTCCATATAATTTAGTGCGATTATGTGTGATGCGCAAATCGTGTGTTAACATTACGACGGCTAATGGAGGGAAGATAAAAGTGCATGGAGAAGTTCAATTGGAAATAGGCATCCCTAACTTGCGACGTTAATTTAGATGGACGTTCGTAGGAACAGATATTACGTCGCTAATATTAGACGCAGATTTTCTTTCTCATTATAACCTATTAGTAGTCTGTGCTCGTGGTGTCCTAATTGATAACCAGACTAGCCTAGTTTTAAAAGTGAAGCATTCAAGCGAACCGGTGATCTCGTTGATAATTAATGACCTCTCGCATATCCCACCTAAGTGCAGGACAGTTCTCCGCAAATATGAGGGTATTTATAACCTTAAGTGTGTTGACGTTTGTTCACCACCGGCTAATTCGGTGGTTCACACAATTGAGACGGGTAGCGCCCCGCCAGCTTTCGCTCGTTTCAAACCACTTCCAATAGAGAAACTACAATTTGCAAAAGCAACTTTCAAAACTCTGTTGAAAGAAGGTGTGGTGCGGCCGTCGAGGTCTTCATGGTCTTCACCCATTCACATGGTGCATTAAAGACACCAGGCGAGTATAGAGTTGTGGGTGACTTTCGGTCCCACAATGCGAAGACCAAAGCGGACAGATATCACTCTACCAGTATTACCAAATGGCTTCCAATGTATTTTAAAGGAGCTCCTTTTCCAAATGTAGATGTGAATGAGCTTAGTTTGGACTAAGCTTACCTGTACGGAATTAGAAGTGCAATTAGATGTGTTAGAATTGATGATGATCTCCTACATATGAAACCAGGGGCAATATGTCATGCTAAATATCTTATACTGCCAGCAAAATATGTCAACTTTATTTGGCAAACAGAAAAACCTAATAATGACTCGTTTATCTTCACAGAATTTGTCGTTTGTCATTATGGGCCCATTTGTTTTCAGATAAAATTCTCTCCGAAATGCACCGAGGGATGTAAACATCTCCTGAAACAGATCATTCTTCCGCAAATACTCCAACCTGCCAGTGAAACCATAGCATGTCAAACAATCAAAAAGAATTCCCACTGGGCCCATCTTGAGAACGTCCTTTTGTCAATGCTGGCAGGCGTTGACCAGAACAGGAAATTAGCTATTGACAGAATCAAGGAGATTCGAAATGTTACTGTGTGAGAGAAAAAGATACGTAATTTCAAGCCACCAAAAATTTTTAGAAGGCTAAGAACCGAACAGATCTACTTCCCCCTCAATAAGAGTGCAGTTTTTAGCCACATAGTACAATACATTTATCTATTGCTGACCTGAAAAATACTAACATTTAATGCCATTCTCAAGATGCAGTCCGGTGTATCCGAATGATAACAGAAGCTTCTGCGAAGTTTTGGAAAAAAAAACGAGAGATAGCTACATTCTGGTGGTACAAAAATCCCGTGACTTCATGCAATCGTTTGAGACAAAGCATGATTTTAAAGTATCAGTTGATAAATAGTATGTATCAGTTAGAAAAAAAGTTGAACTTCACACTTGTTTGTCATTATCTTTCAGTTTATGCTCTATTTTAATGAATATAGAAGCATTATAACAACAAACCAACAACTCTGATGTTTTTTATGTTTCTGGTTCGAAAATTTTATAAAAATGATGTTCCAAATTTACAAACTCGATCTTCTAAAATATTTAGATATGCGTAGCTGTTGATCCTGAAACGCAAGGCAACGATTTTTCCAAGAGGATTCCAAGATACGGCTGCCTAAACGATCACAGACCCTCCTCTGTCTTCACTGTAGCAGAAAGGCGGTCAGAATTAAAAGCTTCCCCGGGCTGCCTCCACATACAAACTCGCCCTGAACGCTGGAACGAGAAATCTTGACTCGTCGGAGAAAACTACTTGCTTCCATTGGTATTTCGACCAGCGCTTATGATCTCTGCACCAGTACACCCTTTTCTAAATGTTTTGATGAGAAAGCAGAGGTTACTTGATGGCTTCTCTTCTACTGTATGCGGCTTTATTGAGCTCACAGCCAACAATTTTGTTCGAAACTAAGCTTATGAGATGTTGATTCAACTCTGCAGTCACTTTAGGGGCATTTTAACGGGGATTTTTCATCACAAAGCGTTTCATCACTCGTCGGTCTCTTTCAGCGAGCTTCAAAATCCTGCCTGAATTACTCCTGCTACTGAAGGTTTTGACCTACTCCTTGAATTCCGTCATGGTCCTTATTATGGTAGCTCTCGAAAAACCAAGGATTTAGCTGTTCTGGTGACGGAAGCTCCAACAATTTGCCCTTTTTCGAACTCAGTGAGCTCACGCATCTTAGCATCTATACAACAACCTGAAAAAGAAATAAAAATAATCATTAAATTTACTAAAAAAACAATGTATCTACAATAAAAACAAAAGACTCACAATGAAATTTTAATTGATATTCATAATATAATGGCTCATTGAAATATTAGGTTTAAATTTCTACTCTTCCAATTATTTAGTCCAACCCCTGTATATATATATATATATATATATATATATATATATATATATATATATATATATATATGATGAAAGTTAATGCAATATCGCAAGAAAAGATGAGGAATTAAACCACATTCTCGAAGGACAATTTAATTCAGAACAGTTTCAGTGTATCTCACACCCTTTTTCAACTAACACTGGGCAGAAAATATAAGAGAAATGCATATAAGCATAACACAAGATCCCCTCTTTTTTCACACAATTCCCTACTTGTGGCTAATCTGGGATGGGGGGGAGGCCTAAACATATTGAAGGGCTGGCATTTTACTATTTTGTTTATTTGCGATCTTATTACAGGATTAAAAGAAAATTGACCCTCAGATAGATTTAAATTAGGAACTGACGATACTTCTCTTAACATAGTTAGCCGATTTAAATAGCATTTTACTACATGGCAAAATATTCCACTACTTTCGCTGCCCACTCTAATATCTCTTTTGTGTTCATACAATCTCTTCTCTAGATTTCTCCCCGTTTCCCCTATATAAACTTTATGGCAATCGTTGCATGGTACTGCATATACTCCTATGTTATGATGTTCTTTGGGTGTTCTGGCCATCATCAATTGGTTTAAGGAATTATTATATTTAAAGGCTAGCTTAATACCCGCTTTTCCAAATATGTCCTTTACACTATTTAATTTATTGTTAAATGGCAATGTTATACATTTGTTGAAGTCATTAGTACGGGAAGGCTTATGACTATAGAATGTTTTCCTAGCTGCAAAATAGGCAGACGATATGAACCAATCGGGGTAATACAAATTAGAAAAAATGGTCCTGATGATGAAAATTTCTTCATTTAAATAGGAAGGATGACATATTTTGTATGCTCTAAGGAAAGGTTTAGAAATTACCGATTTTTTAACAGTATTATCGTGAAACGAAAAATAATGTATATAGGCATTCGAGTGGGTTGGTTTCCTATGTGACATATATATATATATATATATATATATATATATATATATATATATATATATATATATATATATATATATATATATATATATATATATATATATATAATATATATATATAATTTTCAATAAGAAAACATGGACGAGGAGTAGACTTAAATCCAACATCAAACATTCTTTATTACAATTGAGTAGTGCAACGTTTTGACCTGACGGTCAGCTTCTGGCTCTAGAAAACAGATTAAGATATACAAATGTACAAAATACAAAATAGGTTTAAGTGGTCACCGCAAATTATAATTATAGGGGAGTAAAATACAACGATTTAAGGGAAGAAGTAAAGTAAAATTGTACAAAAAAAACAACTAGAAAGCTGGCTAATAAAAGCTTAAAAAAACACAAAAATATCAATAAAAAAACAAACGGATCAAATGAGAAACATACCTTTAATCTTTGATATCCAGTGAGAATATGATGTGGTAGAGAGGTGACGAGAAATATAACAGTTTCGCTAGTAGTGGTTGTTTAAAGGATGTTTATTGCAATAGAAGAGGAATCAGAAATGAGTGAGGGATTTAGTGTTTTGATATAAATAGATTCAGGGATACGTAGTGACAGTGGGTTTGAATTGGAGTCCAAAATCTCGCAGTCATTCAGGGATGGAATTGTTTGGCATTTAATCGAGTGCTCTCTTATAGAAGAATGTTCTTTTTTATTTAGAAGTTTCCCTGTTCTAAGGCTGATGCCCATGTGAGAGAAAAAACGGGCTTGAAGGATACATAGGGTGCTTCTAACATATTTTCCAGAGGTACACTTTGGACAAGAATAAAAATAAACTACGCCACTACGTAAGTCCTTATGAGTTTGATCTTTAATTTAAAAAAAAAATAACAATTGTGTGGTTGTTGGAAAAAACAACTTTAAATTTAGTTTGCAAAAAAAATTGGGCTAATAGTTTAGAGATATCTTTTCTGAAGATTCGATTATAAAAAAACACATATATATATATATATATATATATATATATATATATATATATATATATATATATATACTACCGAGCAAATAAGGAGTCGAATTTCCTTTATTAAAATATTTTTAGAAATATGAGTTGATAAATTAAATTTCCATTGTATTAAAAGGCATGAATTTAATATTTTATGAAAATTTCATACTATATAATCGTATATTCAAGAATTATACTAAATATAATATACTAAATATAACAAAATAAAATATTTACGCGTGCAACTAAAAGAGAACGATCATTCACAGAATTGGTAGCAGGCCACTTCATTACTTTGATACCTTTTTGTACGAAATACTATTTTACTCGCTATACAGTATAGCATGGGGCGTTATCCTGCATAAATGGTGCTCGCTGTTTCAGAGAAGCTCGGAAGAAGGGTATAAACAATTATTATACGAAGTTTTGGTACACCTCCACATATATGAAGTTAATTATTGCCACTAGCCGGAACAATTCTTCAGACAAAACCATCCCCTATAACATTATGATGAATACTCCTTCCTTGGCAGACTTTTCATAATTTGGTGCTATTTATTCCATCAGATCGAACTAAATTTAATTTAATTTCATCAAAGAAATGAATTATTTTCCCATCTTCAACCTTCCAAATAAAATGAGCTTGAGCATATTCGAGTCTCGCCTTCATTTTCTTCCTACGGGTGATTGGTTTGTTGCTGAGGAAAGTTTATATAAACTAATGTATTAATGGAACGGGACATTCTCAAACAGCTTACTTCTTTTCCAGAATTGGTCTTAACTTTTTCGAGAAATTCTTGCTTCAGTCTAGAAGAAATCCTACATAGAGAAACGCCTTATAGCTCTGTTTACTCTGTTGGTGGTTATGTGGGTTTAACGACGTTTGCAAGAGATATATAGTTTTGTTTTCATCGTATAACATTAGTAGGCGGGAAATCACAATCTTGTACCATCCTATCACTCTTGAATTCCCCGTAAGAATCCTCCCTTGTCTTCAAGCGAAAAATTATCTGAAGAAGGTCATCAGGAGCCACTTTGACCTATGGTGACATATCTTACCTAATTATCATATTTGGTAAACTATTTTAATATTGTAAATTCGGCTTCTTATGTTGCCTGGGAGTGTATATTTATATGTATATATATATATATATATATATATATATATATATATATATATATATATATATATTGTATTAGGTCAGGTCAGATTCCGACCTTTGCTCGGATTCTTTGGCCGGAGAGGAGCGAGAAAAGTGTGAGTGGTTTAAGTCGCTATGTGCGTGGGTAATGACAAGAAATAAGTAAGAGTGCGATTTTAATGTTAGCGGAAATATTTAACTATCTTAGAGCATCTGGGATACCAAAACTAAATAAACAAAGGAAACTATACTACTATACAACCGATATAAACAAATTAATAAAAGGGGATTAAATGTACACGTGAATAGTCTAAAGGGGCCTTCTTGAAAAGATGGAGATTTTTGTCCGGATGGGGATTGCCACCGCATCGAACTCGGTGACCAAATTTAATTTTCTGAAGTCGATGCACATACGGTATGATCCATCTGGCTTCTTGACCATAGCGAACGGGGAACAATAATTTGATTCCGATGGCTGTATGCTTTTTAAATTTAATAATTTTTTGACCTCGTTATTAAACGCCTCTCTCGTGTGTATGGGGAATGGATACAGCTTAGAGCAGATAGTTCCTAGGTGGTTATTTAGATTTTGTACTCGACGAAGTGGGCAGCACAATTCGGAATCTCGGTTATGACGTGACCAAATTGTTCCAGGAGGGTCTGCAATTGGTCTTTCTGAAGGGGCGACAGCTGGTCGGTTATTCTTAATTCTTCCGACGAGGAATCATTTGGGTGTGGCGAGACATGTAAAGGATATTCTTTGTCTTGTTCACGCACGCAGCTTGCACTACACTAAGGGGATCAAAGGGATAACTCGACTCTACAGGTGATTCTTCATCTATCGCCACAATCTGGTTAGCACTCGCGCGACGGTGGTAACGTTTTGGCATATTTATGTGAAAAAGCTTCCTTGCCGATGGAGTTATAATCACGTAATCGACGGGCGGCATTTTCCGTTCACTTGGTAGGGGCCATTTGATTGACTCAACAATTTATTGTTGTCCGTCTTGAGTAACAATAAAACTTCGTCACCTTGGATTTGCAGTCTAAGTAGGTCTTGTACTTATCCAAGTTAGTGTCAGCATTTTGGCACATTATTTCAGTGCATTTTACCAACCTTTGTCTTAAATCAAGCAGATAAGTGTGGGAAGACTAGATTTCTTGATCCAATTTCGAACGGAACAAATCACAATGTGCGGTGTGGGATTTCTTGGTACGCGAAGAGAGCTACCGGAAGATAACGGTGCCATTCTTTAGGTTATTCAGCACAAAGTTTTCTTCAAAATGGCATTGAGACTACCATTTAATCTTTCGCACATTCCATTCGCACCCGGGTGAAACAGGGTGGAAAACAAAGGGTTTACCATTAGCAACTTCTCTACATACTCTATTAACTCGGACGTAAATTGACATCCATGATCTGATCATACTACTTTCGGTAGGCCAACATGGGAGATGCTATCAATCCTTTTGAGAGGCACAGCCTCGGTGAATCTGGTGGCAAAATCGGCCCGATTAAATAAATTGCCACTCAGAAGAAATGTTCGGAGATCAGGGGGCCCTTCTGTAAAGACGCAGACTTAACTTGCCCCTTAATCGCCGTCTTCTGGCAGATGTCACATGATCAAAAGTAGCGCAGAAATTAATCCGTTGCACCTGGCCAATAAATATAATAAAGATACTTTAAGCAGTCTTAGTAAAAAGGGCCCGAAAAAAGACTATCGTGAGTGGTTTGCAGGATGAGAGGAACATGGGACCGGGAGACCCATAATGCTCGGAAATCGGTGTTATTTCCCTCAGGGCATGCGCGATAAAGGAGATCATCTTTATCAAGGAAAAAGATTACCTTATTACTTCTAATCGCTTCGCGCGTCATATTGTGCGCCTTTGTCCAAAGTGGGCGAAAAGATTGGCATTCCTTCGGACTTTTAGTAAAGTCTTTGTTCCTCACATTCGGGAAGTCGGGAGTGCACAGGGATTAAAAGGTGTGGGTGCTTCTAAATCCTTGTTTGCTTGAGAAAGATTGGTAAGGGGTTGAACCACGAGAGGGTGAAGTGGATACCCGCGGGCACTGGCCAATTAAAACAGCACAAAATTTGATGGGTTCTGCGACGACTTCGGTTGAGCCAGTGAAATAAGCACACTCTATGTAACACTTGACGATGGACAATTTATTTTCGCGTCCTAAGTAGACGTGCACTAGGGATGACTTGTTATGGTCCGAGGCTACAGGTGGAAGTAGCTTGTCGAAAACCAAGATTCATGTGCACCTTGTATCGCTTTTCGAGGGTGGAGTTACGACAGCCATTCACAGTTCCAGTTTTAAATTGGAGGCCCCCAGAGGTGCTCTTATCGAAAAAAAGTTTACCTGGTGGCCTGCGGGACTCGGTGAGCTTGAAGGGAGAGAAGCTTCTATTTGCGACATTGGGGGCGCAGACGTGGCACATACTTGGTGCAATTGATGAACAGAGTTATTTTTAAATTGCGAGTTCTAAAGGCAATTTGTCCTCACGTGACCTTCAACTCCACAGCATACGATACTCTTTCTGTAGAATGATGAAGCAAGGTGAATAGAAGCGAATGGTTTGACCTCGCGGTTGTCTGGCGAGATGAGAGGTTTGGGTTTGCAAGGACCAGTCTCTTTAACGAACTTATTTGCGCTTTTGACTGGGAGATGGTGGTTTGTCTTCTTTCCTTCTCTCGGGTAACAGTGGTGGCTAGCCGCGTAAACATCGGATTCGTTGATGTAATCCTTGAAGGTGTGGCACTTCCGCTCCTTGACAAAGGATTTGATCTCCGAAAGGAGTGACGCCAGAAGTCGATCCTTGAGGACGACGTCGACAAATGTCTAGCAAATCATGAAAAATTTTGGATGCGTCAATCCAGAAGTTAAAATCACGCTCCAAGTAGTAGCCTAGCCAAACTGACGCAAGATTTGGTTCGGCTAGATGTGACAGTGCAGGAATTTTGCATGGCAAAATTTCGGGGTCATATTGTAGGCGGCAAGTAACTCAGCTTTTAATGTTGAGTAGTGAATAGTTGCCTATGACGGGAGTGAGATGAAAATGTCCCTGAGCTGGGTATTCAACAAAGGCAGTAACTTGGCTACGCCGTTCGCATCAATATCTCAGTGATTCACGTCAAAGTTCTCCCAAAAGTGAGTGAGATACGACTAGAAATCTTAAACTTCCCAAAACACGGGCAATTTGATAGATACTGTCTACAGTACGTCTGTTCTTGAATTACTGGTAAGCGTTTCGTTTATTTCCCGACTCATTTTAAGTTCGTGCAAACGAATTCTCTCTCTTTCACTTTCTTCTCGTTCTCTTTCTTCACTTTCTCTTCTTTCCGTTCTCTCTTCTTCTTGAATATAATCCATTAAGTATTCTCCGTTTAGTCCAAGCGATTCACCTTGGGCTTTAAAGATCTAAAAGGAAGATATGCTGTATAGTTCACCAACTTTACGCAAAGGGGAAAAAATATTAAAGCACAGGAAAGGAATATAGCGAGATTTGTCGAATCCAAATAACTCGTAAAACGCTTGAATAACTTATACGCACGAACAGAAGTGCAAATAGGTTTTGCTTGACCCAAAATAAAATCACCAACACAAAAAAAAAAAACCCACTCTTAAAAACAAACGCAATTATTTCGCACGATGCGAATTTAATCCTGTACGATCACTCGGAATGAATTTTTTGGGAGTCGAGATTTTAACGAAATCCATCACTGTGATTGAGATGAAGCCTCAGGGTCCTCCCATTGAACAGGCGAAATAACGAAAAGAACATAGAAATAAACAATAAAATTCTTACTGTATCTTTCAATTATGGCGAACAGTATGAGCCTTAAAAGGACAGAAATTCGTTGGGGGAATACCGGTGATACACAGTGACGAAACAAATCACAAAAATATAATCACAACAATGAGAACGGGTAAATACAAATTTGTTTTGCAAGTAGCCTATGCAAAGATTATTTCTCACAGATTCTAATATCCAGAACCAGTAATCAAGAATAACCACTAAATTAAGATTAACCGCATAAATCTGACACCAATTTAATATATGATGTTAATAATGAGGAATATATATATATATATATATATATATATATATATATATATATATATATATATATATATATATATATATATTCATTGTCGTAGGTCAGGTCAGATTCCGACCTTTGCTCGGAGTCCTTGGTCCGAGAGGAGCAAGAAAGGTTTGAGCGGATTAAGCGGCTATGTGTGTGGGTAATGACAAAATTACGTAAAAGTGCTATTTTAACGTTGCCAAAATATTTAACTTTCTTGGTGGTTTTGTGATATCAAAACTGAAAAAACAAAAGATACATTACTACTCTAAAACCAATATATACAAATTAATAAAAAGGGTTTCATATAAGTACACAATCGGATGAGATGTACACAGGAATGGTTTAAAGGAACGCTTGGGCTCGGCTACGAATACCGAGAAACTAACAAACTGTCCACAGAACGGGTGACTTGAAACGCAATTGAGTCGTTCTTGAAGACTAATTAGTGGTATGCTTAGCGAGAGAGAGAGTAGGACTGCAAATGGGAAGTACAATCACTACGATTATCGTCGAGAATATAGTTCGAGAAAGTATCTTGCCGAGAAGGGAACGGATAAAAAATTCAGAATAATAGTCTCTTCTCTAGACTGTCAATTATTCTGAATAGAAATTTTGCCTTTGGGCTCTTGAGGTACGGGAGCCGATCGAGAGTTACACGTCGCTTCCAGGCTAGGCTGATACTAAATTCCTAAGTCCAGCGTCATATAATTTATATGGGCTCGCCATAAGCGGCTTGCCGCGGGCGATGGAAGGGGGGGGGGGAGGTTGCAGTTTATCAGACGCGTTGCCGAAAGAAGTGAACCTTGGCTCGGTTCACACAGTCTTCTGATGCTTGTCCATCGCTGCCTCTTATCGCAGAAAGCGTTTCCGTCGGGCGCAGATTACATATTTTCCCGACCGAGTGATGCTCTCTCTCTCTTATATATATTTATATATATATATATATATATATATATATATATATATATATATATATATATATATATATATATATATATATATATATATATATATATATATATATATAAATAAAGTCAACAGCCACGAAGAAAAATGAAACACGGGAGATTTGCGAGGACTTTCGACTAATCGTCCTTTATAAAGCCGACTGACGCTGAAAATTTTTCAAAAGAAGACAAACACACATATATGACAGATTGGGACATTAGGATTATAAGGGCATTAACAGGTACCTGGAAAACAACCCTTTTAAAAAATTAAGATTGCAGGTCATATTATTTTACTCACTAACTAGGTTTTGCATTTGTAATTGCAACTTTATATTAAATGATGAAGTTTACCAACAAATATTTGGTATAGCAATGGGCAACCCATTATCCCCATTTTTCTTAAACTTGTATATGTAATTTTTTGAGAACCAATACCTAGCTAATATCATTTATATTCCCTAAAAGTGGTATAGATATGTTGATGATATTTTAGTTATTTTGCTTTCGGTTTTGATGTAAATAATTTACTCTCTAATTTAAAAAACCAGGTTCCATCCATTAAATTTACTTTAGAATTAGAAAAAGACAATTGCCTTCCTTTCTTATATGTCTTAATACATAGAGAACCATTTCATTGTAATTTAAGTATTTATAGGAAACCAACCAATAACTTAACTTATGTCCATTTTTATTCAGGCCATCACCTTAAAATCCCAATTTTTTTTTTCCTCTATGTTTTCACGTGCATTACAAATTGTCAGTCCCCAGTATTTAGATCACGAAATTGAACACTTAATAAAAAATGGTACAGATTTATGTTATTATTCACATATATCCCATATTTGCTATAATAAAGCCCCTAAAAAAATTTTATAATGAAAGTGCCAATGAGAAAGAAACCCCCAAGAACATCTTCAGTTTGCCTTATTTCAGTGTTTTTGAAACTATAATCTCATTGTTGAAATCTCTTAATGTAAACTTTTTTCTTCCTATAATAATACAGTAAAAGGAATGTTAATAAAAAATAGACCTAATGTAAGCAACAACATAATATATAAAATTCCATGTTTGGATTGGCCAATGTGGCAAATATTTGGAAGAACGTATTAAACAGCATAAGTATTTTGTAAATACTGGGCAAACATCAAATGAAATATTTATTCATTTGAGTGAAAATTCTAATCGGATAAATTGGACCGAGAGTTTTGCGATCGCTAGATTGAAAGATTTCTTTTCAAGAAATCTTTTCGAATCTGCGATTAAACAGATTACTTCTAATTGTAATTTGAACTTCAGACCCGGCATGTATTTTTTGAACCCTTGTATTACAAAAATGTTTAATAATGACCTTAAAGATAAAATCACTGACCTAATTAATAATTAGCTTACTACTAATTCCTATGGTTAATATATCTTTTGTTTTATTTATAATACTGTTCACTTCTTAGAAATTGTTTTTGTTTCGGCAGGCTTATTTCTCCATATATTCTTCATTTGTCATATATACGGGTTTATACATTTCTAGCTATTCTTATGTTTAATATATTTTCGGTTTTATTCTTGATAATTTTCATCGCTTATAAATTGTTATTGCTTCTTAAATAGAAGAATTATAAAATTGTAATCTTAATTTAGTTTGGACAGATTGAGTCCCCTTCCTCTTTTTTGTAAACACTTTTTTCAATGGTCACCTTCTGTTTCGGGACGCTTAATTCTTTAATAAGGTTGGTTCCAAGTACCTATTAATGCCCTTATAATCCTAATGTCTCCATCTCTCATATTTGTGTGTGTTTCTTCTTTTTGAAATTTTCTTATTATGTTTCTTTCTGCTTGATTCTGCTTTGTAAAGGACGTTTAGTCGAAAGGCCTCGCAGATCTCTCGTGTTTCATTTTCCTTTGTGGCTGTTGACTTTATTTATATATTCATTGCGTTCCATATTTTCCTGATTTAGTTATATATATATATATATATATATATATATATATATATATATATATATATATATATATGGAAAACTCACAACTAATTGCGTGATTAAGTAACAGATGCAACAAAGCCCAAAGGGATAAGAAATTAAATTCAAAGTATTTTATAACTTTATTGCTTGTTCATTATGAAGGAATGACGAAAGCAACAGAATACTGAAACATTTAAGAGATAAAAGAGGAGGAAAAGCGTCCAATATAAGCAATTAAACCAATCATAGAAGGAAATAACTGCTTATAGAAAAAATGGAGGAGCGCATATTTATATATAATTTTCAGGATTAACCCAAGAACGAAAAATAGAGGGGCATTCAAAATAGACTATCCTTATTGAAAACGTTTTGGGCTCCATGATCATCTTGGTGTCTGAGAAAACGAATCAAGTCTTAATAAATATTCAGGAATGAAAATATCTTAGCATTAACATCAATTCAAATTCTAATAGAAGTAAATAGATTTTACATATTATAAATTAAATCATTAAAGATTATGATCGAAAAAAAAGTTATTGAATCAACCGTACCTGCTGCCTGATTTTACATTATTCAGAAAATAGGAATCGAGTAGGATTTTAGTAGAGTTGAACTAAGGGAGCTTAAACTGAATATGATTGATAAGACTAGAAGCAGGAAGGATAAATGGCTGGGGTTAACTTAAATTGAGAGGAAGGTAACAACACTGGAGATATTGTTTGAACATGGGACGCGAGGCATTCTCAATGAAGAAATAACACTATGGATATGCTGAAAATTTAATTATCCTTTATGAGAAGAAAGTTCTTCTAGAATGTATTCTCCAAGCATAGACAAAAAAGGTTAATCCTGTAAAAGGAATACATCAACACCTTCTTCAAACTGGAAAAATTTATTCTAGATGCAAATTTGTTCAAATTTGTCCTGCTCTAGTATTTAGCCTAGATTCCTTTATTCCAACTCTATCGCTTTCTTATATGCTCTTTAATGTTATAAGGATTCATTACAGTATCTCTTCGATAATGAATTATGCTTCAATGTCGAGAGTGCTGCGCTGATTATGCTGACACAGACAGCAAGTATATTAAAATTTGTTCAATTTTCTGTTGTTCAGTTGTTATTTTATTCTATATGCGCAAAGGTTAAAACACAAAAAAATCGCCCCCTATCAAAAGGGTTACTCTATATTCATAACAAAAGTTGAAAAATTTATGCATTAGCTCTGCTGAATTCCCACATCCAGACTTTGATGTTTACAATCTTTCTGTTTAACATTGAAACAACCGAGAGAACTTTATTTTATCGTAGGCTTACAATTTCGCCTTCCTACAGTAAAGGAAAAATTCATTTTATTTTTTCTCCCATCGGGGATTTGAAAAAATTCTGTATACGTCTATCAGAACTATCTAATAGATTTTGTAACAATATTAAACCATATAAACAATAATCCCTGATTTTTCAAGCTGCATAATATTTTCATTTTACGCTCACGTTCACAAAACTGTATTTTAATTATTTTTGGTCCCGACAAAGGAAGTAGGGTGGGGATCCTGAAAAAGAGAGTTTACATTTCTAAATCGCATAACATCTTCAACAATACTACTAATATGCAAAGGAACAGAACCATTGACCAAACTAATCATTCGGTTGGAAGACATAATTAACGGTCTAGTCGCTAAACTTAAGTCCTCTAAACTTAAGACAGGATATATATATATATATATATATATATATATATATATATATATATATATATAAATAAAAAAATATATATACATATATGCAACCAATTCTAGGTTAGATTTCTTCTATGGTCTCCCCGAAGTCGACAAACCAATGTTCTCCTCTGCCCAATTTTACCCACTTATTCTCTGCTGACATATAAATTTGCGAAATATTTAACACATTTCCTTAAAAGATTTACTACCAAACAGTATAGCATACCAAATATTTTTGATTTTTCCGAAGAACTTCATGACCTTAATCTTCTCTATAACCCAAAGATAATCTTTCGTCTTGATATAAAATCGTTCTTCATCAACACACCTGTCAATAAAGTACATAATAGAAATTAGCCTTCAAATTGCTTTAGTTAACTCGAAATCGTTTAATGACTAAAATAATCCAACTTTTAAACAGTCACATCCACTTTTATTTAAAGATAATTACTTCATGTTCAATAAAATGTTTGCCAGCAAATAGATGTTGTTGGCATGGGTTCCCTCGTTGCTCCCATCTCGGGCAGTCATAATCATGATGAAAATCGAGAGGAGAATTTTTTATAAAGGCCCTTAAAGTTTGTCCAACTTTGTTATCGCGTAATATAGACAAATGCTTCGCCATATTTAATAATGAAGAACCAGCAAATATTTTTTTAGATTATATCAACGCACTGCACAACAACATCAAATATACCGTTAAATTAAAAAGAATAATGTCCTTCCATTTCTAGATATTCTGTGAAAACCTACTTTTACAGAACTCTTGACTAATTCTTTTAAGTTTTTTGTGATACACTCTTTATAATCAACGCCATAATTACTTTAACCCTACTCATGTTTCTAAAGAGAATTTGACTTTCTCCGCAATTTTATTAAAAATAATTCTTTTTCCAGTAATCTAAAGGATCTCTTAACCAAGAAATTAATCTTTAATTGACTCAATTTTTAATGTAAAAGACACTCCCCAGAACATGCGCAGCTTCATGGAATATCATTTCATTTTCTTCGCTGTAATCAAGGCAATTATGTAGGTAGCACCATTCAGCTTTTGTTTCAAGACCTGTTCTCCTTTTGGCATCAGGAAAAGAACTTTCAGCCATTTGGTATCAATTATTAAAGGTAAAATCGATGTGAGTGACGATAATTTTAGAATCCTAGATCAATACAACAGTTTGACTTGCCTTCGAATTTTCGAGTTAATATATATGAAAATATTAATGCATTTCTTGAACAACGACTCCGTAAACATGTTTTCCTCTAACCTCGAGTCCGTATCTAATCCAGATGAGTTGCTCCATTAGTTCAACTTAGGAAGTTACTCCTCTGCATCTCTTAACAATTCTTTGTCGTCAATATAAATTATGCATCATTTACCTTTCATTCAATCGAGCTATATTTTTTTTTAGAAATCATATCTTTATATATATCACTTGAATGCACTTTAATACCAAGATGTATTCATCCTTAACTATTTAGTAATATTTGATTAATTTTATCATATCCTAAAATGGGCACTGAGCTTAAAACCATAGGTGGGGGGGGATAACGAAAAAATGTATCACAATAATCGATAAATCGATAACGATAACCTTATCGGTATAATCGAAACTGACGATAAATTTATCGCGCGATAAGGTGATAACTGATTGCTAGATCAATCCCAAATTATAAAAAAAAATGATTATTGACTATCTGTATATAGCGTTATTTTATAATACAATAGTTAGAATATTTAGACACTGTTTCTTAGTTTCTTACCTGATGAGGTTCTCCTTCATCTATTCATAGATTTTAAGGATCCTCCTCCCAACTCAGACCTACCTATTTCTGCTGCCAAGGCACGCACGGCTCGTCCCTGTGCTAAACTGGAACGACAAACTGAAATTATCGATTAACGCTAGTTAGGAACCAGGAGGATCGGCGATATCGATAACCGATAACCCGATATCGTTATCGAGATAATGCCCAGCTAGTCTTGAAACGTTGTTAATAAAGATACAAAAATATGAATAACCCTCTATTTCTGGACCTTGAGATATCCTGTATAATAATCTTCAGTCAAAGAAAATTGTTCCAATATATATATATATATATATATATATATATATATATATAAATATTGGTTAGAGCTTCTCTATGGAGCTTCAATTTAATTTGAAAGATAAACGGGAAGGACGTAAAAAGGGGATTTCATTTCATTTAATTGATACAACGTTTCGGGTGAACTTTACACCCATCTTTGGGTACTGGAAAATATAATTAATGGAATAGTAAAAAAATTTAAGTTAGAGTTAAACAGATAATCAATAGGCTGAATTAATGGAAAGTATTTATTGTTTATTAAGGGGAGAATAGCGAGAAATTTACAGGTAATTAATATTTTGGGATTATTATGTTTCGAGTTAAAAATTAACGATTGGGGAAACACATCAGGATAAACCAACCTCAAACAATCAGCCGTTAGAGGATAATTGGGGAGAAAGGGCAAGGAGCGTAAGAGGAAAGAGAAGGTTAGGAAGTTAGTAATATTTTTGTTTAGAGTAGAAGTAGTGGGTGAGAAGAAAAATCAGAATTTAACGAAGGAGAAATGTATTTAATATAAATGGATTCAAGATTCTTTAATGATATGGGATCAGGGGCGGTTTTTAAGATTTTAAAACCGTCCATTGTGATATCAGTTTTACAATTAATAGAGTTAAGCCTAACAGGTGAGAATTCTTTCGTAGAGAGAACCTTCCCTGTCCTGTGGCTAACACCCAAATGGGAACAGAACCTCGCCCTCAGCAAGGGCACCGTAATGCCTCTTTATCTCCCCACTTTACAATTAGGGCTAGTAAACTCGTAAATAACGGAACACTTCGCTTCAGGCGGGATTCTGTCCTTATAATTAAATTATAATCTTATGTGGTGTCTATTTATGAAAATTAACTTAAAATTGGTATGGAAAATTAATTTATTTAATAATTTCTTTGGAATTTTTCTATTTTAAAAACACAGATCCGGAAAGATTATGAAACAGATATCTTTGAAAACAGTAGGGAATTTAAATTTGGGATGGTAAATATTGTTTGAAAATTGGGCCGTAATTTTTTCAGTCAGAGACACAGGAAAACCGTTTCGTTTGAAATAGTTGTTCAGAAATACGACTTCTTGTTGAAATCCGGAGTAAGATGAACAAATATTAAAAGCCCGGAATATTAGTGTTTTGTTCATCACCGCAAGCTATTTAAACTTAATCTATCTAGGCCTTGCTTCACCCCAGATGACAATTCAGTAAAAAACTTTTCTGATTACAATTTAACCGCGAGAGAATCTTTTCTACTTGCTCTAGGATTTGAATTTAAACTTCCTTCTTTCAAACTTGGCCATATTGACTATTTTTTTTCCTTTAAGAAGCTGCTTAGCGAATAAAAAGACTTGCCCATCACCGGCAAATTGAAGGATTTTCGCTTAACATTGTCATATTTTGCGCAGGAATTTCGCCATCTCTCGCGCAAACTCAAATTCTTTTGGCTTTTACTGCGCCCAAATGAGATCGATACACTCAAAGGTTTAGGAAAAAGAAATGAGATAGTCATCACAAAACCTGATAAGGGTAGAGGTGTCGTTCTTCTTAAAAAATCAGATTACATAGAAAAAATGAATGTTGTTTTGTCCGATAACTCATAGTTAAAAAAGATCTCCCCATCCCCTCAATCTTTGTCCATCAAGATAGAAGACAGAATTAACTGTCTTTTGCTCAAGTTAAAAAACCTTAATATTTTGGATTAATTTATTTACAACCGCCTGCACGTTTCAGGTTCCTACCTAGGCTCTCTATACGGACTTCCCAAATGTCACACGAAGGGTATCCCCCTTCGCCACATTTTAGCATCTTATATTCTCCCCTCTTATAACTTAGCTAAATACTTGTCTTATTTAATAACCCCTCTTTCCTCAAACCAGTTTAAAATTCAAAATAGCTTGACCTTTGTTATAGAATTACAAAGTTTTCAGCTTATTATCCTTCCTCTATGCGAAGTTTCAATGTTTCATCTCTCTTTACTAATGTTCCTCTTGACCAAACCATTGACATAATTGTCCGACGTGCATTTTCCCTTAACAACTCTATTTTTGATGGATTTACTCCTTCACTATTAAAAGAAAACGCTGAAACTAGCCGTTAAGGACAATTACTTTACCTTTAACAAGTAAACCTACTGCAAAATAGATAGGGTAGGCATGGGAAGTCCTTTGGGCCCTTTCTTCGCAGTTATCTTAATTTCCTGGTTTGAGGAACAATTATTCAGCCATGAACTTTGAAACATTGAACCGATAATTTACCGCCGCTTTGTTGATGATACATACATTATGTTCAATACAGAGGAGTCCTGCAATTAATTCTTGCAATATGCCAATCATATACATCCTAATATTAAATTTACTTGCGAAAAGGAGCTTAATTCCTCCATCTGATTTTTGGATATCCACATTTCCCACGTCGCAACTGGCTTTGTAACCAAAGTTTTTCGTAAGCCAACCTTTACTGGTCAAGGCCCAAACTTTTTGAGTTTTTGTGACTTTTCTTTCAAAATAAGTGCCATCAAAACACTAATATTTCGGGCTTTCAATATTTGTTTATCCTATTCCTGATTTCACGAAGAAGTCGTTTCTCTGAATAACTATTTCAAACGAAACGGTTTTCCTGTGTCTCTGACTGAAAAAAGTACGGCCCAATTTTCAAACAATATTTACACCCCCAAATTTGAAAGCCCTACTGTTTGCAAGGATATTCGTTACATAATCTTTCCGGATCTGTGTTTTTTAAATAAAAAAAATCAAAAGAAATTATTAAATGAATTAAATAAATTAATTTTTCATACCAATTTTAAGTTAATTTTCATAAATAGACACCACATAGGATTAGAATTTAATTGTAAGGACAGAATCCCGCCTGAGGGAAAGTGTTCCGTTATTTACGAGTTTATTAGCCCTAATTGTAAAGTGGGGAGATAAAGAGGCATTACGGTGCGCACGCTGAGGGCGAGATTCTGTTCCCATTTGGGTGTTAGCCACAGGACAGGAAAGGTTCTCTCTACGAAAGAATTCTCACCTGTTAGGCTTCACTCTATTAATTGTAAAACTGAAATCACAACGAACGATTTTAAAATCTTAAAAACCACCCTAGATCTCATATCATTAAGGATTCTTGAATCCATTTATATTAAATACCTTTCTCCTTCGTTAAATTCCGATTTTTCTTCTCACCCACTACTTCTACTCTAAACAAAAATATTATCAACTTCCTAACCTTCTCTTTCTTTTTACGCTCCTTGCCCTTTCTCCCCAATTATCCTCTAACGGCTGATTGTTTAAGGTTGGTTTATCCTGATGTGTTTCCTCTGTTTCCCCAATCGTTAATTTTTAACTCGAAACATAATAATCCCAAAATATCAATTACCTGTAAATTTTTCGCTATTTTTCTCTTAATAAACATTAAATACTTTTCATAAATTCATCCTTTTGATTATCTGTTTAACTCTAACTTAAATTGTTTTACTATTCCACAAATTATATTTTCCAGTACCCAAAGATGGGTGTAAAGTTCACCTGAAACGTTGTATCAATTAAATGAAATAAATTCTCCTTTTTACGTCCTTCCGTTTATCCTTCAAATTATATATATATATATATATATATATATATATATATATATATATATATATATATATATATATATATATATATATATATTATATATATATATATATATATATATATATATATATGTATATATATATATATATATATATATATATATATATATATATATATATATATATATGAATCCAGCAAACTTTAAGAAACAGAAAAACAGGATAATTTTTCTTCAGAAATGTTATTTCCTATTTCTCAAAAATTCCATACAAGGGTGGGATCCGAACCGTCCACACTGAGGCAACGAGGATTGCTTTGATCTCAATGAAACCGTCCCTTAGACCACGCGGTTACGCATTCATGAAAGATATATATATATATATATATATATATATATATATATATATATATATATATATATATATATATATATTATATATATATATATATATATATATATATATATATATATATATATATATATATATATATATATATATATATATATATATATAGGGTCTTCCAACAAGGACGTTCGACCTTTGTCAGGCGATAGTGTCCATGTTGTTAAAGTGATATCTGGCAACCTCACTGTGAACTATTTGGTAGTACTTGGCAGGGCACAAGTCACGCTGGAAGGTTATAGCGTTGAAAATCGTGTGAAACTCTCTTAAATTTCATTATCAATATCAGTGTTCCGTTCGACAAACTTTCTGCGCATAACGTGATTTCTCTCATATTCAACGACGAGGCCTATTTTTGGATGAATGGATTTGTGAACTAGCAAAATGGTCGAATTTTGGACGAAAACAATTTACATAATATACACCAGCACCAATTAATCACAATAAAGTCATTGTTTGGTGCGGATTTTCGTCTAACAGAATCATCGGTCCTTATTTTTGTAAGAACGAAGATGGGATTGTCATAACCGTCAACGGCGAGACCTACAGATCGATGATAAGGAACTTCTTGTCACCTCAAATCGATTATATGCCTGATATGAATACTGACGAACTATGGTTCCAACAGGACGGCGCTACGTGCCACACTGTGCACACCACGATACACATTTTGCACCAGCGATTTCAGAGCAGGGTCATCTCGCGCGGCGGCCACTTCAACTGGCCACCGAGATCATGCGATTTTACGCCATTAGACGACTTTCTTTGAGGGTACCTTAAATCGTAGGTCTGTGAGAATAGTCCGCAAACAGTTGATATCCTCAACGTGAACATAACGATCACATCGAGCAAATTCAGCCAGATTTATGCGACAAAATTTATCGGAAATTGGGCCTCCCGAATATGTTCCACCAAGCGAAGCCGCGGCGGACATTTGAACGACATTATATTTCACACTTAATGCCATAAAATGTACTTTCAAATTTAAAATAAATTGACCTCATATATCACACCCAACTTGTTTTATGTACATTTAAAAATCCTTTGTATACATATATATATATATATATATATATATATATATATATATATATATATATATATATATATATATATATATATATATATATATATATATATATATGTATATATGCACGTTAATTGCCGGGTTCTTCATTTGAATGATGACGGCGTCAGCCATCCGCACTCTTTTGCGATTTGGGAGTCTCAGGATGATGGGGGTGTCTTGAATCAGTTTTTCACGGGTTAGGGTAGTCCCATAATTATTTTCCGAACAAAATATTATTGGGTTTCTTCTTCTTTGCGGTTGGTTCGAATTAGTTCATCATTCTCTTACGCTCATGAGGGATATACAATATATATATATATATATATATATATATATATATATATATATATATATATATATATAGGTATATCTCTCTCAAAGTAGCACGAGAGAATGATGAAAATGAACCAATTAAACCACATTGAAAGAGAAAACGGAATAATTTTTCCTTGCAGTAATATTTTTATTACCTTTTTTGCGTAGTGTACTAACGACATACATTTAACTGTGAACAAAGCGGTGCTCGCTGCCTCAGTGTGCCTGGTTCGAATCGCTTCTCTGCACAGATTTTTTCGAAAAAAGGTAATAAAATATTACTGCAAGGAAAAATTATTCCGTTTTCTCTTTCAATGTGGTTTCATGGATTCATATATATATATATATATATATATATATATATATATATATATATATATATATATATATATATTTATATTGTTAGAAGCCCAAGGAAAGGAAATCTGGTAATTTAAGTGAACCTTATAACAGCTTATCAAAGAAAATGGGAATATTTGAAACGGAGAAAATAGGGCAACCTTTTTAACACCCATATGGATGGTAAAAAAAAACCAGTTGGATTTGTATTTAAGTTGTCAAGCGCTCTTTGTTATTACAAGCATAAACGCGCATCGATGAGTCACTATACTCATCTACAGGATAAAGGTTGGTTCAAGAATTTTTTTAATAAGGAAGTTTACGTTTTTAGCAAGTGAGAGAGAAACGTGTTATTTAGAAGGAGAGGGCATGAGCCTTTTATTTTAATACGGGAAAATCACATGACACTTGATATATAATAGATGAAGGGCGAAAAAGAGTCACACTGCTTAATCCGTTTCTAAAATCGCATTTTCTTTCTTAAACTTTAATATGGTTCACATTATGTATTCCAAAGATGGTAATTGGCAGGTTGTGATACCAGCTTTCTTTTCCTTGGGCTATAATCTACATCCATTATATATTACTTGTCATGTAAGATCACGTAATAAATATATATATATATATATATATATATATATATATATATATATATATATATATATATATATATATATATATATATTTATATATATAGATCGTCAACAAGATTGCTTATAAGAAGGCGTAATTTTAATTGTAGTAAAATGGATACGAACATCATTGACATTCTTATTTATTGTTGACAATGTTTCGAATTTCCTAATCCATTATCAGGCCTAAGTGAAAAAGACGAATATATGAGGCGAATAAATGCTAACTTTGGGGGAAATTTTAAATTTTAGAATCATGGTCTAAGAGAAATTAAATATATAATTAAACCTAAATTCCAATCAAAATGGAATAATAAAGATAGTTAATTTTAAAAAAAAACTTATAAAATCACAAGTATTTATTAATCTTAAGTAAAATTACTGATAAATTTCTAATATAATAGAGATAGAAAATAATACCTTTGGCCGCTAGTCGAAAGGACGTAAATTTTCTGGAATTCTGGGTAGGTTGGTGGTCGGAGATTATTAACAGGTTTGAAGCTGGTTGGTTGTGGTTATAAACGACAAGGTGTAGCATGTCAGGTTGCGATTTAACATAAAGAATTGTGTTTTAATAAAAATCTTTTCTTATTCAAATCCAGAAATCAAGGGGGGCGGGGGCTCTACGTCAAAATATATAAAAATAAATGCACGTTTTACTGTTTATAAACAAGACAACAATTGTATATCCCTTCCCGTTTCAACAATAGCCACGGGATTAACAGTCTTTTGCTCCAATGGCACTACATTTAATTTCTATTGACTAGTAAATAAAAAATTCTTTTTGACTAAGCTCAACGAAAATACTAATGAAATAAGTATCGATCTATAGTTGATCTGACGATTTCCCAGAAATTGTTTTCCCCCTGATTCCCAATCTAAAATCCTTGAAATCTCCAGAAGCGCTGCTATAAGCATTTTAAAAGGTATGTGAACCCTTTCGCACTTTTTTATTTAGTCGTATTCTATCACTGACTGTGAGCAGCCTAAACGACTATCTTCCATTACTGTATAGTGTATGTAACAAAGTATGTATTTGAAGCCTTTATAAGTTTCTTGTTTCTATTGTGTTCTTAAAATTCAATGTTTTCTGAGTCAAATACTTTTCCATCGTCTGCTAAGGCCACGTAGAGCGGTTTTCATATTTATATGTCTTCTGAAATAGTAGGTAAACAGTGTGAAGATGATCATAATTAATTTACTTTCTGAAACATGTCTCTTCCGGTGTCTTGTAGCACTTGATTGTTATTCTGAGCCCTTTGTTTATGATTGCTTTAGATAATTTATATTTTGCTTAAGCTTTGCCTGGCACCTTTAAAAAAAGTAAAACAGGAACGTTGGACAAAGCCAGTGAAATTTTCCTTTCCAATAAATACAGTCGGTAAAGGGGCTATCTAATAGGCAAGTAAAACTTTCACATATGAACAAAGTAAAATAGTTTCTGTCAAAATATTATTATAGTTTTCTAATTATGAGCGTTACTTGATCATTAAATCTATTAAACCTCTACCCTAGTGGAATTTAATTTAGTGGGTATCTATTTTCCTTTGCGTTTCAAGTTACAGTAGGTTTCTGCTATGGTTTTCCCTTGTTTTATCGATTTTTATTTTGTATCTATGGTTGATCTCTGATTTACAAAATGTGATAAGCAATATAGATAGACTTAAGTAAAATTTTCCTGTTGACGACTATGTAATAATTAATCTAACTTTTTGGTCCAATTTGAGCGATCCAAATCTGTCTTCTGCTCACTCTCTCCCTCTCTTTCTCTCTTTCTTTCTGACATAGTTTGACATTATATTATATCAATACCATATTTTATCTATGGGAAAGGGACTAATAACTTAAAGGCGAATCGAAAAATGGGCGGAACGCCACGAGTTTCCACGCGCAGAGCAGCGAGAATAGAGTGCAAAACGAGGTCAGGTAAAATTTAGGCAATGCACAGCTCAAGGTTATTTGAAGAGGCATGTAGAAAAATATAATATTATTTACATAAAATAAGAGAATCACTGGACAAAATTAAATTGGTAAATGAGGGGAAAATTGCAAAGTTATGCATCATACACGGAAGTTAGAAATTAATGCGTTACAGAAGGAGATTATTCCAATGTGGAGGATTAACTCAAATGGGTTGCTAAAGTGGGGGGAGGGGTTAGCTTACGAAGGATTTCGGGTGAGACGTCAGGGTAAGGTCTCACGTATGTCTTCTGCAGGTAATAAACGTGAGGGCGAGGATACTCGGAGCTTCTGAGCGGGGAGTTGACGTGATGACGGTTCTCCAAGGGATGGGGGGGGAGGCCAGTCCAGGGGAGAGTATTTCGGCCACCTGAAGACGAGGAAGGAGCGAGAGGGTTTCGACAAGAGTTGATAAGTTGAGTCGGAAAAATCGCTCGGTGGCGATCGTCGAATGGTAATACCTCACTAACTGGGCTAATTCCAACGACACGAAAAGTTAAGCCGTCACTTTCCTTCGTTGTTAAGCACCTGACTTGGAGCTAGGGGAAATGCTTCTTGGACCCTGGCAATATTCCTCAACTCTGTATCTCCCACTTGGAAGACGAGCCCTATATATCCGAGGCTCCCGCCGCAGGGATGGGGAAAACATGCAGTGTTTAGCCAGAGCTACTCTCGAATGGCCTCGAACTTTCACGCCCAGGTGACTCTAACTCGCAAAAAGGTGGTCCGGGGTGGACGCGGGGGGTTACCAATTTAAGCCTAACCAAATTCTAGAATTTTCTTTAACGCATGGACGTCACTTCCGTGCTGGAAAAAAATTCTACGTGGAATTCCCCCACACTTCCTATCTCTCTCTCTCTTTCTGTCTGTATCTCTCATCACTCTTGAAAGAAATATAAAATATAATTTTGTTTCATCCTAAAAGCTGTACTGATCTGCATATTTCTACGTATTAACAATTGTTGTGTCACTTTTTTCCATTTTTTACTTCAACTCTCACATAATCATCTAGAGGTGAATGTTCCATTTGTCTGTGTTTTCATGAGTGATTTATATAATGCTTCACTTCATAATTTGAGTGAGATGTAAGTCATACACTTTTAACTACTATGAAAAATCTATTTCATGTTAGTTACTAATTTGAATAATCTATAGGCTATTGAGATATTTCTCTTATAAGTTATGCTATGATTCTCTGCATGAGGAATCATAACCAAATGTGGCATTTTAAACTCTAAGTATATCATTGTGCTCATTTGATATACTTGTAACATGAGAGTGTGAAGTGGGCGCTTTATTTATTCTATTTGAAATTATTTTTTATGCCTATAGATAACCGAGTGCATTAAGGCTATTGACTGATTTTAGTGAAATCAAGTCAGTTTCGAGATTCACGTCAGCGCTCTGACGAGTCTTTCTTTCCGATAAGCCCTTGCAATCTACACCGTACCATATTATTGGGTAGGGGAATAAGTTCTTGCGGTTTTATAAAATTTATTCATTTCCATTAATAATTTTAGAAAAAAACTTTCTTTTTAATTCATAACAATATGCAATTTAATCAATAATGTATTTTCCAGTGTTATTTACGACTTCTTCCCAACGATCAACTAGTTTTTCGATGCCTCTGCAATAAAAATCCCTGAATTTTGACTCGAAGAATTCGTCTAACCAGGTTCTTAATTCCACATCAGTATTAAACGAAACGCCACGCAAATTGTCGGAGAGCGATCGGAACAAATGGAAATCCGATGGACCCAAGTCTGGCGAATATGTAGGATGCGGTAGGATTTTCCAATTAAGCGTTCGGATGGCGTCTTTTGTCGTATTGACAATGTGAGGACGAGCATTGTCGTGTTAAAGAAGGAATCCATAACGTAGATGAGGTCGCTTTTCACGAATAGCTTCAGCAAGTCAATACATTTGTTAAACGTAGAGTTCTGCATTGCAATCCCGTTGTTCGCAAGGAGCCCATCAAGAATGATGCCTTCACAATCCCACCATACACACAGCATCGTGTTTCGTGGATGAATTCCTTGCTTTAATCGCGGAAGAGGTTTTTTATTGGGATTTAGCCATTGTTTTCGATGGTTCATGTTGACATAAACACATCACTTTTCCTCGCCAGTGATGATGCGGTGAAAAATCTGTCCCTATATCCACGAGTAGCCTTATAACAAGCAAGCAAACCTGCGGCAATTGTGGAGCGTTGGAGTTTGTTGCTTTCACTTAAGGCGTGCGGAACCCATGCTCTGAGTTTTTTAACTTTCCCCTATCGAATGAAGGTGATTCACTACAGTTTTCTGATCATACGCCAATTGTACAGCTAATTCTCTAGTCGATTGACGAGGATTTTCATGAAGAAGGTTGTTCAATCGATCTTCATCCAAATTAATGGGGCGACCAGAACGTTCTTCGTCATTAAGATTGAAATGACCGTTTTTGAAACGTGAAAACTACCATTGAGCTGTCCTTTCTGATAAAGCATTTTCTCCGTACACAGCACAAATATCGCGACGAGCTTTGACTGTGTTTGCATTGTTTCCGTCTCGATTGAAAGTGAATAACAACAAGTGTCAAAAATGCGCCTTTCTTTCAACTTGACATTCCATTTTAAGGGTACAGAGCAAAAATTAAATTAACACAACTTTTAAATAAACGGCAATGACTTATTACTCAACTTAAAGACGTAGCCTAAGCAAAAGCCTACTAGTCTACGCTGTTAAGAGACGTAGCCTAACCTATGCAAATTTTACTCTCATTATTTATTATTGTTTCTTAATATGTGCACAAATCAAGTCACCAAAACTTAAATCAAAACCCCTTCAAAAAAACGCAAGAACTTATTCCTCAACCTAATACATAATGAGTATCGAGTGACTTCACCAGATCATCAAATGCAAAAAAATCGATCCCTCGAGTAAGTATACCAAAATTATTGCAACAAAGTTCTGACGATGATGTTCTAAGAGTCACTAAGGGTTCACCACAATCATAACATTGAAGATGTTAAAATGTTAGAATATTGTAAGATACTTCATTTTGTTTTGCACCTTTCTTCCTTCCGTGAAAAGCGCGCAAACCTAATCACTATATTTGGTTTTCATTACGTATAGACAAACGCTTACCGCTTTATTTGAATTGTTACCTGTACGTAACTTCCTCCTGCTTCATCGTACCGTCAAATGGAGAAACACGAATCACTTATTCACGCGGGCAATGGATCTTCCGGCAACAGCGTCTCTCTTTTGTGACTTCTTCAAGGCTACAAAAGACAATTACCTCTAGTGATTCACATGAATTTGCAGAAAACAGGATAGTGTGTTCTCGTGAGAATCAACTGATTACGTCAACAGACACCCGAATGCACTTGGCCAAACAATGTCCCGATTAAGACTGTAATAGCTACCTTCAATCGCACTGATAGCTTTTCAAGATTGGAATGAAAAATGCTCATTAGCAAATAAGCCTGAAGTAATAACAATGCTTAAGTTTACTATAAAAATAATACCTCATATTTCACAGGAAACGTCACCAAGCCTCAACACGGAAGCCGATTGCAAGGTAGAAACAAACAGTGGACCTCTGAAACATCCTAACCAAAGCTTAAGATGCGGTTGTTCTGTTTGATGATGACTTGATCTATCGTAAAGGATTTTGAATAAGAAAAAATGAAAATTTCATTTCTATAAAGTTTTAAGTCATTTAGGAGGCAAGAACAGTGCTCCCGATGTTGTTCTGGAATACAGTCGGTAAGTAAGTGGTCTTTCCAGGCCCCTCAAGCTCTTGCCGCCCTCCTCTTCGACGATTCTAGACACCATAGCCACACAGATGTTCTTCTTCGCGAGCGATCTCATTTCGATCTTTTGAGCACATTTGAAACCCTTTCTCACTGCCAAACGGGTGACAACTTGAGGTCTGCCTGAACAAAGTTGATATTTGTGGTCTTCCCATTTTTTGTGACTCTTTGAGACTATGTAGACGGTCATCCAATCCGGCTGACAATGAGCCGCTTGTAAATGTCGGACTTGTTGTGACCGGCCCGTGAGCAGGAGAGCAGAGATCTAGATTCTTTTGACTTTCATCTCGACACTCGAGGTGAATACACGTTTAATGAGAGGTGCTAAAAAGTAGAACTTTAAGTTTATTTGAGGAAACTTTTTATTTCACTCACGTAAAGTTCTCGAAAGATAAAAAAGGAGTGTAACAGATCTTTTACAACACTCGGTATACGAACTCACTTCTTTCGTACTGGAGAATTTCACGACATTTACCTGAATGTTGAATAAGAAAATGAAATGATGTTATCTTTATGCGATAAATAAGGAGATCAATGTAGATATTACGTCTGATATTTAAAGTATAAATAGTAATCAAAAAATTTGGTCATGGTCGCAAAGGAAAACAGAGCACTACGATATTATTCCTTTTGAAACGCTTTTGAACTTTACTAGACAAAAAGAAGCGGTTTTACACGGTGACTTCGATTCCAGAAAATTGATTTCCTAAAGTAACGCAGAATAAAGGCAAAGAATCTTACATGTTGATGCATCACATCAAAGACTTTAATTCTTGCTACGCTTGATCTATTAGCCTTCTGTTAACCCTTTTAAATTCGAAAGTAGTTTCATACGTGAGAATCCCCCAGGAAAGATATGATGAATTTTATAGTTTATTCTACACAAAAAATAACAAAATTCTAGCTATAAACCTAGAATTTCTAATATACAGAGTGTGGTGGTTAATAAGCGCCTTTGAAAACTCTGAATTCTGCTCATTGCTCTGACCCCCAAACATGTATCAAAAGTCATGATGACAAGTTCCCTTTCCTCATCATGCATGGTCTTTACGGTGTTCAGTAGCAAGTGCCACGTTATGCCACCGTTTTTCTTTCCGGACAGTTACATCAAGCGTATGGAGGAGTAGTTGCTGATCCAGGAGGTGGCCGCTGAAAGGCTCTAAATCTCGCAGCAGGGTTCAGCACCAAGCCACACGCAGAAAAACCAGTCATGCCTGTCAGATAATTGTTTTTGATCCAATCACTCCGTACATCTGTCCTGCTAACTCCACAGACTGCATCTCCCAAGAAACTCATTTGTAGGGCTTGGTTAAGATTGTGAATAACATGTTCCCGTGAACCTGGAACTTAGGTTAAGGATCTGCACCATTTTCACCCAGTTAAATAGTGAACAATTAAGAAAGCCTCCAGCTAGTTCAGACAGCGCCTAGGGTCCGATATTGAGGCCGACCGCGATTTCATTGAATTAAATGCTTCGAGTCCTTAACTAGTATCTTTGCTAAATATAGGAGTTAAATTAACTGTCTTATTTTCTTTAATATTGAATTAGGTGAAATATCCACAAAATGTACGATTAAATTAGGTGCTGTATATAGATAATTCAAAAGCGCAAAAGGATTATCAGATTGCATACAATTTCAAAAACCAGCTATACTCTAAAATATCGAAAATGATGCTTGCATTTTTCTCGACTTGTCAAACAATAAATAAGATTCTTTAAAACAAATTATTAATTTAAGCACGTGTAGATATCTAAGCGATTTTATAAATATTAAAATAATAGTTAACCAAATAATTCTCCATAAATACAATACATAATAAGTTTTGATAAAGTCTACATTTTTAAATATTAAAATATATAATTAGAAAGGAAATTAATTTTCATCCTTGGAAAATATAAATTTTGTACACATCTCATCACAAAAAATTATAGTCAAATTACCGTAACAAATTAGGATGGGGACTGTTAAAACGCATTTGTAATTTTGCCAAAATGTATGTAGTTTATTCTGGATTATATAAAGTCTGTTTACCTTATTGCAGATAAAAGACTCATGATAAAGTTTCAAGCTTCTGAAATAGTGGGTAGGGTAGTGAAATGAATTGAAGATTGACCGGAGAACTGCAGGCAAGACCTGGTTCTCACGGAAATTTATTCATCATGAGATCAGTCATGAATGACTTTCTTCAAGAATCTGTTTTCGGACGTTATTTTTTTTTAACTTATTTAAACCATCCGAACCTGAATTTATTAGAAAAAATTTCAAAATTTGTTGAATATAAGAATTAGTGTAGTTAGTAGGGCAAAATATCATAGTAAGGATAAAAACATGTAAAAGACTTTGTTCGATTCCTTAAACGGTCAGAAATTTGGCAGAAGCGATTCAGTGCGGACAAGTTGAAGGTAAATGACCTAATTCATGTGGAGGGAGGGGGCATATTTCCCAAAAAATATTGTAAAGAATTTAGGTGTGTTAATTTGGAGTGATCTAAAATCTGCGAAACGAGGAACATTACTATATCAAAAGTCAAAGAGGGTTCTAAAATAAATAACTAGAAAATTTGTGTCTAAATAGAAAAGTTTATTCTTCCTTTATACAAAGCGCGTGTGTAGAGATCTTTTGGCGTATGCAGCCCAATTATTTACAGCATATATGTGATAAATGATTTAAGTATTGAAACGCATCTAACATTAATCGTCGAAATTAAGTCTTGAACTTAGCCATAGAAGGTACGAAAACAGACTAAGAAACCTCAATTTACTTCCACTGGAAACAAGGCATCTGCGGGGACAACTTATTGAAGTCTGTAAAAAAAATACTACATATACTATTTGGTCACTGACATAAATTATGCCTTAATATTTGAGAGAGATAAACAAAAATAAGAGACTAGGCGAATCAAATGTATCAAAAAGTAGAACAAATTATTATTAATATAAATAGTTTTCTTCTGATTTACTACCTACGGACATTTGCGCGAGTTAAAAAAGTAAAAAATTCTTTAGGATTAATAGCAACATGAAATAAAATATACCCAAGATGAGAATCATATCGCTAATTTTCACGAAAACGGAGAGGTCACCACTGCAAATGTCGTACAATCTAAATCAAATCGATTAACGTGTATGACTTAGTTACTAGGAGGAGAATGTGGTGTATCTTGTGGGCAGCCACTAGCATTCAGGTATTTTGCGGCAAGCCGCGAATGGTGGCTTCTAAGACACAAGAAAGTGACCTTAAAATTAGAGTTATTTTTACAACCGAGTTCGCCAAAGATGAAGACTCTTTAATTTGGAAGAAATTATTTTACAAAGTAGCAGATCCATTCGACGTACCATATGTTAAAAAAATTCCTGAATATAGGGTGCAAATCTCTGTGGTAGATCTAATTTTGCTGCAGTTCAACTCTGGACGCCCAAGCTTGTTCATCTCTTCGCTCATTTTAAAGATGCCAGCCTGACTAGGCAGTCAGCATAAGGGTACAATTGAGTAAAGAGTAAAGGGTGCATTCTTGATTCAGTCAAGTTTAAAAAGACAAGTTATGTGGTGTTGGAGGCTAAGGTGAGAGTTGATAGTGTGTGTGTGAGCGCCAATGAATATGTGTGAAACGAGGTCGGAGAAAGATAGAGAGAGAGAGCGCGAGGAATGTTGTGTGTGAGATGAGATGGTGAAATCTCCACTTCCTGTGCCGAAAATTTGAAAGAAGACGCGATAGGCTAATAAGGACACTGTCTTGAACGGCTAATAAGGAACAGATGGAGGTTCTACTGCTAAACAAGGGGAGACCTTCTTAGATGTTTCTTCTTAAGTTAATTATTTTAATCAATAAAAGTTAAAGCATTAGGACCTGTAATCAATTTAAAAAAATTTCCTCCTTGAATTCCGGAGGGATTCATCATATAAATATCAACATTTACCTGGAAAAATTAAATGAAAAACTTTATAAGATATTCAAAGGGACTATTGGAAATTCTTGAGTAGGAGAGACTAGCAATTCTACCCCAAATATAATAAAATGAGTATAAATTAAAATTATGAGATTGTAGTGATACAATATGGACAACGGCATGATAAAATTTAAAACCATGCTATGGAAATATAATTACTTCTACATACCCTGTCGAGGTATGCCTATATAGACCCCTTTCGGTGTTAGATCGCGTACACTTGCACGGGCAGATAACCGATATGAGACCGTCTGCGATATGTTTGGAGCAATTAAAGGAGTGGAAGGCCACCTCCTTGATAAGTGCGTTTATAATTGGCCGGGATTTATCTACTGGCTTGCCAAGTTGTAGTTCAATAATATATAAAGATCAAGGCCCTCAAAATATAATTTTAGTATAAATAATAAATGGGGCAATATATATACAAAAAGGGGAACAAATTATGCGAAAAGAATAGTTAATTAGATTGAGACAATTTAAACTGTGACAGAGTTAAGCGGGGAGTGAAAAATTATCATTAACCCGAATAATGGATATTATTAATATTGAGCCGGTAGTCAGAGAGATCTGATCTTAAACACGAGAGACTGTCCTTTAGCGCCTAGGCCTTCGTGGCCCTCGTGATCGCGGACTGTGCGATGGGGTTAGGGGAGAGCTGCAGGATCTGGTCGACCAACACGGCGCATAACATAATGGGGGCTGCTATCACGTCAGCCCAACCAGTAAAATACTCACATTCGAGATAGCAGCGAACCACGAGGAACCGATTTGCGTGCCCCAATTAGTCATGGATTACTGCAAGTTTATCGTGGTCGGAGCTCACTGAAGCGAGCAACTTTTCTGAGACGACGATGCAAGTGCAGCCAGTGTCTCTAACGACGGTTGACACTCTGCAACCATTAACGTTTCGTTTTCGAATTCAATCACACCGGAGGAAGCTTTGTTGAACAAAATGTTGACTTGCTGTCTTGGAGGACTACTTGTTACGGAAGTTGCTGAAGTTTCAGGGCAAGCGATCGGATGAGAGAGAAAGGCACTTATCTGTTGGACTTGCTGATTAGGAGCTGAACGGAAATGGGAGCTTTGAGGACAGTTGTTTCTCATGTGACCGGGTAGGCCGTAGGAAAATATACTCCGAGCCTTCGTGGGTAATTCGACACTGGGGGATTAATGATGGGAAACTTAATATCCTTCGCTTCCAAAGGGGAGATGGTATTTTGGTTTGGAGGTACCTTCACAAACTTGAACCAGTTCTTCGGGGGAAACTTGTGGATGTTTCCTTTATTTGGGGAGATGGGGATGCGATTTATTTGGGTCTCTCGTGTATAGATTGTGGCTTGATGCGTGCATATCCTCTTCTTCGATAGATTCCTTAAAGGAAGACACGCGTCTATCCTCACGAATGCGTGGGTTTCGGAGTAAGTAGAGCAGACATTAACTGATCCTGAAAGACGAGATCAAATAGGTACTCGTAAAATCGGTAGACTTGAGCTGAGTCCAAACAGAATCGAAGATTTCTCTGGATGGTGAATCTAAATTGGCGGTAGGTTTGGCCAGCCAGTATCCTCGCCTGGCGGAACTTTGCCCTATAGAAAGCAGGATTCAGATTAATAGCTGATAATAGTCTCGACTTGAGGGTTGCCTTGGCGGGGAGCAAAATGATAACTTCCCGAGGATGTGTATTGAAGAGGAGGAGTATTCGAGCAAATCCATCTGCTTCAACAATGTTCCACTGGTTCAGTTCTAACTTTTCTCAAAGTGAGTTAAGTAGGCGCTGACCCTCATTGTCCTTAAACACTAGCAACTTTACCGAGTTTGTTTAGGGGTATTCATTCCTTGAGCTAATGGAAAGGGTTTCCAATTGGTTTCTGTTTAGCTCGCGTTCGTGCTGATAAATTCTTTCTTTTTCTTCCAATTCTCTTTGCTCTCTTCTCTCTTCAGCTTCTCTCTGTTTTCTGTCTTTCTTCTCTCTTCAGCTTCTCTCTGTTTTCTATCTCTCTTCTCTCTTTAGCTTTTCATTGATGTTTTTCCCTTTTTTTCTGCCCTTTCATTTGTTTCTTCCTCTTGAACATAGACAAGTAGATCCTTGCCGGACAACCCAAGGATCTCTCTTTGCTGACGAAATGGTTCAAATGATGACATCGTACTGGTGTAGATGTACGTCTGGTCTCTCGACGCGTACAATGACACAGGAAAGATTATGGGGGTCTGAAGATCGTACCAAAATTCCTACCGGAGATTTACCCACACAACGATTTTAACACAATCAATAAAAAAAATACAATTCAAAAATTGATCTCATTTTGACCAGTAATTATAGGGTCTTTTAATCCTGGACGGACATTAGTAGGGGATTTCGAGAGAGCTTGTGTCCGAAAAAAAACGCACAAAGAAAATAAACTTGGGAAAATTATGATCCCACGGGCACCACAATAAAATGATCAATTCAAAAAATTAAGAATTTTTTCCACTCTCTTTGGATAACCTTGATAGAACATGGCAAACTGGTTATTGATTAAGTTAACTGGGGTCGGGGGGGAGTTTGAACACAAAATAACTTAAATTTACCTGAGACCAGATTTCAATATAATAATGATGATATATATATATATATATATATATATATATATATATATATATATATATATATATATATACATATATATATATATATATATATATATATATATATGTGTGTGTGTGTGTATGTGTATGTGCACGGGTAGGGATCAGAAACGAGGCACTCTACGATATGCTTTTGAGCGATTGAAGGAGTGGAAGGCCACCTTCTTGATGAGTGCGTTTATAATTCCCCGAGATTTATCTACTGGCTTGCCAAGTTTCAGTTCAAGGATATATAAAGTGCAAGATCCCCCCAAAAAATATAATTTGAATATAAATAATAAATGGGACAATATATATACACAAAGGAGAACAAATTATTCTTTAAAGAATAGTTAGTTAGATCGAGACAATTTACAATGTGACAGAGTTAAGCTGGGAATGAAAAATTATTGTTAACCAGAATAATGAATAATATTTAAGTTCGACCCGGGAGTTAATTAAAAAGTGGATGCAGGCGACGAATGACTGGAGTTGTAATCATGGGATTGCAAGCAAAATCGGTTTATCTTGAAGCTTAAAGTTGTTCAGAGGATCAAGATCTACGGCACACGTCTTTGATGAGCCATTACTGAAGGTTCTAACGAGAAGGACTCGTAGTTTGAGGTTTGTGTACTTCTTGCAGAAGAATGAGATTTCTCTGCTTCAGAGAGATGTAATCTCAAACACGAGAGACTGTTTTCTGCGGCACGGCAGGGAGCCTAAGACACGGAGAACGGTAGTCTTGAAGGGGGGTGCGATACGAGAGAAGCAGCACAGAACTCCTGGAAGAAGACGACTAGATGAGCTTACCTCTGAACAGGGGCCAAAGCTTCACGAAGGGCGACCTGCTGTTGAGATCTTAACGACGAGGTACGACTCGAACAGCGATTGCAAGACTTCGCGGGAAAACAGACAAACAGTCAACTTAAGGAATGACAGACGCAGGGTTAAATATCCCGGTGGCTGGTACGTTTGATAGCCACAGGGCATAGCCGTCCCATGAGCTTTTCACAGTGCCAGTCTGTGCAAACATATTTCGCGATTAGGGGTTGGGTCGAACAGCAAAGTTTACTCCAGGATATGGGGTTGATCTCGTACTGGCGCGTTCGCGGGGAAAGAAAATGTTTGCGTGGCATAGATGGGTGAGAACTTGGCGTTATCGCGGGAGAGATAGAGCGATGTGTCTGTCCCGCTTAAGTTAATACACCCGGGTCAGGCGACTCAGCACAAGACAGCTTCCTTCTCGTAGATTCTAAAATTACTACGCCAAGGAGCACGTGGTCTGGGGCTCGAGGGGCTTCATCTCACGCTCTTCCTACGAGGAAAAGCCTCTAACTTACGCCTATATTGGTCATGCTTTAATATGTACGAGAAAATAAATGAAATTATACTCCTTAACAAAGAAGAATAAGTTCATATGAGACTACAAAATTATATGCACTATTTTATTATAGTTAATTTAATAAATCTATATAAAACTGGTGCATAATACTTTTTCAAATACATTTTTTTGTGTGTACAGGAGGCAGTCGTCAAGATCAGTCTGGAAGGATGAATGTTGATACGGTATTTGGCTGCATTTAAATATGACTCACACTTTTATAAAAGAGAAGCTTTTTCAGAGAGATCAATTTCAATGAAGATAAAAGGAGTTTGATGTTTGTAAAAATTCAAGAAATGATAAGAGACATGGTGACCGTACGCTTTATTTGTCTAGGAACCTTTTCAACTTCAATACTGCCCTCTGGCACTCTATCGTCTAATTTGAGGGTATTTTGACGCTAAGTCGGGTGAAAGGCGCAGGAACGCCAGGAAAATTAGGAGAGTACGGTTTTTAAACTCAAGTCATACCCAGGAACTGAATCATATATTTCATATGGTTCGCTACTTGGTACACAAAATTGCAAACACAGTACCTTCCACCCCTTGGGTTTTACCTTTTCTTGATCAACCACAAGCTCTAAATGAGATAAAGATAGTAACAAGCAAGAACCTGTTTTACCAAGTTTACAGTATGCTGCACAGATTCTAGCATTGATATGCAGTGTCCAAGTGATGTAAGTGATGTGTATCGTGGTACACCATTCTATACCATACAATGCTCCTGTATTATGTGGGGGGGGCGGCTTAATCAACTACTGCAACGCAAACCGTTTAAGGACTGTTCTCAGAGATTAACGAAAGACTAGGAGGTCAAACTTGAGGCGTTTGGTTCAAATCCTTAATAATCAGACAGAGTGCTTAAATGGTTGGCGAGATTTACTTGAATAGGCCAAGAGTATCGTTTAAGGTTAGTTAAAGATAAATGAAGAAAAAAATACAACTTTATTTACAAACATTAAAATAAGAATTAAAAAAGGGCAAAAGGAGATTATTTTAATTGAAATAGTCTCTAGATAATTATTATGAGGAGGGATTCTCAAATAGAATTAATTGATTAGCGTTACTAAGCTCAGATCAAAAGCGGGAACTTGACAATACTAATAATGGCAGTGGTTTCAGTCTTTCGGGTCGGTGACTTTGATAAGGTCCTTCTTGCGATAAGACGAGTGGGAAACGATCCGATGAGGCAAGTGGTGCAAGGTCCGAATATGGCAGGTTGGGCATGATCCGAACCAACCTTCCGATGAAGATAGCCAATCTTCAAAGATTAAGTTCGACAGGAAATGTAGGACTTCTCGTAATTTCAATGGAAGAGGAAACTTGTTTTCCTCAAACTTAATCGATTGAAATTTTCTTCGGTTACATTAACTAAGGAAGACTGTCGCGCAAATTCAAAGGCTTGCCGATGATAGAAGTTACCAATTGACTGGGATAGAATCACAGCGGAGAAAGTCTTCTGTCTGATGAACGATCACGGGACTTCAACTCGTGACGATGAGGACGACCTTGAGGTATGTGCGAGACTCTTCAATCTCCAGTTAAAACCGAGTATTTGTATGGGCGATTCTGAAGGGAAAGGGGTAATTTGGAGAAAGGTGTGACAAGCTTCAGACATCTTAAACCGGATGCGGTTTCGATTAATCATTTAACAACAAGGCGCTAAACACAGCGGGTCTTTCTCGCCTCGTCAACGGGTAGGGGAAGGTTCAGGACAATTTCGCAGGATTGGGGGATATATTCTCAATGCGTTTAGGAGTCAAACCTTCTCAAATGTTCCTGAACAGGAAGTAGCATTTTCCATTGCGGGATACAATCGCCCGTGGTCTCCAAATAACGTGAGGAGGTGAGAGGTTGTTCTTTTACAACTCTCTTCGTTGAGATGGAACTTTTCTGAGAGAAATAAAAGAACAAGGGAAATCGCAGAGTTGGATGGCAAAAAATATTATTAAGTCGTCAGCCTGATAAAAAAAAACGGAGAGCCTGACCTGTATTCGACAAGCTTACAAAAGACTATGATATTGATCTGAGTAAAAAAAAATTTAATTTGGATGGGTCGACAAAAAAATTCACATTTAAATTAAGGAACCAAATTAGAATTATGTCTAAAAGGGTAGTGGAATAACAACAAAAACACTATATTGAATAAGTAACTAGAAGCATCATAGATATAATATGTACAGAGTTAAAAGAAGAAGAAAAATCATATATATATGATTAGCTTACGAGTTTACAGGCGACCTATATATTAGTGGATTAGCCGGCATTGTCGGCTAATAGATTCTGGCTAAGATTATCAGCTATACAATTCTCGGAACCACGTATATACCAAACTTTAAACTGATATTGCTGGAGTATCAAAAGCCATGGCATTATACCTCCGTTCTTGCTCTTAGTATTCCGGAGATAAGACAAATTACGATGGTCAGTTTCGAAAATAAATTATTTCCTTATTAAATGCATGCTAAATTTGGTAATACTCCATACTATAGTTAATTTATTTCCGTTCTATTACCGAGTAATTACGTTCACGGAGCATTAGCTTTCAGCTTACGTAAGCCACCGAGTGGCTTTCACCTTTGTCAGAATATTAGAGCAGCACGCATCCAATTCATTCGTCACTCGCAATAGTCCTAATGCCGAAAGGTTTAGAGTGATTAAGGAGCTCAAAAGGGGCTTGACGCTTGATAGCCTTGATCTGTTGGAACCTGGCAGTAGCTTCCGGATTCCATGAAAGGGGATCTGGGGATCTCTTTTGAAGGAGGGCACTTAAAGGAGCGGAAATAGACGCGAAGTTATGGATAAATCTACAGTAAAAGGAGGCCAATCCCATGTATGACCTCAGCTGTTTCTTCGTACGGGAAAGAGGCATCTCGAAAATGGCTCTAAACTTTCCGTCCTGGGGTTTTATCTGTTTTTTTCCAACATTGAAGCCCACATACTTAATAGTAGCATACGCAAAGTGGCACTTACTAGGGCCGAGGGTGAGTCCGTGCTCACGAAGCTTAATAAGTAGGGCGCAGAGAACTATCAAGTGTTGGTTCCACGTATGGGTAGCAACATAAACGTTATCGAAGTAGAAGGAGACGTGCGGCAAGTCATCCATAATCCTTCGCATCATCTTGCTATAGTTGCTACATGCAGTGACTGACTCGAAAGGGATTCTTATAAACTGCATAAGACCCTTTTAGGTGGGAAAAGCAGTATACTCGACGTGCAAGGGAGCAAACGCTAATCGACGAACTACGGAGGTCATTTATTTTCTTCTATTTATGGCTGAAACTCTATGATGGATTCTAGCTTAGTGTAAATTCCTTTTGACACACGTTTCGGATGCATACAATTCCAAGTCTTTATTTATTTCAACAGGATTTCTGAACCAGGGATTTTTTATTATTTTATAAGACTAAACAAAGATCATAAATAGTTTTAGAAGGCAGAAATGTGAGATAGCAAGCAAAATAAAATAATATAAACTACTTTGAACGTCCAAAAAAGTGAAATAATACGTGCAGATCAAGCCAATGCTATCGAAACCACTTCGATTTTCAAGATACTACGCTAACCACTAGGATGGTGTACGAGTCATTAGCGTGGTGGCTGAAAAAGCGAAGAGCTTGATTTGCTTAGTAGTTTTCTCATTTAATTTTCTTCTTATAATCCACTTTCCTTTTTATTATATCTCCTTGCACCTTACGCTGGCGCTTATGTTAAAGAATATTCATTTTCTTTTTTCTCCTAATTAATTCCACTTAGTCGCCTAATTCTACGAAAAATCGATAATTTGTTGGAGTCAAAATTCAAATTTTCCGATTCACTTGCCTCAAATTTTCGTATAGATCTTTATAGGAAATTAGTATATCCATTTTTAGAGATAAACTGGCAGATATATCCGTCGTTGCTCGGGTAAAATGGGCCTTAGGAAATAAAGTAAGACGGATTTTTATCTCGGAGGTTGCACGAGATAAAAAGTCATGTCGCAAATTAATACAGATGAATATTGTTCGAAATTCTATATATTGTGGCACAAAAATATCTTTACTTGATGATTATTATTATTTTAAGTTGAAGGCAGATTTTGGAGAGGTGCGCACTCTCCTTATCATATAATATACTTAAAATGAGTAAACGTTTTAACGCGCCCTCCCGCCGGTTTACGCTTATACGTGACTGACCGTTAGTTATGAACGAACAACGGTGTAGCCACAGCAATAGATCAAGCGTCTTATCTGTAATTCAATAATTTAAGAACTTTTTTGTAAATATCTTTTCTCTTGGTTTGTATGTCCTTTTGTACGGTGGAAGAAAGGGGGGGAGGGGGAGAGAGAGGGGGGAGGGGCATGTGGTAAAACGGAATTTTTTCTATTCCTATAAATGGCAGACACACACAGACAGACATCATATTTATTATATAGATAATAAGATACAGAAATTCCTTATACTTCACTCACCTAAGAGAGGATCCATCCTGTTGACACAAAAATAAATTAAAATTTAGAGTAATCATTTTACTTACATTTGAAAGAAATATTATAATTAGGGATGAAGGGGAAGGGGGGGTGCGATCATTCGAAGTAAATTGACAGATTTAGTTTTATTCGTTTTCATCCGAATTCGAAATAAAATGTAAATTTAAAGAAGTTTCACAAAAAGCTGACATTTAAGAAAATTTATTACAAAAGTTCTGACGCTGCATTTTTCATCTGGGGACCGTAAATTTCAAGCGAAATCTGCTCGTCTCAAATTGGATTCTTGCGTAACCCATTCTTTTCTTTCAACAAATAGAATCAACCATTTACGATAAACTAATATAGGAGTTTCAAGAATGTAGAAATAAATATATAAAAATCGAATTAAGGAGAATACAGAAAAACCCTGACGAATAGAATAAGGAATAGAAATGAATTGCTAAACAATAGCGAGGAAAAAGTATAAACCTGAATATTTGATATATACCCGATAAAATACAAATCCCGTGGTTTGCCCACTCTTGGTGCGCAATAAACAAAAATCCTATACCAAAATTATTTGTTACCCAGTCCTACACTGCCCTCTTGAAGACTACCTGCCAACCCCATTCCCGAGAATATACATAAACAAGGCACCCACTTTGTTCAGACCGTCTTGCCTGCTTTTCTTCCTCTCCAAAGCCACAGACTTTCTTTTTATTTTCTTTGATGAATGCCAAGCCTTCTCTGAAAGTAAAATCGATATGCCAGAGGCGCGCTGTTAAAAAACGTTATATTCATTACCACAGGAAAACTCTCCTTTAATCATTAACTAAATAGTTTACTTTCGCTGCCGATCTTCCTGAATAAGTAAGATCTTTCCTTCCGTCTGCCAAAAAGCACTTACTTTCCTATCGAATAATCTATGCCCCCCCCCCCATCTTTACCTTTAGTTCATTTTCCTATTTATCTTCATTACATCATTCATTTCTTCAAATTTGCTGTTGTTCCAGAAATCGTTAATAAGCTTAACTTTAATGCAAACGAGGCGGGAAACTATCATATATTTCTTAATATCCTTTCGACTGAATAGATCATGAAAGGCGTGTTTCAGTCTAGAGTCTAGATAACCTATCCTTCTACAATGCTAGTATTTTCCAGTTTGCTCTTATGACCAGACACACCATTGAATCATCACCCCTACATGTATTTGAACGTCTCGGTCGTGCGACAAATAATGCTGACCAGTCTTCAATTCTGATATTCTTCGAACTCATGTAAACGTTGGACTCTGTCGATCAAATTGGATTTTTCCCACTTTCGTAAATTTATGTCAACTGATTTCACCCGTATCTCTCTGCTCTAATTCGCTTATTGATCATGAGAATGGTCATCTCAACGGAGAGAAGTGCGTTTGTATTCTTGCTCTTTGTAGGTTTCGGATATATGAAGCTTCTTCTCCTCTTTAATCTTGTTCGTATTCTTGAGATATAATTTCATTTCAATACTGACGGGAAGTAAAACTATCCCTCCTCCTTCCCAGCTCCGTTTGCTGAGACTGCTAGAAATCTACTATCGTTTTGCTCTACAATCTCCCACTACAATCTCCGAACTGAATAGAATCATCGACCGTTCGGAGACTTGGGGTCAGTATGTGATGCGCACAGGTAACGGTTATCACTTTTACACGCTCTCAGAATTCGAGACCCTGATAGATCGGAAAATCTTAGAGGATAGGCGAGTGCGCCTGAATGTGATATACAGTTCGACACTTTTTTTCTTTATTATTGGTTACAAGCTCGGATTATTTCACGTATGCTCATTTTTTAACCTTAGTGAAAAGTTATAAAATATAAGACCGCTTATAAGCACTCCTTCGTAGTAACTTAGGCAAAGGGGTGGATAGCTTTGGTACACCTCAGAATACTTGGTGGGGTGCTCCCCTCTCATTCCTTAACAGTAAAGAGGCATCCTCAGTTCTTTTTTGAGAGCCGACGCATATTATTGGTAAGGAAATTTCCTCCTCTCTTACTATTTTTGATAAATATGCTTTCTAAATAGGCCCTTTTCGTTTGATACAAATTTCAAGAAGAGCCATATCAAGTTCTACCACATGAGAAGGGCAGCACTGCCAACTAACGCCACAACGATTAATGGGCTTTGTTATGGGATCGTGTATGCTCGAGAAGTGGTAAAATACTACCTCGAGCATATCACGGAAGAACAAGGCGATTATTGGGCGGTCAGATTTGAATTACTGAACGTAAGGCAAGAAATGATCTTTAAATCTAGCCCAACGATGATTTTCAATCTTGAAAGGATACGTGAGTTGGTAAGCGATGAATAGTATGGCTACCTCATGAAGGCCTCGTGCTATCTCTGTAAAGTTGTTGCCAATGGCATCATATGTGCCACGCGAATGGCTCTTTTGGACCTTCAATAATGGGTGATTTCAAAATCTTTGCAAAACCCTTTAAGTCTGCAATTGATCAAATGTGTATATGCAATTCTAAGGGCACGAATTCTTCTAATTGATCCCAACCTGAATTATCTAAACAGTGCGTTTCGTATTTGTTTCTAAGTATGACGCAGTCATTTATGATGTGGACCGAATTTCCTTTAAAGATGTTGGGGATAAGACTTCTCTCGTGGTCTGCTTGAACAGGCCCAGCCTAAACCTCTCCACTTAACAAACTCTCTAGCTATACGAGCATAGTAGCTTCTGCGGCCAACGTATACATTCCTGAAAGTTCTACCAACAGCACGCTTCACCTCGATCAGCAGCAACGAGGAGCCAAGGTATAAACGGTGCTCTTTCCTTATAGTTTTCCTGGCGGAATCGGTGATAGAGCTATCTCGATATTTATTCCTAGAATGTGAAATTATCTGGCTACTACGATACGAAAACCTCTATCCCTTCGGTCACCAAGAGTACTATCATGATCTACCTCTTCTCTCATGATTTGAGTTACTTGGCCAACAGTTTTCTCGAAAAGCGATCTAAGTCACAGCTTTAGGAACTTTTAAATATTTATCCCATCTGTCGCTTTGATAACTGCCCCAATAGAATTGACGACTCTTTCAATACTTCCTTAAGTTTGTTGGGGACCGCACACTTTCGCTATGTAGCTAGAAGATATATCTTTCCTTGGGTTACATATTATCTTTCTCATGTGGGTCTTCTGATTTGCAAAGGCCTTTGCAGCTGCTTTCAACTAGAGCTGGAGTGCATTAGTATAGATGCAAATTGTCGTGTGCAATAGACTGATTGAGTATAGCTGATGAGACCTCTCTCCTTTCGTTTTACCTTAGCTGTCACTAATTAGGAGAATATGTTGAGTTCGCCCCGTGTCCAAACTTTGCCCAGCGTAAAAAGTGCTTTTGAATGCACCACCAATTCATAAGTAAAAGCGAAATTTATACCAGAATTGATATTACAGTTTCTTTTTGGGGAGTATAATAGATGTTTACAGCAGAGTCCTGTTCAACTCTACGTATATAGAATGTCTCCCCACGTGTCTCTATATCTTCCTCTTTTTGTTGGTTTCGATGTAAGTGAAGGGGTCCACTGCGTCCTTACACTGTTGACAAGAAAATCCCTTACAGTAGTGCTCTGATAGCTAGCGATCAGTGGCCGTATTTGAAAGTGTTCATAGACTATTTTCTTAGGACAACTTCAATTTTCATTATTAATATGCGTTTGGTCTCTCCTGTTGCAGAATTGGAATTTGGGCGAGAAGTGGTCGATGATCTCTGGTCGCGATCTCTTCTCTATCCAAATATCTTTTGATTGACCACTAACACTAAAGTGACCACTCTGGTGGTGTGCGTGAATCAAGTACAATTGCCCACATTCTAGAAAATGAGTTATTTCTCTAAATCAGCGGAATTTCGGGCAATTGTTGAGGCCGCTTACTTATTATTATTCTGACAGTTTTGAATGAGGTCTGCTAAGCTGGTAGACCTGGTGATTACCCTCAAAGCGAAGAGATACAAATACAAACATTGTAAGCACTATCCAAATGATTTCCTCCTGACGCAACAACGTTCTAGCTTGACTTCTCACTTCTCCTGTCCAAGTTCCTGAGTACCAACTAGTGCTCTTTCCTTATAGTTTTCCTGGCGGAATCGGTGATAGAGCTATCTCAGTATTTATTTTTAGAATGTCAAATTATCTGGCTACTACGATTCGCAAACTTCCATCCCTTCGGTGCCTAAGAGTACTATCATTATCTACCTCTTCTCTCATGATTTTCATTATTTGGCCAACAGTTTTCTCGATAGCGATCTAAGTCACAGCGTTAAGAAAGTTGGAATTTATTTACACCATTCTTAACCCTTTGGCTGCTAATTGGTCATATATGGATAGAATCTAAAATAGAGGTTGACTGCGATTAAGCAAGAAAGGGATTTGATCTTTTATATTGCCTCCTTTGCTCAAAGGGCTGCAATTTTTTCAGTGAATTTCCATCTACTACTCTTATTTTAGTGGCCAATTTTGAAATAGTTCCATTTCAAATGAACCTTTTGAAACATTGAATTTAAAGGGGCCAAATAGGCGACAATTCGAGTGACGCTAAAAAATTATAGCTGGCCCTTTGAAGCATTATCTGAATATTAGCGATAGAAGAGAAAATATAGACGAAAAAAATAGTGAAAAAAAGAGACGAAACTGAAAATACTAACCTTCGGCTACTCAAATGAACGCAGCATGCCACTTATTGACATTCGGCATCTGCTTTCAATTACTTGCCCTCACTCCCTGCATTTGAATTTTCAGTATCAGGGTTGATTACCTCATTATTCGTTACGCAAATTCCAAGGAAATAGATTATTTTGAAATTTTTAACAACAAAAATATTTTTAATATAATTGGGAAACAAACAAATACATATTATATATTTCTGAAGAAAAACTTCATGAAAACAGAATAGCTGCCTTTCCACCTTAAAAAAACGTACGCCGACGAAATTCGTTTTTTTAGAGTAGCTGGTTTCCCATGAGTCACAGTTAAAAAAAAACGGCTAAATGATAATTGGTCAAGTGAGGAACTTCACGAAGAGAAAATATTCGGAAAACTGACTACAAATTGAAAAACCTAGCAGGATAGATAAAATTAAACCTGTATTTCTCACTAGACAGAAATTTAAAACAAAGTTGATTGTAAAAGAACAACCTCTGACCCACCTCCAATTTATTGAAGACCACGTGGTATGGTATCCCGTCAAGGACGATGTCATTTCCTGTTCGAACATTGTCAAATTTTCGACTCCTAAGCACCTTGGGAAAATATTTCTCTATCCTGCAAACTCGTCCAAGCCTCCTCCTTTGCTGTTAAATGATGAATCGACTACGCCTCCGGATTAAGATGTCTGGAGCTCCTGATTCCTCTCTTCAAACTTCCCCTTCCCCCTCAAAATCAGACATGCAAATACTCGGGCTATTCTGTAGTTCAGCCCGCACCTCAAGGCCGTCCTTATCGTCTCGTCCCGTGTGCGTTCGTCATACAGCAAGCATTCTTTAGCCGTGATTCTACCCAACTCAATTGGTAGCTTCTGTGAACGGCAAACCTTTGAATTTGCGCAAGTCTCCCTTCATTTAATCGAACCGAAGAAAGTCTCCACCGAATACCTTTGAGGAAAAGGAGATTCCTCTTTGGGCGAAATAACGAGAATTCCCACATTCCTCGTCGAACATCATCTTTGAAGTTTGGCTATCTTCATCGGAAGGTTGGTACAGATCGTGCCCCACCTGCTTCATTCGGATCATGCCCCAACTGCCTCATTTGCATCATGCCCCCCTTTCCTCATTGGGATCGTGCTGCACTTGCCTCATCGGATCGTTCCCCACTCGCCTCATCGCAAGAAGGACCTTCCTCGAAGTCATCGACCCGTAAGACTGAAACCCCCTCCATTATTAATAGTGTCAAGTTCCCCCTTTTGATCTGAGCTTAGTTACATTAATCAATTAATTACATTTGAGAATCTCTCCTCATAATAATTATCAGGAGACTCTTTCAATTTAAATAATTCCCCTTTGCCTATTTTTATTCTAATTTTGATCTTTGTAAATAAAATTCTATTTTGTTGTTTCATTTTTAACTAACCTTAAACGATATTCTCGGCCTATTCAAGGAAATCTCGCCAACCATTTATGCACTCTGTTTGATTATTAAGGATTTGAAACACATAAATGAAATTATACTCTTTCTGAAAGAAAGACTCTATGGGGGTAATCTGTGTAAGTGAACTTGGTTACCCAGGGTGATTATTCCCGAGTTTCTGGTACCACTCTTGGTTGCTCGATAGGTTTCTTGGTTCAGCTTGGTGGCTATTGTTTTGATTCTTCTGGGAGGTCCTTGTAGTTGAAGCACTGCCTCCAACAGGGTGGAGAGTTATGTTTTTCCTTGATTGTAGGTTAGGTAAAAGTATTCGGGGATTTCTTCAAATGTGAAGAAATATGGAGTATTCAGTATTCTTTATTCGGCGGGAAATATTTACTTATAACAAAAATAAACAAAATCTGTCGCGCTCGACACGCTCATTGGAATTATCCTAGCAGCAGGAAAAGAGATTACTATCTTCTGAATTTATCTGCTTTTTCTAAATTATAAGATTAATTCAAATATTATATTCACTAAATGATTTTTACTTTAATAAAACAAATTTATAATTATGAAATTAAATAATGCGATCACCCGATATCATGAAACGTACTTTCAAGATAACGAAAAGAGTTCAAAATATATTTCATTAACCAATTCCTAAATCTGTGGAAAGTCACCAAGATGATTACAGGTGAAATCTTTCGAAATTAATTTAATAAATGGACGAAAACATGGTAGTAGTGTAAAGAACAAGTGATAAAAATAGGAGAATGATTGTGGAAATATGAACTAAGGATAAGTGCAACTCTCCTGATCCCATATCCCATCAGCCTAAACGTAGGTCCTTTCCGAGTAAAATTTTAACACAGAATTCCTTTTTTCGTAGACTATGAGACAAATTAGAGCATTTCTCAATTTTAAGAATTTGCACGAATTTTATAGTCTTGCCAAAATATTTTCTCGTAAAAAAATAAATATTTTTCACAACCTAAGAATACAGAATGAAAAATTATATCATTTGAGAGAGGAAGAATTTGAGTTTTATATGATTTATAAGTATTTATACAAGAAGGTAAAAACAAAGACAACGTAGATTAAAATTGATTTGCGAAATCCATTCAAGAATTTATCGTATGTGAGGTTCTTTCTCTTGCATTGGAAAGCGCACAAGACTACGGTGATTCATCAAAGTTATATTACGTAGGTATTCCTACCAATTACCTCCCTTCTTCTAAGATAAATTCGAATAAAAGTGTCTCGACTAAAATGTGAGGACAACAGTTGAAATGACTTCACCAGAAGATTGATCTGACATCAATTTAATCTATATTGAATAGCAGGATGTTTCCCTTTTAATTTGATTCGGCTGAAACGTTCTCTTAATGTAGGGATAATAATAAATTTCAGGGTAGTTTTTTTTCGAGAGTGCATTAAAGTGGAAAGTCCCTTCAGAGAAATTTCTGTTTGATTCTTGTTCTCTTATTTTATAATCTTTACATAATTTTCACGCCGTATACAGCAAACCTTCGCCCACTCTGAGTTAAACCTCAAAATTACCTGTTTTTATACAGAGTTAATATAAGTAAATAATTCTCTTACATTGTTAACATAATTTTTAATAATAATAAATTTAATGCCTTTTAATACTATCTTAATTAGATTTAATCAGGTCAAATATAAAATAGAAAATTAGCTTTTAAGTTCAAAGTTAGCACTTCTAACCTTATCCATGTTTGTTTATTTTCATGGACCAACAAATCAATGTTATCCTTATATATTTACCCAGTATTCTTTTTCCAAACAATTAGCTATATAGCAACTTAACACTAACATTGTTAATAGATTGGCCTAATTAGTCAATATAAAATGTTTCTTCTCAATAATTACGGCGTTCCAATCCCTCTCTGTGAATTCTACTTTTGAGCAAAAATATATTAGATACCGATAAATCTTAAGGTAGCGCCAGATGATTAGTCAAAATGAACGATTACAATGCTTATAGTAAATTGGTATGTAGTAATTCTGGGTAATACCTGATTTTATGGGAGCACGCTAGGGGGCGTTATTTCTGGGCTACAGTTTGGGGCTAGAATTTAGGTCTTATGACGTCAGACGGTGGCTTTTGATGTGGCCAATCAAGGCGTTGTATTTACTTTGTTATTTTTTTGTGGGTCTCTCTTCTTTATTATTTAGTAAGTGCATGCACTTCTATTCGATTTTATTAATTAGTATTGAAATGAATTTTTCTATGCTTCATCAATTCGTTTCAAGGTAAAATTGCACAGCTTCTCTTAATGTTAGAATAAACCATTATTTTCACATACTGGTAACCTTAATTCGAACTTATTTCAACCATTGGCAACCTGGAGCTAACAGTTAAAAGAGCGCGAATGGGGTGCATTCGGTTTGTTCACTTTAATAAGACTGTTTTTAATACCTCTGACAATTTAATAGACTTTTGTATAGATCATGGCCTCATCCTAAAAGCGAAGATTTGCAACAGGTGTGGAAAAGAAGTGTGGCTTGAGTGTAATAGTGAAAGTTGAAGATGGTTTAGCCTTTGCCATGAAGTAATTAATCATTAGGTAAGTTAAGACGACGATAGCGCTGGCGATATTTAGCAATCGGCTAGATGTTAGCATTTAAAATTAGGAATATTATGAGTTTATTTTAAGTTGCGGGGTGCAGCCCCTGACAATTAAGTGAGGAGTATGGTTCGCCCCCCATTTCCAATGAAACTATAAAATGTTGCTTTTTGCGGAAATAGCCTAAAGTAGGCGACGCTATCATCTTTATTCTTTCGATAAATTTGAAGAGCCGATTGCATTAATTGTATCACAAAACTGTATTCGAGAAATTGCGCCCCCAAGCGTGCGCCCATAAACTCAAGTATTACGTAATTCTGCATGTATATATTAATAATGATTCTATACAAGTTTAACTATATAAATTATTGTGATTACCTTTATTTTTACCCCAAACACCCTGGAGGGCGCTTTTCACCATGCTCTTTAGTAATAACATATTTCTTTTATTTACCGAGTCTGAGTTACCTATAAATGATTTATATACTAACAATTACTTCAATTCCATATGTATTTAGTTTATTCGTATATAACCCAATACTTATTTACACATTTCGCATTCTTTTAGTAATCTATTGTGATGTGTAATAGGTTTATATTCGTAAATACATTAGTTATTTGTTGAAAATAACGACTTGTCTGGAGAATATGAAATAATATTATATCTTATTTATACATTATCAAAACTTAACGTTATCAGCATATTTTAGCTACCAAGTCCCCGGCAAGAGGCCGGGCTACCAAGAGAAGGGACTAAAAAGAAGCTCATTCTTGAGCTAGTTCCTGGTGATTACACCGAACTTTAAGTTAACTTGGTCAAGTTCAACTTACTCTCGTCAGTGACATCCCACCCCTCTATCCTGGTGTATCCCAAAGCAACGAGATAGTCCTCACCATTAAGGAAAACTGTAACTAAGGAGAAGCAGCTAATCCTCGAGCTAGTTCCAGGTGGTCACACCGAACCTTAAGTTCACTTGATTTAGGAATCAAGTTCAACTTACTCTCGTCAGAGAAACCCCCCCCTTATCCCAGTGCAGCCTAAAGCACAGGGATAGTCCTCGCCCTTGAAGAAGAACCCCTAGTAAACTCCTGACAGCATTTCCCTGAGTCAAAGGATTTGCGCCTGGCTCATCGCTAGCCAGTGCACTTATTCCCTAGAGTAATCTAAAGAGGAGAAAGGAACATTCTTTCACAATCCCGTGGTAATATCACTTCCTGCTGAAGGCATGTGGCTCCCCCATCTGCCACACTCGCCAAAGTACTTTGAGCCTTTAGAAGCTATTCCCTCCGCACCAACCATCTGGCTGAGGCACGCGTCAACCAGCCAACAAAATTCCTGAGGTGACGTAGCTCATTGAGTTCAAGGTGAGATTCAAACCCGTCGCAAGAGGGACAAAGGTATTTAAACTCTGGTATCCGGTCGGTAAAGACCGTTATCAATTTTTTTTATATTGAAGTGAGCGGTGTGTCAACCGTTACAATAATTTCGAGAGGGCAATTTCAAAAGTCATTTCTCTGTATTTAGTGTGTAGTATTTCTTTGGTTCATGTATATTTTTTTTAATTAAAGTTTTAGTTTGTTTTAACAAATTATTTTATTCTATCCTTAAAACGCTAAGTATGGCACAAGGAACCCTCTAAGTTTAAATCAGTAGTGATCCAAGATAAGAATAATAAACTTATATAAAACTAATAGAGAGAAATAACGTTAATCACGGAGTTTTCTCTTTGTGTAGTACGTAAACAACCTATACCTACTAACTCCTTCCATCACTCGTCTCTTCCTATACAACGACATAAATATTTGGTGACAGGTGTGGGGTGCTTCTCATACCACGACAGAGTGATTTTAGAACAATGATCCTTATTAATAAACAAAGATAGGGTAAAGGAAGTGGAAGAAGTTAATTGATCTACGTCTCGTAACAAATATTTTGGTGTGAATACTATTTATTGTGAAAGTTGTGAGAGTCGTTTATGACTATGGATTTATCTGATCACATAATTGAGCTGAGAAAAGCTAAATTGGTTGAGGAATGGGTGAGATGACGTTGCGAATGAGGAATGGAAGGGAAAATCAAAGGTGAACCGATGGTTGAATTAGAGGAAGAGAGAAGGGTACGTGAATGCTTAAGAGTAGGAGAGATGAACTTATTGTAAACATATAGATGTAGAATCGAAGAAACGTAGAACAAATAGAAAAAAGTGGTACTGGAAATGGGAAGGGTAGAAATGGTAAAAGGATAGAAAGCGGCTGAATCTGAAAGTGATGATATAAATTGTGTTGATGAATATAGGTGAATGCCTAAAGCAAGACAAAAAGAAAATTTAAATGTAAACATAGGAGAATGTAACAAATAAAGCATTAGAAAAAAACTAAATGGTTATCTAAAAGTAATCAGGAAGTTGTTTGGAAGCAAGTGAGAAGGTTTGAAATCCAAGAGAAACAAGTTATATAAACACAAATGATAAGAATCGTATACGAATAGTTGATCAATATGGATTTTTATCAATAACAAACTAATATAAATAGTAAGAGATGAAAATAAATATAACAAGAATCCAATCATGGGACCAACAATTTGGAAAAACTCAAATAGTAGTACGTGAGAAAACTACCACCTATAATTCTTTACTCCACCACAATATGATGTGAAAAAACCATCTTACAGCAGCAGGTAAACATGGTAGTGGGTCCACTTTACGCGAATCTGGGATATTTTAAACGCCACAGCTCCCTACACGAAGGACATTAAACCAAAACCTAGCGTTCAGTCTACCAAGTGGGCAGTCGACAGATATGCCCTAAAGAAAAAAATAATAGCATTTAGTCTGAAAATAAGCAGTCTTTGCCCGATGATTTATTTGGCACGTTTATCCAATAAGTAACGTCTTGCGGGTCTATCCAATTATAAGAAGGCAGAATATGACTCGCTAAGGTGAAGTAATTGGGTGAAAGACATACCGAAAAAGACATCTCAATGGCACTTAAAAATTAATTCTGGCTGGCGACTGCCATCTTCTTTGCTAAGCAGCATGAAAAACTAGCATGATGACAGCTGGGTAATAAGTGCGGGAAAGAGCAAAAGCAGTTCCGATTGGTCACTTTTTCCTGACAACCTAGTATTTGATCATCAACTTCAACATATCCAGATATCCATCCGAATCACAGCAGTTATTGCGATAGGGATACCTAGGACAAGGTGATGTCAAGATTGTAAGGCTAGCTGGTCATTCAGGGCGTTTGGTAACTTGTTTTGGGTTATTTTGGATTAAAACCCGCCCTCCAAACTGACACAGCAATTAACTCTCCCACACATGAATATCTTATTAGCTGCTCTCCCATAAAGTCAGAGTCAGTGAGAAGAAGGGCTTGGTAAGTTTCAAACAAACGAGAAATAGCATGAAAGCTAATCCTCATTCGGAATTGGAACCATAAGTGTACACAAAAGTTTTATTGTGAAAAATTCATTCCGCAAATAATACGCACGTACAGGGGTTAGACAAAAAATTGGAACAGTAGAAAAGTAACACCAATATTTCAATGAGCCATTATATTCCAAATATCCATCTAAATTTTATTTTGAGTATTTTGTTTAATTGTACATACAGGGTATTATTTATCAACTTTAATGATTATTTGTATTTCTTCATCAGATCGTAGTATAGATGCTAAGATGCGTGACCTTACTGAGTTCGAAAAATGGCAAATTGTTTGAGCTTGAATTGCAAGAGCTTCGTTCGGTAAGTAGAACAGCTAAACTCCTTGGTTTTTCGAGAGATACCATATCAAGAACCATGACAGAATTTAAGAATAAGGGAAAAACCTCCATCAGGACTTCGACGCTTCCTGAACGAGATCGAAAATTGTTGAAATTCATTTTATTGAAAAATCCCCGGACAACTGCTCCTAAAGTCACTCCAGAGTTGAATCAACATCTCACTAGCCAGGGTTCGAAAATAATTGTTCGCCATGAGCGCAATAAAGCCGCATATCATGGAAGAGCTAGCATGAAGAAACCTCTGTTTTCTTATCATACATTTAGAAAAGGCTGAACTGATGTATCGATCACAAGGGCTAGTCAACAGACCAAAGGAAGCAAGTAGTATTGTTCGACAAGTTCCCGCACGGTATTAGGTATGCTTCCTGCCGGCTGACTAATTTTATCCTATGAATGCAAAGGTAACACAAATCGGGAGAAGAACAGATATGTGTAACCTATGCACACACCTCCTTTATCAGACAGTATGAGCCTGAACCTAGTAGATGCTTGCTAGATTCCACGCCAACCACAACTGGAGATAGCTTGCGGTCGTATAAAGAATGGATGCCTTCAATTTAAACTTTGATATATATATAGCAGGAAAATGAGATAAATTACTGAATATAACATATGGCCCACGTTTCGTGCACTGGAGCCATCTTCTAAGCTAGAATATCAAAGATTTATATAAGAACAATTGTTTAACAATTATGAGGACAGTGAAAATTAATGGCTTTAGGCTAAAAATATACTAGGAAGTAAAACAAAAAAATATCAAAATAAAGGACAAAATAGTGTATATTAAGTTAAGAAATAAATACAAACGAAATTACTAAGGTTACAATTGGAAGAAAAGGAAAACCCCAATAAATACATTTAAATTTTTTACTTGATTCGGAGCAAGCTGTGAGGGAACTGAATGAAATTTTAAAATTATACTACCAGAAACGATGTGATTTAGTATAAGTTGGTACTCTGATCTATGTAGTTTGTTGGTCGAAAAAAAGAAAAATGTTCGCTAGTTGGTGGTTGTTTAAGTGGTAATTAATTAATGGTAACTAGTTAACAAAAAATTCAAACGAAATTAATCAGGAAATATATAACGTTGAGAAAGTAGAGTCCTATTTATATTTAACTGAGGCTGATTGTATTTGATTAAAGGGGACTCAATTATGAGAAGGTCAGATTTAGATTTTGATGCGGATAATATTTTAAATTGATTATAATTCATAGGTATTTTACAGGAATAGGAATGAGATCGGATAACAAAGTTTTCTTTTTCGGAGAGATCCATTCCTGTTCTGTAACTCACCCACGGTGAGCATCAATGCAAAACTTGAGAAGACGTTCAGTACATCCAATGTACGTTCCCAAAGAACATTTAGGATAAGTTTATATATATATACTATTGTGGACCGCAAAATCTCAGGAATGGGGTCCTTTACAGTGAACAAAGAACTAATTTCTAAGTCGTTTACAAAAATTGGCGTTACATTAAAATGCGGATAGAATTTTTTTTTAAATATTCGACATTTCCTTCCTAAAAGTTTGGTATCCCATAAAGGAAAACAAAATGTATAATGTTTTGCGGGGAACATCATAATTATTTATAGGCTTAAAGACATTATTTAAAAAGTCTCTAATGCAATTTATAAAAGTATGGGGTCGGTAGTTGTTTAATTTAAAAAAAAGTTCTAAGTTTGATCATTTCCAAATGGAATAGGCTCCAGTTAGAACAGATATTGAAAGCAGGGTGAATTAAAGTTTTATAAGCGTTAACTTTGAATTAATAGGTGCAGAAACTGTAAAGTTTAAAGCAAGGTTAGTAAAGGTTGGCTTTCGTAAAATAAAAAATACAAAGTAACCCTGATTCTTTTCTATTTTTACATCCAAAAACGATAAACTATTATTGGTTTCTGGTTCTATTGTAAATGAAATGTTAGGGTCATATGAGTTTATGAAGTTCTCGAAAAGTTTCAATTGAGCAGAGGTATGGAATAATGTAAAAGTGTCATCTATGTATCTTTTATAGAATTTAGGTTTGAATTATCTAGGACAATCATTTAAAAATTTGGTTTCCAAATGGCACATGAAAATTTCAGCGACAGTTGGTCCAAGTGGAGAACCCATGGCCATACCATCGACGTGCTTGTATAGTTTTTTATAAAAAGTGAATATAGAATCTTTGACAGCTAGTTCTAAAAAGAGACCACAAGTGGTATTAATTCCAAAACTGTTGACTTAGCATCTAGTAGCTTTTCAAATACTGCAGGCACGGATGTTTCTGATTGTGAACAAGAACTGCCAAATAGAATCAAGTTAAGTTCAACAAGAAAGAAAATAGTAAAGGATTTGTAATCGCTAGGAACTGTGTGCAACAGGACTAGTGTCTAAAAACCGTTCAGTTGCTCTAATAGCGACTCTCTATTCTGCAAGTGTTGGGATTGTCAATGAAGAAGATCGTTAGTCAATAGTCTATCATCAGAAAATATCTAGACAGATGTCTAAGTCTCGAAAAGCACAGAGAGATTCAAGGCAGCAATTTCACATTCAGGCCCTTTACTTTGATGATCGAAAGGACAAAACTCTCACTCAAAAAAAGAAAGGTGCAAAAAATCATTGAACATCCCTACTGAAGAACATATTACCATGTTACAAGAACCAGGATGAGAATATATGGCCATGTGACTCCTACTTCTGATTCTTCTTTCAATATAACTACTACACTTACCAATTATTTACAAAGGGAAGAGATGAATTGAAAGCAATAGGATGTGATATGATAGTTACCAACACTGCATCTAAAACGGCATTATTTCTGGTATGGAACATGATATTGGAAGATCTCTTCAATTGATCATTTGTCTCTTGCATGGAAATAAGCTTCCTCTTCGTCACTTAGTAAATTCTCTGGATGGCAAGAAATTCGGCTCTGCAGATTTGACCGGGAAATCAGGAAGCGTTGAGTGATTGTGTAAAGCTTCCTTTTGCAAATTACACACCTGTTTTTCGGAATATTTGATACTTTTCTTAATTTAAGTGATTTAAGCACAGACCAACAATATCTGTTGGATATTTGTAAGGTTATGTCTCAGGGAACTTGTAAAGACTCTCTAACAAACAGAAGTCCAGGTAAGATGGCTCATTTCGAATGGGTAACAACATCTAATAGGACTTTGAGATTGTATATTACAACAGAAAATCCATCAGATGAACTGCTTGAAATAGTTACATTCATAATGCATGTCAACAGCCCAATGTAGTTCAAGATCTAATGTCAACCAGCGATTAACCATGGAACAAAACACATGCATAAGGCAATTGTTTGTATAAAAAGCTTAAATGTTGGCATTCAAAATATTGTTAAGCAAGTCATTCAAAGGTTGGTTACTTTTGTTCACCCGAAAACATCCTGATAACAATGATTAAAAATGAAAGAAGTCATATCCGTGAACTTGGTTCGTGGCGCATACTTAAAACAAGAAAGAACAAGGATAAAGAAAAAAATGAGGAGTTTTAAAGTGCCACCAATCAAATTTGATACTGCGAATTATTTTGAAATGATAGACTGAGAAGCTAGTATAACTGAGCCTCCACTGAGAATGGACATTTCAGAAAGCCAAATAACAGAATTCATTAAATCAAGAAAAGTATACCATGGCGTTCCAGATAACCCATGCCACACACAGGCGGTTGTACAACAAATTAAAGTTGTGACAGAAGCTGCTGGAAAGGTATGTCTTAAAGAGTGGCGTGATGGATACATAAGAACGACATTATCATGAAGAAAGAAGATGCCAGTTTTTGAAACAAAGATCAATTTCCAATCTAAACAACTTTAGTACTAATGGTAGGGCGGTTGAATATTTATATCAGTAATAAAGTAAGAGCTGTAAATAACTTATTTCATTGTAATTAAAACTGATAGACACACATGTAACATGGTCTAAAGATTATGAGATTGAATTTTAAAAATTCGACAATTTTGCCATAATTGCAATATTTTGACCCATATGTTCCACTTGTGGATATCATTTATTATTTATGAAACTTTTATAGAGTATTTTTTAGGTCAAAAAGAACCAAATATAACTTACCCAGTTCAAAAATAATAAATCCAATATTATTGATGATTTTTTGTATGATAGGTATTTTTTATCCTATTTTCAAAACTTTGAAAATACATACGGTGTTTTTTAACTAATACACAAGTTTTCCGGACTACCCATCCTCAAAAAATTTAAAAGTGTAAAAACGATCCGCCCTACTACTTTCCACTTCCATCAGTTGAAGGGAAAATTATCGTCCACCCCCATCCTGAAACTGCTGAACCTTAATAAGCCGTTCGGAATAAGGACGGACGCAAGTAACCATGGCATTGGTTGTGTGTTACTGCAGTATGATGACGATGGCGAAAGCTATCCTGTGGCTTACAGCCACAAGTTATTACCACACAAAAGGAATTTTGTAGTCGTATAACGAGAAGCTTTGGCTATACTATGGAGGGTCCAGAAGTTTAAAATGTATCTGATAAAGAAGAAATTCATAATCGAGACAGACCACCGCCCTCCTGCATACCTTCGTAATGTCAAAAAAAATAACAGGCGCCTTATGCGCAAAGCCGACTCCTTCAGGAATATCACTTTAAAATTTTGGTAGATTATATGATCTGATAATTGTTTTGCAGAAGGCCTCAGCCGTAACCCCCTTGGCCACTATCCCCAGCAAAATAGCCCATTAGAAAACAACCATATTACTTATTGTACGAAGGGCGGTCAATAAGTTTTGTGAATCAGGAGGGAAAAACAGAGGAAGGGGGATGGCTCTTTGTGAGGGTGTTAGGACCAGTTATGACGAGTCACGACCTGCAGCCGCACGCTCCTTCCTCGTCTATTTAAGAAGCAGTAGCTGATCGCAGATCGTCAGTCACAAATTTTTCAACAATGGAGAAGGTTGAGCACCGCGCAGTGATCAAATTTTTGACCAAGGAATGCAAACGAGATCCATGAACGCATGGTTGCAGTGTAGACCGACACCGCCCCTTCCTATGCAACCATTGCTCGCTGGAATAGGGAGTTCCGCTATGATCGTGAGTCCCTTGAAGATGACCCCCTTCCAGGACGCCCGTCAGACATGACCAACGAGGAAAATGTGGCCCGTGTGGAGAGGAGGATTCTCTAAAATCGAGGCGTGAAGGTCGAAGAAATCGAGCAAGAACTTGGAATATCACATGGAAGTGTTATCAACATCATCCACGACAATTTGGCCATGATCAAGGTCTCTGCTCGTTGTGTTATTAGAAACCTCACGAAACCTCACGCTCCATGATTGACTTCAACGTCGTCAAAGTCCACAAGACCAGAGTTGCACAAGGTGCCCTGCGCGAGTGCGGATTCGAGGAGCTCAGCCATCTTCTCTACACTCCAGATCTGGCCCCTAGCGACTACATTTTATCCCGCCAGCTCAAAGCTGCACTGCGTGGACGCCGGTTTGGGGACGATGGAGATGTCCAGCTCGCCGTCCAGGAGTGGATTGAACAGCAGTCGGGAGATTTTTGGTTGTCGGAAATTCGAAGCCTCAGGAACAAGTGGCGCAAGTGCATTGAAGTCGATGATAGTTATATTGAAAAATAATACAACACTTTTCCTTATATCCGAATTGCAAAACCTATTGACCCCCCCTCGTATATATATATAATTTTTATTTTTAGATTTAATTTGTAGGGTAAGAAAAAGAAAGAAAAAAGAAAGAACCTATCTTTATAATATAAACAGTGCCTGTATATTTTATCTAGTACTTTCTGACGCCAAACGTTCCCCTGTGTATATTTATTTCCTTTTTCTTTTCTTTCGGTCTATTTACATTTAATTATATGTGTCATTGTTAATTACTTTTTTTTCGTATGTATGATATTTTCATTGCCCCTTTGTAAATTACCTTTTTTTGTTGTTTTTTTCCTCTGATGTATACGTAAACTCGGATCAGTCTATTGTTAGTTGTGTACACCTGTTCGACACGGGTCAGGATGTCCCTTTAAATTGTTTCGCCTCGTGACTGTCCGCGTGGGAAAACGCCTTTCCTTTTTCCTGATGTTCTCGAAATAGGGCTGCAATGGCTCCTCTCGTAAGATTTGTATTTGCATAGGTGTTTTAGGAATGTTCCCTCTGCAAATTATTACTAAAGGTATTTTATTTATTAAATCAGGCTCGTCCAAGTAAGTTTAGCTTTTTATGTAATTAAAATAAACAAGTAAGTGCGTTCAAATAGCCAAATTCACGCTGCTATAAAGGTTAAGTGATCATTACATCTGAGCCATACGGGCTAGGCTTGCTGATTGACAAATTACACCCTATGTGATCTTATCAATCTTCTTTTGCCTTTAGTTAACCCTTAAAGTTGGTGGCATTGCAGCTACACCTGGATAGGAGGTTTACTTATGCCTTCAAATGTAAGAATGTATGTAATTCTTCAAAAACTTAATAAAAAGTGAAAACATAATTTATAAATTTATGATAGGTTAAAAAAAACCTTAAGGATTGACTATTACACTTAAATATTTTGGCGATGCCACGTAAGTAATCTATTAATTCAATAGCAGAGTTAAACGGGGTTACCAAATATTTCAGTATTACTTACTGTACTTGGTGTGGTTTGTTAAAAATGATGCTAGCCGTATTTTTTTCAAAGAAAAGGCAATTTACCCTTCGATCTTTCCGTAACGCAGATAAAATTACAAAGAATGGAATGATTCAAATAAATTTCAGGCAAAAGCTTCGATGTTATTGTTGGCAAATCATTAAAAACTCTTTCAGATCATGACAACCTTCGTATTTTGGACTTAGTATCTCGGCGCCTTCCTCGTGCCTTAAGCCGGCGGATGCAATTATCCTCCCAGTAATCGAAAATAGACTCAACTTCATCAAGCTGGAAAATAGAATCGAGCATCAATGTAAGAGTACGCTTTGAAACAAATGAACAAAGTAGAATAAAGTAATTATACTTGCTCACTTATAGTTACGAAAGTACATTTTGGGACAAATGTCTTTTTCAAAGAACTTTCTACAAAGCCTTTCCATAGGAAAAAATTTTTCGAGGTTTTTTCTTTTGAAGAATAAAATTCAAAGAAGTATTTTTGAAGATTTGTCTGCATTTGAAATTTAGTTGGGCGAAGGCCAGATTTTGTTTGTTTAGAAAATGTTTTACCCTTTTATCACAGACATACGCGCACAACTCAATGCGATGAAACATCTTGAGGAGATGTTTCATCGATTTGGGTTTGGTTCAGCTAGGGCCCCTTTGCAATTACTACTCCTCCTCCGCTTAATTTTCAACCGGGATGCTGTTCTGTAAGCACTTCAGATATCCTGCACAATTGAAGGCTGTCTACTGTAATTCATATTCAGATCCTTGGAAACGCTCAACGATATGTTTTGTTTGTTTGGTGGTGAGGTGTTGTGTTTCGCTCTCGTTTTGTGAACAATAATGACAGTCAGGGAGACATTATTCGACCACTTCGTGTAACTTCCCTCGTATGCATATAAATGCAGAAATCAGTAGCCCATTGGTTGCTTGTCATCAACACAGTGTGACTTCCAAAAGGTCCATAAAAATTAATGCTCTCCCACCTCATAGTGCAATACGCAGTTTATAATACTGCGTGTGAATATGTTATTATGCATCCTTTCTATTCTATGCGTGAAAAACAAGGCCTCCTCATTTTCATCGATCAGTTGTTACCAACTCATGACTTCCGTATAAGGTTTAGAGATGCCGTCTCCAAGCCCGTATGCCAATAGGAGGGTGCGGGACTGGAACTTTCTTCAGAGCACTGTTGCGTTACAATCACATCATTGATACCTGCAACAGTTTTCGTCAGGCTCTAACAAGACGACTTTATGATTACTTTTAGTGTGGAAGCTATATCGTAAGATTTAAAGTGATTAAAGTGATTAATGTATAGCCTTGGAGGCAGTCGCTAGTTGGGTGATGTAAAAATATTTTTAGTGGGGTTAAGATGTTTAGGTTAATGCGCAGATTACTTTAAGCTATTAACCACGTCTCTCATTATACCAAAACACAACAATTTAGGTTTTCTTTAGCCATCCAAGAATGTGCACTTATGTTTCCACCACTAGCATCAACTCCAGCCGAATTTAGCCTAAATGGAGATCGCCTAAGCAGGGTTGGCTCAAAATGATACCTTAAGCTTAAATTCACGCGAAACTTTACATTTGCACACTGAGTATCGCCTATACTCGTGTCACATGAGATTTTTTTTCTGGATACGTTGTGGTATGTGTGTTGATAGTAAGTACATTCTTTTGTGCGCTAAAACTTGATTTTGTTCTTTACTCCTCTATCCGAAATATCTATTGTATACGTTGGATTTTATCAATCACGAAGATATTTTTAGTGCAACTAATGCCTTCCCAACGTCCAGGTTAAGGAGCTTTCTTGTGGATGCAAGAGTGATGCCACCCACTTTCCTCCGTTCACCGCTCATAATGAGCTTTTACGCACGAGGTCAGCGTCTCCCCTTGTCGTATATGTATCTCATTTTCATTGAACCCAAATTTAACGATTAGTATGCCAAGAATAGACCTCAATCGTCCATTTGACCTTTCTAGGTTATGGTTAGGAATTCTTTCGAGAGATTGTTGTAAATCATGAGCCGTTGTGTCTGATGGTTGGGCCCTAATTACTTACACCAACGGCGGATATACAGGGGTTGGACAAAATAATTGGAAAACGTGTTAAATTCAATGAATATCTATTTAATACGGAGTTGGTCCACCTTCTGCTTTCTGAACAGCTTCCGGGGGTCTTGAAATAAATTTATACAGCTTCCTGACTTCACTAAAAGGAATTTTGTGCCCTTTATCACGCAATACCTGCTCCAGCTGTTTCAGACACGACGGTGGAAGGTAAGGACTTCTAACTTGCCGCTCTAAGACGCAACACTCCATGTGTTGTAGCTCACTCCTATGATCTCCACACCAATTAGTAACAACATGAGCAGTGTGTTTTGGGGCATTGTTATATTGAAAAAAGTAATCACCATCAGGGAATAATGTCTTGATCATGGGATGGACTTGATCTTCCAAACTATCCAGATATGCGTTGCTATTGTTCCTACCATTCGCTTAAAGTAGGCCCACTACCTCATTTGCCTGCTGCTGTAAGATGGTTTTTGCACATCATATTGTGGTGGGGTAGAGAATTATAGGTGGTACTTTTACCACGTACTACTATTTGAGTTTTTCTCTGTTATATTTATTTTTATCTTACTATTTATAATAATTTATTATTAATTAAATTCATATTGATGAACTATTCGTATACGATTCTTATCATTTGTGTTTATACAAATAGTTTATCTTGGATTCCAAACCTTTTCACTTGCTTCCAAACAACTTCCTGATTACTTTTAGATAACCATTTAGTTTTAGTCTAAATGCTTCATTTGTTACATTCTCCTATGTTTACATTTAATTTTCTTTTTCCCTTGCTTTATGCATTCACCTATGTTCATCAACATAATTTTTATTGTCACTTTCGTATTCGGCCGGTTTCTATCCTCTTACCATTTCTATTACAGTGACACAGCCCTTCCTATTCGCAGTCGACTCTTTTCTATTTGTTCTGCGTTTCTTCGATTCCACATACCTATGTTTACAATAAGTGCGTCTCTCCTACTCTTAAGCATTCACGTACCCTTCTTTTTTCTCTGATTCAACCATCGGTTCACCTTTTATTTTCCCTTCCATTCCTCATTCGTAACGTCATCTCACTCATTCCTCAACCAATTTAGCTTTTCTTAGCTCAATTATGTGATCAGATAAATCCATACTCATAAACGACTCTCACAACTTTCACAATAAATAGTTTTCACACCAAAATATTTGTTACGAGACGTAGATCAATTAACTTCTTCCACATCCTTTACCTTATCTTTGTTTATTAATAAGGATCATTGTTCTAAAATCAATCATTTGCCGGGTAAAAGATTTTTTCATCATGAACCTTACCACCCTCTCTCCATTTTCATTATTTCTAAGTGTAACAACTGCTCTCAATTTCTCATATCCATCCTGTCGTTTATTCGTCCAGTCATATCTATTAAAAAAAATCCCACGGTATCCGTTGCTAATTCTTTCCACAACTCGTTCCTTGACATTCTAGTCTCTTTCTCTTTCTTCTCTTCAATTATGTAATTTTAGTGACATATCCTACAACTAAGCATATTTTACCCTGCGAAACTCATCTTGAATTAGAAAAATCTCGAGTTAACACATTCTAACCCAAACATGCTACTTCTTATTCAAAAGCACGGTATGGTTGTTCTTTCAACCAAACAACGGGTAAAAACGAAGATTATTTGCTCTTTTTTGAAAATAATCTACTATCAGCAATAAAATTAAGTTGAGTGGGAAATTTGACTTTGAACACGATATAGATTGAAAATATAACGCCTCTATAGTTAAGAAATATCTTAAATATTTAAAACTTAGAAATTTTCGCATGAAAATTCGAAATATATATATATTTCTAGATGTATATATATATATATATATATATATATATATATATATATATATATATATATATATATTTATAATTATAAAACACATCCACACTGAAAAGCCAAGAAATAAGAAATAGTGTTAAAAGCGCTGTGAGGTGGAATAGAGCAAATATATATAGAAGAATGTTTTAAGCTATATTACTCTAGAACAATCTTTTCTTTTCTGTATGCGATAACAAAGAGCAAGCCTCGAAACAACTGAATATTATTTTTTCTGTTCAGAGTAGTACTTGTTTGTTCTGTTTTCAATATTCTAATAAAACTAAAACCTTATTTGGGGCGCTCTGGAATACTTTATATAAATATTATGAAATAAATACACAATATTTAATCTTTCTTTTCTCCTTTACCCACTCTTACGTTTGTCGGCGTTTCTGGTAGGTGGAAAAAAACAAAAAACATTTTAAAGGATTATCATTAGAATGAAAACATCTAGGGCTAAGAGTCAATCCACGATCACAGCAGAGACACGTGGTGGGGGAGGCAATGCGAATGATATTAAACTAATAAAGAGTGACAACAGGCTGCATTATGAAGTTATTTCATTTAGTGCAAGTTTTTTTTAAAAAAGGGTCGAGTTTAAAAATGCCAGGAGAAATATTTATATTAGGCAACATGCCAATTAATGAACACTAGACAATATTTCTTTTTGTGTAATCAGCAGAATGGTAAAGAAATTTTGCAGAGTTCAGGTCAATGGGGTGGTTATTTTCGGATAAATGTAAAAATAAAGCGCTGTTTATTTCCCCTTTTCTAATATTTTACTTATGTTGATAAATTATAGTAGATAAAGATTTACCAGCTTGCCCAAAGTATGTTAAATTGCAAATAGGTCATTGGATTCATCCTTTCATTTTCCTGTGGGTTAATTTTCATATTATTGCTTTCCTCACGTGGCACTTTGTGAGTTTTTTCATATATATATATATATATATATATATATATATGTATATATATATATATATATATATATACATACATATATATATATATATATATATATATATATATATATATATATATATATATATATATATATATATAATTTGAAGGATGAACGAAAGGACGTATAAAAGGAAATTCATTTCATTTTCTTGATAGTTACAACGTTTCAGGTGAACTTTTCAACCATCTTCGCGTACTGGAAAATACCATTCGTGGAGTAGACAAACAATTTAAGTTAGATTCTAACAGACAATCAAAATGATGAATTTATGGAAAGAATTTAATATTTATTAAAGGGGGATTGCGAAAATTTACATGTAATTGATATTTTTGGATTATTATGCTGGGAGTTAAATAAATTAACGATTGAGGAAACATTGGAAACACATCGAGATAACTAACCTTAAACAATCAGCCGCTAGAGGATAACTGGGGAGAAAGGGCGAGGAGCGTAGGAAGAAAGAGAAGGTTAGGTGGTTGGTTAAGTATTTTTGATTAGACTAGAAGTAGTGGGTGAGAAGAAGAATCAGAATTTAAGGAAGGAGAAAGGTATTTAATATACATGGATTCAAGAATGCTTAATGATATGGGATCAGGGGTGGTTTTCAAGATTTTAAAATCACTCTTGGCCTTGGCTGTCAGAATTTTTCCCTTTGTGCCTTATGTACGATTTGTAGCTAAGTACTTATTATAGAGCCAGATTCTTGGTGATTACTCCAATAGCAATCACTCTCGCCAAAGCCAAAAATCCCTTGCTCAGGTCTTCTTGAACCATTTCCTGCAATTGATTGATTAATTCCGGTGTCTCGATACAGTCAGAAAGCCTCTTATGTTTCTTTATGCAGACCAAGGCTTCATAGTCTTGGTTGAATTGCCCAGGTCACGTCTCAGAGTTTATACTTTGTTAACAGAGCATTGGGAGCCAGTCATAATGTCAGCAATTTGATCCAGGGCGTAGGTAATTTTTTTTCAATATTCAAATTACTTCTTATCCTCCATGTCAGGTAACCTTCTCATATAAAACATTTGAAGATACGCTTCCAAGCAAGATCTCTCACTATCTACGTGTGCAGAAGAGAGAGAGAAAAGGAGACTCCCCTTCAAACGGTGTAAGAGCTCCCCTCTCACCTTTTTCATACAATAAAGTGGCGTATACTTTGCCGTCTTTGAAACCACCAGCGGGCAGCTCTACTTCACAATAGTTTTTTGCGTGCCCATCTGATAACTGCCTTAGAGGTCATAAGCCGCAGTAATTATAGTTCACAAAAGGAGGCACACCATGTGATTTCGCTAGGGTTCATACAGCCCTCTTCACATGGAGAGGAGGTTTAATTCTTTCCTAGGCCCACATATGAGGTGAGTTCCGCATCACTCATTCTTTAGAGAAGTGATGCGGTAGTCAAATTGACTCTTCTAGGCACCGCGGCTTTCTTCACGGCCGAGATGGTTGCAATATACTAAGGAGTATTATAATCTCTATACCCTCTGCTTCGCGGTATCCGTGAGCCACCCTAGCCGCAAACCGGGCGTATGTCGAGATTATTTTTTGTGGGGTTCCTGGAAGCTGACCCCTTTCCCTCTTGAGTCTCTGAGCCATCCGTGTATAGCGTGCCATGAATTGCAAGAGAGTGGTTTAAATGTTTCTCATGAATGAATATTTTCAAATTCAAGATTGAACAGTTGATCGCAGGTTGATAACATTGGTGTTGCAACCATGTTAAGGGTTCTAAAGGTGTAAACTGGTACATATTCAGCGTGACACGAAGTGTTCTCTAAAAAGGTTGAACGCAATAATCTCAGCCCTATGAAAGTTTTGACGGCAGTGGTGTTACGACAAATGATCAAAGATGGTAGTATCCAGAAGGCACCCTGGGCTGAACTAGAGATGGCAACGGCACGAGAGCTCAACCAAACAGTATCTCTAGTAGAACCTTCGTGAAAGAGTAGAGTTTGAATACAGCGGACTCAAAAAGGCAAGGAAGACTCTAAATGAGGGGCCTCCAAGTAACGTTTCTTCTAGTGCCTAAGCCATATGGGTATCAGATGGAATGGGGATGCTGACACAGCCGCCAAAAAGCAGTAAAAATATCGCCTTTACTAAAGAGCAAATCCACTAACACAAGGATTATACCAAATTGTACACTAAGATATCAAAAAAAGTTGCAAAGGGAACGGCCTACTAATGGTTTTATCACCTACGACAGGTAAGGAACTCTATCAGCGAGTGAACTACTGTATGTATAATATCTAGAAGAGAAAAAGTGGTTCTCACACGCAATTTTGACTTTGGTATTTGCCTGGGCCTCTCTGTCTGAGGGTGCCTCTCAGTCGGACGTGAAGATTTTGGCCTGGTCGCTTGTCGATGTGGCAGCGAAACACTTAGTTTTTATTTTACTTCTTTCCTAAATACAAAAAAATAACAAGAAAAAAGAGGGAAGGGAGTGAACCAGCTTATTTTCCCTCCCTGAAGACTCCTATAGGCCGGAAAGACCTGCCCCAACAAGATCTTTCTCCGATTGTATAAGGGCTTGGCTGTCAAGGTGAGCACCAGTCGGGTGAGGAGGTCCTTCCTCTCCTTGCGAATCATCGGACGTCCAATAAGCCTGAGGAGAAGCTTGCACACGAGAAGACTCAAGTTTGATGTATGGTACCGAGCGGGGGTTCGCGCCCATATATATAAGAACCTGCCATCTGTAAATTCTACAATAGCCCCTCCGAACTTCTCAGTTGGCACGTATGTACTATGTATTTACATGAATAAAAGCACACATTTAAATATCACTTATCAGAACCGCTTCTCCTAACTGAGAATTACACCCTAACTCTCCCATAGATGCTATCAAACCCTACTATCAGCCACAAAATACTTGACACTTCAAGATATTCAAGCCCTCCCAACACATTTGGACCAAGTTTCAAAACCATCAGCTCACCCATAAATCAGAACAAGCTATCTTTACCGATCGCTCAAAACCATCTATGGTTTACCATGGGCGGCTATCTTTGTCTATGGATCAAAAACAATACAATTACTTCCTTGCCCATCAGTCTTGTCTGCACAACCAATGGCCATCCTTTGAGTACTTTAATCAATTAAATCTCCAAGGTTTTAAAATTATACTATATTCTCATATTCCCAATATGCTCTGGCAACCTTTTAATTAAAAATCCCAGAGCAGCCACTAGCCAAAAGATTTTCTGAACCTACTGAAAACCCTTACCTTCCCTCTAGGATAGGTATCTTCTTGTTTCCAGGCCATGTGGCCATCAAAGAGAAAAGGGAAGCCTATAAAGCAACCGAATCAGCAACAATATTGCCCTTATTATATGTCAAATCCCTCACCCTTACGATTACACCAAATTCTATACTATTTCAGCAAAGAACGAGTGGCAAAGGAAATAGCGTGCTAATAGTCACTGTCATCTACGTCATATACGAGTATCGATTGGTAGGTTTACCACTCCCTGTAGATTAGGGGTGGGAAACCGTCTCCCGCGGGCAAAATTTCGCACGCCAGCCCAATTTTCATCGCCCCCCTGAGTGATATATTTGTATGCACAAATTTCCAATACTGAAATTTGAATAATATTTGTATGTCGAATTTCCGTGGTGTCAGTCTATCCAAAGGTTGCGCATAAATGTTTGTTTCGATATTACTGCATTAGTATATCACACTATATAATGAATTTAAAAAATATTTATAAAGATGCAGTAGTCACACTTTATTTAACCCCAGCCGACTTCGTTTTTTAGAAATTTTTGCCCATGGCTCAAAGGTTTCCCCACCCCCTGCTGTAGATAATCACGAGGATGAAAAGTGGTTGTCTCTTGCCTAAAAACCACACGAAAAACACCCACGATTTTCAGTTTTTACAAATCACTCCCGCCCCCTCACTTAGAAGTCTGTAAGTCGCAATACATCTCAGGGCACCATTTCCTAACATTATGAAACTATTGAGCAAATCCATTAATTTTGAAGAGCATATTCTATGACCTGAAGGAAACATAACATTTTCTAAAATTTAAACATAAAACCCAAAAACGCACATCGAATAAAATTTGGCCTCTTTAGAGCTAAATGAGGGTGAAATAGCGAATTAAACTCGGAAAAAATCTCAAATTATATCTAGGCTGCTACAACTTGAAGATAAGTAGAGAGGGGGGTAAAATAGAAACCCGCAATCCCGTAGTCTTGGTGGAGGGTGGGAGACTTTGGTACCCCGAGATGGGCAGCAGTGATAATGCAGCCAATATGGTCTCGAAGCAGATAGCTAACATAGAAATGGTTAAATCGAGCATCTGCACCTACCCACATTTATGTCATACTACATTGCAATTCCCTTATAATTAACTGGCCTGCGTATTTAGCTAGAAGCGGCTGTCCAGATCGTCTAGGCGCGTTCCACACTGACAATGCTGTCACTTTCAAAGTCTTATCATGGAAGGTTAGCTTTGCATGAGATCACTTTCTAAAATCTCAAGATCATGGGTGGGAGGGGTAATTTAGAGGTCGGCGTTTTCTCCTCCTTTGGAAAGTACTGGAAAATGTTGCAAACCTCCAATTTTCGACGGAAACAAGAATGACGAAGCTCCCCTATTGCTACCTACCTTCTCCTGGGTAGATAAGAAAACACCTTACGGTGGATCCCCTGTTGCCTTATGTGGTTTGTTTCCTCCGAGTTATGTCAACAGGGGTGGTCTCGTGTCAGCTTCTCTTCTCTCGATAAAGTTAAGCAGAAAGGAGTAGGAGCTAGGTTTGAGCCATATCATGGCATGGGCACTTCTTTCTACAAGTCGCAAAAGCGTGTTGGTTGAAGAGGTCGAACATGCGAAAATATTACTGATGAGCACAAGATCTATCTATCCCGCTCTCAGATCAGAAATAAAAATGCCTTTCTCAACTGAGGCTTTAGAGTTATCTGGTTAGGCAAAATGCACCAATCCTATCCTACGAGCCTCCTTATATGAAATTCGGTAGAAAACCTGAATTGCTAGGACTTTTTTTAAAAGATAAAAACCACAGAGCTTAGAGGGAGCTGGGTGTAATCCCCTACATATCACGTAGTAGGCTATGCACCAAAGCGATTCATCATGCTCTTTATTCGAAGAGTTTAGGCATATTTTGAAATTACATTTCTTTCTTTGTACGGTAATATCTATCGCTGGTTTGGCCAATGTGGGTGTCAATGAAATACTTTTTCGACACCGAAACGAATGCTTTCATACAGTAACGATACCAACCATTACGCACAGGGTCAAGAATAACTACCATATACAATGCGATAAAAACTGTATGGTATGGTCTAGTGACTCATTTCTCTTTCTTTATCATTCGCTTGACTCTAAAAATATTCTGTTCGGTAAGCTCTTTAATAGGTCTTTATTGGAGTGATTAATCATCTTGTCAGCATATAGTTCCCCTTTGCAAAGTTCCAAGTAGAGTACGAATAACCGCTCATGGGTGAGCCATCAAGAGTTAGAAAATCAATCACTTTGGCACACTGTGTCGGATCTGCCGTATTAACTAAAACCATACGGTCAGAAAACCGAGATACCTTGTTTCTTTACCTTCACCTGAGCTGATCGCTCAGCCAAGGGTCGAATGTCCTTGCTTCATCTGTTGTGCGGTTTACTAAGATTCGTTTAAGGCCAAGATTCTCAAATACGCCCAAAAAAACCTTTTAAATGAGAGACCCGATATCCTCAAAGTAAAGCTCTCTTTAGTTTCTTTTTGGGGGAGGGGGGCTAAAGCTTTAGTCATTTTTTCGCCCTTCACGGAGGGAACCTCAGAGGACAGACTTGGCAACCATAGAGTTTTTCTCAATTAAAGAAAGACCCACCCGTCTCCAGCCACACACCCAGTGATAAATCTGAAATATGGAGTAGTAGGCTCAACGTTCAGCTGGGTGTTGCGAAAGCATCTCAGGAGACATCTCCTGTCGAAGATTCATAGAGTCTCTCTGGAATTTCCAGAAGCGGCAGATCCTGAAAGAAAGAACTAATGGTTGATAAACTACTTAAAATCCTAGTACGAGCCCCTGTTGCTCCAGCGGACTCAAAGATAGCACACAGAGAACTTGCGCACAAAGTCAGCGGAAATGCGCCAGTCTGGTAAAAGAATCTGTGGCCGGCATTGAGAGATCTACCACCGTACTTCTTCCATTTTCCGGATCCAAGAGCCTGAAATAAAGCCCCTCTATCCCATACTCAACAAGGTATGAGTTGATGAAAACTAATCGGCGAATATCTATCAAAATTCTCCATTGGCGAAGAAAATGTGTCGGAAAGGAATTGTAAAAAGTGGGGAAAGAAGAGGTTGAAATGAAGGTGTGTAAAAGTAACAAACCTAGATATTTTATATATAATTTGCGACTACTTAAAGAAATGAGGGCATTAGGGTCAGAAGGGCATGTCGTTTCTACTACTTTCAGATATAGCCGAGTCTTTACAATTGCTGTATCAACCGCCCTCTTTTGGGGAGATGCAGGTCACCTCAAGTGTAAACTTACAGTGCCTTTGTTAATTAAATCACCAGAAAGAGATAAGTGAATGATATATTTTAAAAAGAAAAGCAATAATAATATTACTACACCAAAGCACTAAATAACAGCAAATCAATGATTTATTATAAAAGAAAAACACAGTCATACTATTGGATCAAAACTGAAATTTGGGGGACGAAAACTATTCGAGTAATAAGTCCTAAACATAAACATTTAGCTATTGCTTTCGAACAAACTTTGAAAAGTTTTCTCCTACTTGATTAAACCACTTTGTTTGCTGGGATTAGAGATGTATATCCACTCACTCCCCGTTTTTTTTCGTTAATTTCGTCTATTTTTCTCGCTCTTTTTTTCTTTTTTTTCCTTGTGTTTAGAACATATTCCTCTTGTATTTTACACCAAGAATCATATTGGTTGCTTACCAATCTTTTTGTTTAGGCAAATGTGTTAATGTTATGCATGTATTTTTACTATATGTGAGGCAAATAATTGAAGCAGAATATAGGTGGCAATATGTGTGGCTAAAAGGATCAGGGTGGTGGACATGTGTACTGATTATTATATTGTTGACCTAGATAGCATATAAATACATAAATACAATATCCTGTATACATAAATTAGATTGATAGGAACTGAAGGTTTAAATTTTTAGATTCGGGCTACCTGAAGGAATGCGGTAAGCACGAGGGGTTTGAATACACGAGGTATGAAAATATATTATATTTAAGAATAACTATGAAAACAAAGATAATTAATTGAATATAACTTGATAAAAATTGGTATAAAAAGACTTAATATTTACTGGATCTGTAAAATGATTAAAAGGGCAATTCATAAGATGTTAATTGGTAATTAAATCTAAATAATTACAGGATATGAAAAACAGGCTAGAGGATTAACAGGATAAATAATGTTAACTGGCTAGTAACAGGATATTAAGAGAACAAAGTGTGTTAACGGATAGTAATAGTATATTAAATGTTAACAGGATCACAATGGTAACAAGTAAATTGTGATCTGTAATAAATGAAAATTATATAAGTACAGTACTCACAAGTTTTGAGATGAATTTGTTAAGATGAATAGTGGAAAACTTTAAACAAACCTTGCGAGTCTGAAGACTAAAGCACAATTAGAAGAGAAAGAAAAATGTTGGTTGGAATATATTTTAAGGCATGCGGTTCTAGGGGAATGATTTAATATAGGAGATTTCTATATTGAGTGTTATATACCGGGTGTCCCATAAAAAGTTAACCGTAATCTGAATTAGTATAACTCAAAAACTATTAGAGATTTTGGAGTCCTGTAAAAGTGTTTTATTTATCAACTATGTATTTGTCTATTCACAAAATTTTATTAAATTCCTTTTTATGATAATGATAAACTATTGGGTTTAATGGAGGCTATCAAAAAATATGTTTGCGCAAGGAAGTAAAATAATGAAACCAAGCCTAGGAAGGCTAGTCCACCGTGCACTTTCAAGAGAAGCGTAGAGAGCCTAGGTATCCTAGGTAGCCTAGGTCACTGTGCGATTCTTCAAGTAAAGCCTAGGCCATTTTACATTGTTTTTTCAGCCACGCTTTGGCATGGTCTCGTCATTATTGCTTACTAAGCAAATCAAAGAGTTTCTGTGTAAATGCTTACTTCTATAGAACCTTTTTAATGATGCACAGTGACCAAGTACAAGATTTATTTGAAAAACGTTTTCCAGGTAGGGACCCAGCAAGCAATCCCACGATTTGGAAAAATGTTCGAAAATACCAACATGTAGGAACATGCTTACATCTAAATAAAGGTCGTTCGGGTCGTATGAAAACCATAATAACAACAGAAAATATCAAAAATGTTCAGATGACACTTCCTCAAAATCCACATGTATCAGTCAGAAAGAATGGGTTACAATTGTCAAAGTCATCATTTGACCGCATTATTAAATATTACTTAAAATGACATTCCTATAAGATGCATGCAAGACACGAGCTACTTGAAACTGATTTTCCTCGTCGTAGAGAATTTGTCGAATGGCTTCTCCATAAACGTGCTCGTTTCTTGGAAAACATTGTGATTGGTGACGAGGCAGCCTTTTTCATAAGTGGAAAGGTAAATAAATAGCCATAACATTCGGCAAGATGCGCCGCTGAACCAGCCTCCAACATTCAACTTTGACACGCGTATTTGTCTGCCAAAAGTGTCTCTGTGGATCGGTATATGAGGGAATGGCTATCTTGTCGGCCCATTTTTTTACGAGAATAACTTGAATGGTGCTGCCTACCTGAGCATGATCAACGAAAAGATCTTCCCGGAACTCCGCCAGATTTACGGCAATCAATTCAATAGAATTTGGTGGATTCCTGACGGCGTACCAGCTCATAGACAGCTTGCTGTAAGAACAAAACTAAGAAAAACGTTTGACAACAGCATTGTCGCGCTAAATCATGCAATTGAAAAGCCACCAAGATCCCCTAACTTAACACCGTGCGATTATTTTTTATGTGGATATCTAAAGAATAAAGTGTATTCTACTCCACCACAAAGCATCAAACAATTAAGGAAAATCACAAGTTAATCAAAAAAGTTGTTCAATCAATGCGATCAAGGCGCAACTGTGCTTGGAAAGAAATGGAGGACATGTGGAAGAAAACAGTGCTTAGAGAATTAAAAAATGAATTTGTTTTACTCATATGAAGAGATGTTTAAGGAAAAAATGTATTTAAATATATTTTTTGATTTTAAACTTCGAAGTTTCATTATTTTACTTCCTTACGCAAACATAATTTTGATAGTCTCCACTCAACCCATTGGTGTATCAATATCGTAAAAAGGAATTTAATGAAATTTATAGAATCTATAGATACATATTTGGTAAATTTGTATTGTTTTGCAGCACTCAAAGATCTCTAATAGGTTTTGAGTTATACTAATTCAAATTACGGTTAACTTTTTTCTGTGATACCATGTATACCGTTATAAATATATATATATATATATATATATATATATATATATATATATATATATATATATATATATATATATGTATATATATATATGTGTGTGTGTGTGTGTGTGTCTGTGTGTGTTTTGGATTTACATTAGAGCTAAAGTTTATTTGAAGGATAAAAAATTGATTTCAATTATTTTTTGAGTACTGCGGATTATAAGACTTGCAGTACTTCAGTGGAAGGATGTGCACTTTTGTGGAAAGGTGAGTTGAAATGAAATGATATTTTTGAATTACGCTCATTAATGTTATGCCCTAATATATGAGGAGACTAACGCTCCTACAACACTTCAAAAAAAACGACAGGAATAATAGTATGTAGAATCAGCCGATCCTAAAAAATGTTATAATGATTTTGCAGATTTTTTAAATTTCTATGAACAACAGTGAATATGAATGAAATCGCACTGTTTTTCTACTTTTTCCTGGAATAGATTGATTTCCTGACTGTGTTTTGACTGCATATGTGGCTCATCCTTACTTAGTTAGCGTTTTTCCGTTAAAAAATTAACAATAAAAGAAATTCTTTCTGTAATAGTTTTGCCAACATACTTTCCTGTCTTATGGCAATACATTAAAGTTTGAGTAGATTACAAAATATATTTCATTAATTAAGTTAGTGTTTATAAACAAAATAATCATATATAAAATTGGGCCACCAAAATTTCTAGTGTTATAATTGATCAATAACTAATAGCGCAACCAGCGACGACTGCCAACCCCATACTGGTGACACCTACAACTTCACGCAGTTTGAGGCTTATATAATCTGGAACACGGGTAGGTGAACAAATCATCATTTGTCATTCACAAAACTTCATCTCTATGACCCTCGCTCGCCGCCAAGTGCCATCTTTCACTTAATCTCCAAGAAGCCGTCCATCAAGGCAAGCTGCAACTACCTGACCAGAGGTAACCTAGGGTAATTCCAACCTGACATTGTTAATAACACTGGTCTGCGTCAAAAATGTTCCTCAGGGTTTCATAGGTAATTCTTAATGAAATTTGTCTTCTAAATCCAATCAAGCACTTATATTGCTCAATCAGGTCTAGTCTTTAACGATACAGACCAAGCTCCCCTAGATGGCGTTAGAGAGCTCAGTCTCTAGCTGACCGCGAGCGCGTGTGGTTGTGTGTTGCTTGCTCACTCTCCAACTAAGTGTTGGTTTTTTAATCCATGACTTTTCTCATCTATGAACACTGTTTAAAGTGCATTTCTAAAACTTTATTTATCTTTGTGAATCATTTTGCAGGCAAATACATTAGCAAAACTTATATTTCGTAAAAATGAATAGAAAGTGTAAAAACAGTCCTGATAGATTTTGTTTTGTTGGTGGAAAGGTAACTTTTAGTGACCAGCAATGCACTATAACGCCGTTAGTAAAGTTCCTTTACAATGCATATTTTGAATTAAAGTTAGGTGATTAAGACAAAAACTTTGCTCCACATATGTGCTGCAAAGCCTGTGCCATAGCCTTAAGACGCTGGAGTGATGGCAAAACGAACTGTTTGTCATTTGGTGTACCTATGGTGTGGAGAGAAGGCAAGGGCCACATTACAGACTGCTATTTTTGCATGACAAATCTTAAAGGTGAGATAATTACTTTAACAATATAGTCTTTGACAAATCTATAAATGTTTATACAAATCTTTTGGTAGCCTATTACAATTGTAATTGTGTAGAAAAATAGTGTATTATGCTGGTAGAAAGATTGTGGTTAAATTGTATATAAAAACTGATTGTATTTAAAAATTGTAAATTTCCCTGGTATGAAAAATGTGTATAAAAATGTGGAAACGAGGGTCGAGTGAATTAAAAGTATGTAAATTAAGTATGCGAAACTTTTTTTCAGGTGTCAATAAGAAGAACAAACACACTGTAGTCTATCCTGATGTTCCTTCTGCCATTAAACCACAACCACATGGTCCAGGAGTTCCAGTTCCTTCTCCACCTAAAAATACTGAGCTACAAGACAATATAGAAGATATAGAAGTGGATGACACTGATACTTCAGTGACATATCGCCTGACGTCTACAATGACTTTGCCAAGACCACTCACTTAAGGTCAATTAAATGACTTGACTAGAGATCTTGGTCTTTCTAAAGAGAACGCACAACTTCTTGCATCCCATCTTAGTGAGAGCAACCTCCTCTCTCAAGAAACTACTTACTTTTGGTTCAGAAATAGAGACGAAGAGTTTCGAAAGTTCTTTGCAGTTGATTCTTGCAGGTCTTTGGTGTATTTCAATAATGTAAAAGGTTTAATTGAGGCACTTGGCGTTCCTTACCAACCAAATGAATGGAGGCTCTTTATTGATTCTTCTAGCAGAAGTTTGAAGGTAGTACTCTTAAATATTGGCAATAAAATGGCATCTGTACCTATTGGCCATTCAGTTCAGGTAACAGAAAGCTACGAAAATATGAAAGTATTGATTAATACAATCAAGTATTCTAACCATAGCTGGTTAATATGTGGTGATCTCAAGGTAAGATATTGTTTACTTTATTGAACTTGTTAAATATTTCAAGGAATGTTTGTTTCTAAATACCAATGACAGAAGGATATTATAGACATATTAGTTTCTCCCTACCCCTAATAAACTTAGTAAAAATTGCCTATGCAAAAAATAGAAGTTCTAAGAAACCATGTACATCAATAGGCATCAATATGTTTTCTTTCAGGTTGTGTGCCTTCTTCTTGGGATGCAAGGAGGCCACACAAAATATCCATGCTTCATGTGCTTATGGGATAGCCAGGCGGATAGTCTTCACTATAGGCAAAAAGACTGGCCATCTCGAGAGGCATTCCAAATTGGCTGCCACAATGTGGTAGCTCAACCTCTAGTCCCTCCCAAAAATGTTTTACTGCCTCCTCTTCATATAAAGCTTGGCCTGATGAAGAACTTTGTCAAAGCACTGAATAAAGAAGGCCAAGCATTTAAGTATCTACTGCAAAAATTCCCGCAGATCAGTGATGCCAAGCTCCCTGCAGGCATATTTGATGGTCCCCAAATTAGAACTCTGTTAAAGGACAAGCATTTTTACACCAATATGGAAGCCAGTGAACAAGAAACATGGCGAGCGTTTAGTAAAGTAATCGACGGTTTTCTGGGAAATAAAAGAAGCTCAGAATATATCTCACATGTAAATGACCTTATGAAAAGCTTAAAAAATATGGGAGCTCGCATGTCGATAAAAATGCATTTTATCCAGTCACATCTTGACTATTTTCCGGCAAACTGTGGAGATTATAGCGAGGAACAAGGAGACAGATTTCACCAAGACATAAAGACGATGGAGACAAGATATCAAGGACACTGGGACATCAGCATGTTAGCTGACTATTGCTGGTGTCTTAAACGCGACGAACCAACATCGCTTCACAAACGGAAGTCACAAGGACTTCTTTTCTTGGAAAATAGTTTCTCTGCACCCCTGGGTAAGCTCATAAGTAGTGTGTAAGTTTAAAATTAATTGAAAAAAAGTCAAATTGAGTCGGTATTTTTTTTATTACAAGTAATTGTAATTTATTAAATAACTTTTATATAAATAAGGGATTTTTTCAAAAAATGGCCCCTGTTCTAAAAACAGTAGTGCGCTGTATCTCAAAAATTTAGACCTGATTGAGCAAAATGAATGTCATATTTCAATTTAGGAGAACAATTTCGTTAGGAATCACTAAAGAAAACCGCAGGAACAGAAATTCTCTTTTTTCAAACGCAGGCCTGTGTAATAAATGATATATTAAATTAACTTGTTTTCATAACCAACCGTACCAGTGGTGACCCCGTCTACAAGCTACACTCTCCTAAGCCTGCCTCAAGCAGCCTAATCGCTCAACACAATTCTCCTTGCACTATTCATTGCTTTTCAACAAAACAGATCACCCAGCATTCCTCTACCACGATCAAAGAATTTGTTTCGGCGATTCAAGTGCATCAAAATTTTATATGTCGGCAGACACACTGGCTACGTCTTTGCGATCTGCATTTTATGCACAAAATGTTTCTTTCACAAAGTCAAAATTTCGGCTGCCCCTTACCGATTTACCAGCAAATTTTATGAAAGCAGGGGATTACTAGGTGTGTTGCCAGTCGAGAAGAGAACCTACGATACTTTCAAAACCATCGTTCCTTAGCAGAAAGAGCCTTCTATCCATGAATAATGTCAAAACCTAACTAGGAACATCACCTTGGAGGGAAGAAGCCCACAACTCTCCTTCGGCCGCTCCGAAAGAGAGCAGGGCCTTCTTCCTGGAGACACAACTGAGAGAAGCCTTCCTCAATCGTCTACCAATTCATGTAATGCACATCCTTGAGGCATATAAGAAGTTCACCCCCTCGACAGCTTGGCAGAGACCGCCTACAATGGGCAACGTACCAAGGTTCACACAGTTTTCCCGCTCCCCAGGAACCACTATGGCTAGATGCTTAGATTGAGAAATTCATCGTAGATGTCTAAAGTTTAGCCAAAACGCTATTGAGTGAAAGCTCGTTCCGAGGTAAGAGTCCGAGTATCCGCTCATTGCTCTCGGAATAGGCGGGGGTGAGTCATTTAGTAGCTGGTTTTGGTATCACCAGAAATTTGAAGGTAAGGCCCATCACTGTCTCTCACCCTGTGGCTTTGGAGGGAAAGAAAGCAAATGTTTATGTTATCCTGCTTCCACTAAGGGGAATCCTAGGTATATCATCTGCCCTTCACTGACAAAAGTGACACAGGAGAGTCCTGCTGAAGTCTCAATCTTTTCAGCAGCTACGCGCCTCATCACTGTGCCTCATCCCGACAACTTCATAGAAATTTTCCCAACCTAACTTCACCATTCAAAAATTGACATATCTACGGAAAATGATATCTGCATTTCATGTTGAAATGCACAACTTAACATCATCTCAGTATTGTCAGTAACCTCTCCATACCCGATCTTCAGCACCATGCGGTACTTTCTTCCGAAGGAATCCCTCCGCAATTTTTTGCCCTCAACGTGGAGGTAATTGATAGCTGAACCTCTGCCTCTTTATCGGGGACCAAGATAACGGACTTAACTTCATCGTTGACAACGGCTCTACCGTCTCCCTACTTCTGGCTTCGCCTCAGGACAAACGTTAACTTCCGATGGTTTCTGCGCTACAAACATCACCGGTCTATTCTAAGAAAATTCTCTCGATCTCTTTCCTGGAGGGTCTCTCCCATGGCTTTTCTTACCTGGAAAAGTCGGTCATTCCATGTTAGCGGACGACTCCCTAGAAAAGTTCTCTCTTGCCCTTGACTTAAAATAGCGTACTCTAATGGAACGAGTGTCCGGAAACGTTATTCAAGAAACCCCTTCTCCCAAGAGTTACAGTTCACTCTTAATGCGCCTGTTCAAGGAATATATTTGTCAAGTTTGAAATTCCCTCCTATGTCCTACTTTCCCGTTAAAACAACGATGGTAGGTACTCTTTCCGACCAAAAAAGAGCGGCAGATTGTCTGTTGGTCTAACCGTTGTTGTTTTTGTTGTTAAACAGCCTAGAATGAGATTCAAATCTCGGAAAGGTGAACTCTATAAATAACGTCGACCATGTCGTCTCGAGGATTTAATTTTATCTCTGACTTTTTCTAGCTTATGCGAAGGTTAGCATGTCGTGAATATTTATCAACTGGTTCTGGTTCACGTCGGTAAAAGATGTTAATGTTAGAACTATTGGACATGATGCGGTTTACAAGATGTTTTCTTATCGATAGTTACCCTCATCCTATCCATTTTAGGTCGGTTTGTTCGTTAGACGTGGGAGATTATTCTTATGGTCTTTTGCTGATTAAAGGGTACAAAGATGAATGTTTGCTTTCACAATCTCAACTCTTTAGTGGGTTATGAGCGTGTAGGGTGAATTCTTTACTTCAATGGGTCTTTATTTATCAGTGATGAGATATTTTGGAGTATTTTATTGTATTATAACCGTTATATTCTTATAATTCGTTCAATGATATCGTACAGGATATTGCCCCCATACACCTCAGCACCAATTTTTATGTTTTGGGCTCCATCTGCCTAGTTTAATTCGAGGACAAAACCAAATCGAGTTATATCACTGAACTTTGGTTTGCTCTGAGAAAACAAAAGTTCACTGGGGACATGCGATCAAGACAAAACGGTTAAAGCTAGAGCAACATTTTAGTGTCGAAATGTCTTCATTAGACAGAGCGAAATATGTTAGTTATCTCTGGATTGAAAATATTGTAGGAAAGCTGCTCCTTGGAGGACTTAATGGTATTGGAGAATATCTTCGCTTAAGGAAGATTTTCGTTTTCTAGTTGCGAAGGTTTAACAATTTATTTCCTCCCTTTGCACCTGTTTGGTCGAGTTGTTCCGATGAAGGTCTGAGACTATGCCCAAGCAGAGGTAATTAAAGTGAAATCTTTTTCTTTTCTTACGACGTCCCACGAAAATAAAGGTGGGCTCAGCACTGTCAAAATCGGTCAACAAAATATATAACAAACATCATGAGGCTTTCTTCTTAGCCTCTTACAAAGAAATCAGAAACTGCATTAAAATGTATTTTTGGTCACTCTATGCATGTGGATAGGTCGGTCGGGCGCACAGGAATGACTTCTCTACACCACTAATGAAATTCTAGAAGTAAACGTCGTTTGTTTCAAGAAGATATTTTTCTTTTAGATCTTGCGGATGTATACATTTCGCTTTGTGTTAGGTTGACGTGGCGTGATCTCGCCCATTGTGCTCCTGAAAGTAGCGAAGAGATCGGAATGTGAATTGTCTCGCCAAGTATTGCTGATGGCATCGCCCTATATTTGAATCCTAGCACAGTATGCAAGAAAGTGAAGAGAGGTACCAAGATTTGTTTTTCGTGAATTTAAAAGGAGCGCAAGTAAATTACCAGGGGAGTGAAAGAACCAGAAAGTTGGAACTGTGGCTCCAAATACGCTTTCATATATCAGTAGCTACGTTCATATAGACGGCATTTGGAACGACATGCTTCTCTTTGATTGTGGTTGGTGCCAAGGACACGAGCAACTACATTTCAAATACAGCACTCCAACTGCCGGTTGCTTTTCGTTAGAACGGTTTAAGGGACCTAAATATTTTCCCTCCAAGTGTTACGGTAACGAAGGCGTCGGCTTGGAGCCCATTTTTTTCAATGGAACGCCTTTAATCCAACAAGTTCTTAATTTAACATAGGCAACAAATAATCTTTGCGCTAAATCCGTGTATGTGCACTTACGATGTACCTGTAGAATTTTTAAAATCGTTCTGGTGATGGAGCGCAGGGTTGGAGAAAGATAATAGTCTTTCACAGTAAAGTTGAGCGTTGGAATATTAGGCAGTTGCGTGTTAAGCGATGAAACATCCTTATAAATCTCCGTTCATATTCAAAGTAAAGAAAGCGCCTTATGGACATATTTAATGACTAGATGATAGAGGCGATATATGGTAGAGAAAACACTCTTCCATGTCCTGGAGTAGGCTATGTTTTACCTACTTGTTGGTTCTATTTTAGATAATGGTTTTTAATAGGGCATATATACATCCTTTCCTGTACTTCTTCTAGTAGCTTCATCCTTTCTTTTTTATGTCTATCTTTATACGCCGAAGCCCCTTCTGCAGACAATCCAGAGGAGGTTTTAGCCACCGGACGAGTGTAATAGGTGGTTCAAATGATCCCCAACCAGTTCAACCGCTATTTTTTATCTGTGGGCAATACGAAACTCTCGATGTACGCGTTTAGCGTTTGCATCTTGCTTTAAAAATGGGTGCCCATACTCAATGATAAAGATATTTTACAAATATAAAATATATAGAACGACGGAAACGGAAAAAACACAGTGGCCACATAAAGGGATTTCCCATTTTCCATCGTTTCTGGTAAAGAGGTTTCCCCTTCCTCTTTGCGAGTCGCTAAAAGCGATTTAATCTTAAGTATACAAGTGTTCCACTTTATTTTGTTTCATGGACTCTTTCTAACTTCTAGCTGTAAGGATGTTTCTCTCTCATCTATGCCGCAAGGTAAATGAGTTTAGCCTTAAAATTATTGTCTGTGAGAGCCTCCCCAAATGGTTTTCACTCCTCTCATGGGTTATTACAGAAGAGCATCATAAATATCGGACGCTACCGCAGCGAGCCATAGAGTTTTGGGATCTAGTCATTGGTACGGATAATTGCAGTTGTGTTTTAGGCCTACCAGATCTATTTATTCAGGCACACATAAGTGGCCTGGGAGCTTTTGTACAAGCCCCATTGTTGCTAACCTTTGCATCCGGTGTCCATACCTCCGAGCAAAGATGATGGAACCTAGGCAAGAATTAGACCATTTATCAATAGGTTATCTTTGAGAACGCCTGCTTCGAGCGATATTTTATTATTCACGCAAGTGAAAAGATAAAATTGACGGAAGGATACATGTTGCATTAGGATAGGGCTCAGTTGTAGTCCTAGGTAGGAAAACGAGACAATTTTTTTTCTCGGAGGGGCTTTTGTTGGTTGATGTAGCCAACCGTGGTCAGAGAGACAATTCAAAGATATTTTTAATTGACTAAATTCAAAAAGCAAGAGGGAGGATTTGAAATAAAGATACATTTTGGTTTGCAATAACAAGAGAGGGAAAGTTTTAATCAAATATATAGGTCGAATTGTTACACCTTGAAATCCACAAAAACTGCGTTAAAATAATCTAGACAAGTGGTAACGAAAGCATGAATGACAATCTGAAAATTATTGTCACCAAACTGGAATGAGATGTGACTAAGATTACTGAAAAAACAGAGAGAGAGGAGAGCTAAAGACATTGGCACCGGAGGCTTTGCGATATAATAGACTATCAAATGAACTCCTAGATTTATACTATATCAGAAAAATACACTACTGGGTTGCACCAAAGTTAAAAGGATCGTTATTTATGAGGCGAGCAAAATCCGAAGGATTAGCTGCCAATAGAAATTCTAATCTGCTAAGTATGAGTTTAAAAAGTTTGACGGTGCAATTTAGAATATTTCTAATACAAGCTAAATCACGCTAATATTTTGGTAGGGAAAATTATGATTTTTCAGTTCTCTGTAAATCAATTTTGATGAGGTTTTTCTCAGCTGGTTGCACAATATGAAAGCAATAATTTTATCTTTTTTAGTATGCTAATACATTCTTGAATTTTTATTTCAGGATCCTCTTCTGGGGGAGAGAAGCATGTTAATATCACCTATCCTCTTTAAGAAAAATTAGTCGTCGTAGATGTGTGAACGATGATAAAAAGTCTTTCAACATCAAGGAAAGTGCTAAAGGCACCTCTTTTATGTTATTGCAGAGAAGTTAATTTTCCATGTGGACACTGTTTAACGATATCTAAAGGACCCTTCTCTATGGAACAAGCGATGCGATTTTGGGACGCCCAAGATTCTGACAGGTAGAGATTTGAGTGTCGATGTATGCCTATGTAGGCTAGTTCGGCGGACAGAGTCGTACACAAGCAGGAGCAGACAGATGACCAAAGGCAGCCTGATATATGTTCTGGGGGGATTAATAAAGAGTGCGATTTACGGCTGAACGGGTTTTGACTAATGGCGTGCCAATTTGCAGTTTAAAGGATATAAAAAGAACATTACCACAAGATAGAATTTTAATATATATAATAAAAGGGGGAAATTTATATATATATATATATATATATATATATATATATATATATAAAAGGGTTGAAAAGATTACTTAATAAATGTAATTAAATGAATTATATTAAGATTAACGAGGTAATCTGGGGATGACCATACAAGATCGCTTCACCTTCAAGCGTGGGGAATTGGAAACACGAGGGGGGGGGGCAGACAACGGCGCAGGTCTTCAAGAAGATACTTCGGGGAGTCCTGACGAGGAGGACTCGAAGATAAGGTTGGACTACTTCGTGGTGAAGAATGAGATGTTCTCTACTCCAGAGAGACGTAATCTCAACTCAAGACGATTATGCAGATCGGAGGGAGTCTCACTCTCGAAAGAACGGGAATCATGAAGCGGTGGTGAAGATGAGAGGGCCGCACAACTCTCAGGAAAGAATATAGCTCAACAGCTTTCCTGTGAACAGGAGCTAAAGCTTAACAAAGGTAGATCTGCTGGCGAGATCTTCGACGAAGTACGATGACTCGATGACGAGTTACAGAGGTCCACGGGAAACAGACGTTAGTCTGAACGGAGTGAATAGCGGGCTTTTAATCTCCTCGAGAAATGGTGAGCTTCGGGTTATATAGTCAGGTGGCTGGTCCGATAGACACCTCAAGGCTTGGTTGTCCCTAGAGGGTTCTTGGCGCCAATGTATGCTAACACATTTAATGATAACCAGTCAGTCCAGACGGTGAATCATGCCTCGTGATATGGTGGTAGGGTTAATATGGTTACGCACGGTGTTATCGCAAGGAAGGACGGGGGGGGGACGAATGGCGTCCGAAAGCAAACACAGCTGTGGCGGGTCATCCAGCGAATGACTAATTCTTTCTCGAACTTTCTAAACTTCTCACGCTAGGCACACGTTGTCTTGAAAGAAGAGAGGGGTATTTCCGAGTGGCCTTCCTCTCACGTTGGTCCTCGAGGGCATCCCCCTACACACCTCCATTTCCAAAGATGACGTTTTCCTGATGCGAAGAGGATGGAAAAGGGCATCCCCAAACATGAGAAGAGTTGTGTATGGAAAATTTGACCTGAGTCTACAGGTGAACAATAAGGGGAGACATTTAATTTTAGGGGACACATCGGTCTCTAAATGAATGAATGACTTCCGTTTAATCCCTGACGAAGGGTATATTTAAAGTGGGTATTGTCGTTAACCAGCACAGAGAAAACACAAAATAAATGCGAGTTACAAAAAAAAATCAAAAGGATTCACTCATCAAAGGGTAGTGTAACCATATATTAAAAAAAAAAATACAAAACAAAACACACACAAAGGACAAATATGTATGTAATGGTAACAAAATTTTACATAAGAACCGAGGAGATATAAGCATATAGGGTTAAGACGGAGTTCCAGAATTATAAAAAAACAAAAACGAGTACACAGAGTCGATTATCTTCACGAGAGTACAATGCTTCACACATTTTACATCGCATGGGGAGCACCCTCGACCGGATTCCTACTTAGACAGTCTGCAACACAGTTTTCTGTCCCTTTAATGTACCTTATTCAGAACTGGTATTCCATTAGAAGTAAACTCCAACGCATAAGCCTTCCGTTCTGACTTTTAAAATTCTTTAAGTAAGCCAATGGGCGATGATCGGTTTCGATCACGAACTCTTTACCTAACAAATATGTTGGGAATTTCTGTACACTGCATACAATCGCTAGAGCTTCATGTTCTATGAGCGCTTAGTTCCTTTCGCGTGACGAGAGCTTTCAGCTAGCGTACGCAATGGGGTAACTGTTTCCGTCTTGTTCATACTGGAGCAAGACGCAACCGATGTCTTTATTACAAGCATCCTTTCGTATCTCAAAAGGTTTGTTCGTGTTCGGGATTCTCAGTATGGCAGCTGATGTTATTTTTTCATTCAGCTGATGGAAGTGGGCAGTCACTTTGGGGTTTCATGCAAGGGGGCCTGGGGAACGTTTCTTTAGTAGGGAGGTAAGGATGGACGCTAAGGCTGCAAAATTCTGGATAAAACGTCGGTAAAAGTATGTCGACTCGGGAAAAGAGCGTAATTGCCTTTTAGTACGCGGGAGGGGAATGTCGGTGATGGACTTTGCCTTTTCTTTCTAAGGGGCCATTTGATTTTCACCAATGTTGAAACCGATGTATTTAATAGTGCTGTAGGCAAAATGGCACTTGCTAGGGCCTATAGTGAATCCGTGATAACGAAGCCTATTGAGGAGCCAGTGTAGGAAGGTAAGATGCTGGTCCCATGTACGGGTGGACACGTAAACGTTATCGAAGTAAAAGGAAATGTTACTTAGCCCATCCAGTATCCTGCGCATCATTCGATTATAGTTACTATAGGCAGTAACTAAACGAAAATGTAGGCGCTTAACTTGCAAATGGCCTTTTTTGTGGAAAATGCGGGGTATTTCCGAGCACTATCCTTAAGGGGATTTGATAGTAGGCCTTACACAAGTGTATCTCTGAAATAAACTTGGCCTCTTCAAATAGATGTAGGCTCTGCTCTATCAAACGGATTGGCTCAGCCTCGAAAACTGCTATGGGGTTTAGCCTTTTAAAGTCTACTCATATGCGAAAAAACTGACCCGGCTTTCTGAACATAATAATGGGTGAGAAGTAATTAGTAAGGAAGGTTTCATTATCCATAATTTTAGCAAGTTTTCCACTTCAGCGTAAAACATAGGTTGCAAGTGAACGGGTACGCGGTAGGGCTCATATATAATAGGCTCATGGGTGGTTAGGGCTATATAATGCTCAAAATACAAAGAGCAACAAGGCTTCTCGGAAATTACATCGGAGAATTCAGTTAATAAAAGACCCAATTGCGTCTTCTGGGGTGGGGGACAACTGGGGATTTAAATCGAGTTTCGGGGTGGAGTTTACCCGAGAGCCGGGGAGTGAAGGGAGAGGGTAGTTTTCATCCGCTTCGATAAATACAGTTTGGACTAAATAAACAGGCTCAGAGTGATAAGAGGCTTCCATTACTGCCTCTTCGTCAAGGGCAATTATATTAATACAGGAACGGCGGTGATAGCGGTTAAGCATATTTATATGAAACAATTTGTTCCCTGAGGTGGTCTGTATTACGTAATCTACAAGACCGTAGACTTCTAGGATTGGGACAGGTCCTTTCCATTGGGACAAGAGCTTGCTTGTCTCCGTGAGTAGGAGGAGCAGAACCTCTTAACTGGGCTTTAATCGACTTTCTTTCACCTAACGTCAAAATAGTTCCTATATTTTTCTAAATTTAGGTCGAAATTTTTGTACGCTATATCGGCGCATTCTTCTGAGTGGTTTATAAGTTCTAACACGTAAGAATACGAGGACTTGATCTCCTCATCCAGGCGGGAATTAGAAAAGAGTTCATTCAATAAGCTCAATGTTCCACGTACATTTCGCCAATAGAAGAGCTTGAAGGGGGCAAATCCCAAAGCTCTGTGAGGGATTTCTCTGCAGGCAAACACAGCAACCGGCAGGTATTGATGCCATTCTTGAGCCTGAGCATGGAATAACTTCTTCAAAATGCCATTCACCTTTTCACAGACGCCACTAGTGGCGAGCAAAAAGGGCAGCAGAAAAAGGGCTTGATCATAAGGAGCTTGCCAACGTAGTCCATTAGCTCAGAGGTGAACTGTCTACCTCAGTGGGATAAGATCTCCTTTGGGATGTCGACGCGACACAAAATAGATTTCTAAGCCTCCGCACAGGTCGCACCATCTATCTTTATAAGGGAGAATGCCTCGCGGAATATTGATGCCAAGTCTCCCACAATGAGGACCTACGAATGTCTTTGGCTAGACGCGGGAGAATTGGGCCAATTAGATCTATGGCTACTCTAGAAAAGGGCTCTCAGACAATTGGGCTCTTCTGGAGGGGGGCAGGTGTATTCGTCCTTTTGCTGTAGTCTTCTGACAAATGTCACACGACCTGCAGAAGTCGGCAATTTCTTTGGCAGTACCGGGTCAGAAGAAGTAACGGAAGATTCTCTGAGCTGTTTTATTGTGACTGAAATGATCATCCATTAATCCATCGTGTGCCAGTCAGAGGAATTGGGGAACATGGGAAAGGGGATGCTCAACGAGGGAGTGGGGAAAAAACGGTCACCACCAAAAAAATTCTGAATAAAAAAAAAAAGAATTTGTTCCACTTTCTTTGGATATCCTTGAACGAACTTGACAAACTGGTTAGTGAACAACTTAACGGGGAGTGGGGTAACTTGAAAAAAAGGGTTCTTTCAACCAGTTTGATAATTAAAACGATAATGATTAAAAATCTGTGATTTGTTCACTACAAAAGGTACCCCACACCTGACACCAGATAAAGATAATGATATATATATATATGTATGAAAAATATATATATATATATATCGTGATATAGCTCTATATACCATACATAACACTATTATATTTGATCGTAGAGTGCCTGGAGGTTTCCTTTTAATAAATTTAGGTAGGCCGAGGTCCGGTAACGAGGTCAGATCCTTGTAAGGAAGGGCTAGTCCAACAGATACTACTTTAAATCTTTGTATTGGCTGAGAGTTCAAAATCTCGCATAGTTACAGGTTGTTATACGGATCTAATGAGCTGAAGGGTCATAAAGTAAAGGAGTCGGCAAAAATAGACTTTAATAAATATTAATAATTTAAGTTAAATGGTACAAAAATAAACAGACATATAATAAGAAAAATAGTTACAGTGGTCAACGGGCTAGAAGAAGATTAGGTATATAAAATGCAATAAAATTGGGTAGGCTGGACAGAAATAAAATTTGAGATTTACACGGGGACATAGTGAGCACACAAATGATAATGGAGGAACGGTAGACGGCAATGATAAATTTGGAAAAGCGAAAATATTCAGTACAATACTTTGTACAAAATGGAAGGGTTGGGGGAGACGATGGTCGTTTCTGACGAAGCGGTGAGATGATGGTTGGGTTACTTCGGCGGAGTCCAGGGTCAACTTGCTTGTAGTTGAAGTATTCCTTTGAGATGATGGGGGGCGGGGGAGCAGAGCCTTCGAAAATGGAGGCTGGGAATTCTTCAGGTGTAGATTCCTTTGAAGAAAACGGAGGGTGAGTTTCTCCAAGACGTCAAACGGTTTCTTTGTTCGACTATGCGTAATCAAGGGGGTAATAAGCTAAGATTAATCTTCACTGAAGTCTTTGGGATAAGACTTGATTCTTGTCTGGAGATGGCGTCGTTGCGCGGAGTCGGACGGGTATTCTTACGGGGAGAATAGTTCTTAACTAGTTCTAGGATGGATATGTGTTTTATACAAGGAGGGATAGTCGGTTTTATCCTGCAACGTTTCTTTGCCTTCAGCGTATGATAACCCGAATCGAGGAGGAGTAACATCGTCTGCTCTTGTGAGCTTCTTTCACACGAATCTTTCTCGATTCCTCACACGGGTACATATGGACGCCTGCAAGTGAGGGAGCTTACCTCATAGAAGGGGGGGACTATCGCCCATCATTTGAGTAATGGCGAACATGGCTTGGCTGGCTTTTGTCTCAGCCGCTCCCAGTGTGGGGAGACTTCTTGTCTTGTTTAAATACTCGGATTGATATGGGCTGCATTTCATGAGACCGCTTGCATACTTTCTCACGCTTTTGACCTTCGAAAATTGATTGTAAGCTACACCGAGTCTCATCACGTGGAGGCAATGCTTAAAAGCGACTTATTTCGCCCGTCACGTGTTTGTTCCTTCTCACGCCGCCCTTTTTGAATGTTGGAGCTTTTCTCATTCAAATAAAAAGAAATAAGGGGAGAAAAGGGACAACCCAATATTTTTTGAGGGGAAGGGGCGACTCAGTACTGACTCGTTTTTTACTGAAACATAATGGAATTTTACACAATATACATACCCTGTTACCAAGCTATACAATACAAACAGAAAATTGATCAGCTTATTCAAAAATTTTCATGTGACCAAACAGAATACTATACATACTACAAAGAAATGGGCGTACACAAAATAATCAATTATCATAAAAAAAATTAACAGTACCTTAAAATTCTTACGAATATAAATATATACAATTACCAAACATTTGTTTAGGCCCATTTTCCACGGTACTAATCGGGATTAGCGGCTAAAGCATTTCTGCTGAGGGAATCGACCATCTGATTATCTCCTTGAATAGTTCTTTTCGCATGGTAATAGTTTACGCGTAGCGTAGTCCACAGAATGACTTCCACCTCCGTCCTCATATTGAAGTAGCACACAACCAAGGCCTTCGTTGCTGGCATCAGTTCGAATCCCGAACGACTTTTCAGGATTGGGCAACTTTAAAATGGGGGCAGAAACTAATTTCATTTTCAGGGAGTTAAGATTAGCGGTGGCCTTCGGGTTCCAGGTTATTGAGTCAGGCAAGTTATTCGGCTTAACAGAAGACCGGTATATTAACGCGTCCTTCACGGTGTCTTCGATCTTCAGATCGCTCCACACTGTTCAAATCTCCTTCTTCCTTTCTTTTTCCAACAGGGGACTGAGAGAGGACTTACGCTTTGCTCGGTCGCGAAGGCTTGAGAATTGAGCTCTTCATATTTTGGATGCTCCAGAGGAGATAGAGGGGTCAGAGGTGAAGCTCTCTTTGCTGCTTGTGCTAGTTCTCTTTCCATCTGTATTCTCCTTTCTTCTACTTCTCTTCCTATCTTAATTCTTCTTTCTTCAGCTTATTTTTATATCTGTCTTCTTCTTTCTTGCCTTCTTTTTATCTTTATTCTTTGGCTTCTTTTTCTATCTGTCTTCTTCTTTCTTCGTCTTCTTTTTATCTTTATTCTTCCTTTCTTCGGCTTCTGTTCTATCTATCTTTTTCTTCCTTCGTCTTCAATTTTATCTTTATTCTTCTTTCTTCAGCTTCTTTTTCTATCTCTCTTCTTCTTCCTTCATATTCTCTTTTTATCTTGATTCTTTTTTCTTCACCTTCTATTTTCCATAAGGGAAGGAGGATTTCACACTCCTTCTGTGCCTTGGCCAATTCTGGGTTCAAAATTCCCTTAAATTTTTAGTTAGCTGAAACTTCGAAGACGACAGGATCCTGGGGTTCTTTTCTAGCTCCTGCGCGTGTGGTGACCGGTTGGGCCACTGGGTTAAGAGATATTCTGGGACTTTGTTCAATTAATACCGAACAGAATTTATTTTGGGCCGAAACTGCTTCGGCCCAGCCCTTAAATTACTGACAGTCGATGTAGCACCTTACAATTGGGAATCGGTTGGAACGTCCTAAATAGTCGTGGACTACTACAAGTTTATTTTGGTCAGGGGACACAGGGGGAGAAGCTTCTCAGACACTATGATGCCCCTACACCCAGTATCACGGACGATAGTGGACGTACGACAGCCGTTTACACTGCCATTCTCAAATTTTAAGGCTCCTGGTGAGCTCCTATTAAAAATAAAATTCACTTGGTGATCCGGTGGGCCTTGGGGAGATTAAGGAACGGGGGGTTCAACGGCAAGAAAAGAAGAAGCGGCAGCGGTTCTTTCTTGGTGAATCTGTTCAGCGGGTTGCTAGGAAATTTAGAGTTCTGGGGACAGTTTATACATATGTGGTTCTCTATTCCGCGCGTATATCATACAATGGGTCTCATTGAGAAGGATATTGGAGGGAAATACTGGAAAGGGGGCTCCACGTCTTGAGGTTCAGTGGAGGGAAAACTTCTTGTTGTGAAGGAGCCTGGAATTTCCATGAACTTCGACTGGGAATTTTGATTAAATCGCGGATTTCCGGTTTTCGATTCAGGGGAGGAGGGGGGAGGGCTTCTTGGAGTCCTTAAGGTACAAGTTATGACTTGCCGCGAAGACATCTGCTTATTCAACGCATTCCTTGAAGGATCGACAACGCCGGACCTTCACACCTGCGCACATCTCTAGGTGCCGCGAAGCCAGTAACTGCTCCCTTAAAACAAAATCTAATAATGACTCATAATCGGGAGAAATCTTTGACGACTCTAACCAAAACTTAAGGTTTCTTTGGAGGGTATACCTAAACTTTCAGAACGTTTGACCAGGTAGGAACCTGGCGCCACTGAACTTATGGCGGTAGTAATCAGGGGTTATATTATGGGCTGCAAGTAATTCAGCCTTGAGGGTACAATAATTAATTGTACATTCTGGAGGTGAGCAAGGGGAGCAATTTCGCTACTTCTTCTTTTTCCAAATCAATGTGATTGATTACGAGAATTTTCTCAAAATGCGTTAGAAAAAGAGAAATTCTTCACCCTCCTTAAATATGGGAATTTAAGGAGGACACCTTGAGGGGCTACCGATCTGCCACTCACAGATTGTGTTTCTGCTTGTGCTTGCATCATTTCCACTTCGTGCTGGCGTATTTGTTGTGTTTCTTCCTGTCCTAACTTACGTTGTCTTTCTTGTTTTTCTTGTTCTAGTTTCTCTTTACTTCTTCTTTCTTCCATAGCGTGTCTTACTTCCTTTTGAGTATAGTCTACCAAATCTCTTCCAGACAGACCAAGAGATTCGCTTTGCGCTTTAAAAACTTCAAATGAAGCCATATTTTTTCTTAAAATTTTCTTAGATTTGTTTGTGCTAAACAAAAACAAAAACGCGCCAAATGTGGACCTACAGCGTGTGCGCAAACGTTTGCCTACACTAACGAACTATTCGGGTTCCTATCTCTGAGACAACCTTCATGCAAGAAAAAAAAAAGGTCACTTTACCTAATCTGACTCGGAAATTCTAAGCTCGACTCTGTTGAGATCAAGGTACACAAAATTTAAATACGGGAACATTAAAATTTAAATGGGAAATTATTCTCCTTACACCTTTGAGGACATCTTTAGCCTTTTCACTTAACAAAAAAATTAATTAGAGAGGACTATAAAAGATCTAAAAAACCCCTTTAAAATCCACCTAACACACTTGAAAACAGATTTTATAATCGATATTTATATATATATATATATATAAATATATATATATATATATATATATATATATATATATATATATATATATATATATATATATATATATATATTATATATATATATATATATATATATATATATATGTATATATTTATATATATATATATATATATATATATATATATATATATATATATATATATATATATATATATATATATATATATGTATATATGTATATATTTATATGTGGTGGGATAGCTCTATATACCATATATACATCTATTATATTTGACTTTAGAGTGCCCGAGGGTGTCCTTTTAATAACTTTGCGTAGGCCGTGGTCTGGTTACGAGGTCGCATCCTCGTAAGGGAGGGCTAGTCCAATAGATGCTACTTTAAATCTTTGTATTGGCTGAGAGGTCAAAATCTCACTTAGTTACAGGCTGTTACACGGCTATGATGAGCTCAAGGGTAAGAAAGAAAAGGAGTCGGCAAAAATGGGACTTTAATAAATATTAATACTTTAAGTTAAATATACAACAATTAACAGACATATAATAAGAAAAATAGTTACAGTGGTCAACGGGTTATTAAGAAGATAAGTTATTTAAAATGCCAAAAAATTGGGTAGGCTCGACGGAAATAAAATTTGAGCTTTACACAGGGACATGGTAAGCATAATAATGATAATGGGGGAACGGTAGACGGCAATTATAAATTTGAGAAAGGTAAAATATTCGTTACAATACATTGTGCAAAAGGGAAGGGTTGGAGAAGACGGTGGTCGTTTTCAGCGTAGCGGTGAGATGATGGTTGGCTGACTTCCACGGAGTCCAGGGTCAACTTGCTTGTAGTTGAAGTATTCTTTTAAGGTGAAAGGGGATGGGGGAATCAGAGCCTTCGAGAATGGAGGCTGGGAATTCTTCAGGTGTAGATTCTTTTGAGGAAAACGGAGGGTGAGTTTCTTCAAGACGTCAAACGGTTTTTTTGGTTGACTATGCGTAATCAAGGTGGTATTACGCTAAGATTAATCTTCACTGAAGCCTTTTGGGATAAGACTTGGTTGTTGTCTGGAGATGGCGTCGTTGAGCGGAGTCGGACGGGTATTATTACGAGGAGAAGAATTCTTAACTAGTTCTAAGATGGATTTTGTTTTATCCAAGGAGGAGTAGTCGGTTTTATCCCACAACGTTTCCTTGCCTTCACCGTACCATAACCCGAATCGAGGAGGAGTAACATCGTCTGCTCTCGTGAGCTTCTTTTGCACGAATCTCTCTCGATTCCTCCCCACAAGGGTACATATAGACGCCTGCAAGTGAGGTAGCTTACCCCATAGAAGTGAGGGAATAATCGTCCATCGTTTGAGTTATGGCAAACGCGGCCTGGCTGGCGTTTGTCTCAGCCACTCCCAGTGTGGCTGCAAGTTGAGGGTGCGACTTCTTGTCTTGTTTAAATACTTGGATTGATATGGACTGCATTCCATCAGCCCGCTCCTATACTCTCTCTAGCCTTTGAGCTTCGAAAATTGCTTATAAGCTACAACAAGGCTCATCGCGTAGAGGCAATGCTTAAAAGCGACGTTATTTCTCCCGTCACGTGCTTGTTTCCTCACGATATATATATATATATATATATATGAAATGAAAAACTCACAAAGTATCACGTGAGGGTAGCATATGAATACAATGTCCCGCATGAAAATTACTTTCGAACTTTATTAATTTCCTTATCTAGGATAACACAAAAGAAATAATATTATATTAGAGCTATATTTACGAAAGAAAAGTATAAAAAAACGCATCAAAACAAAGAAATCACCAATGAGGAAGAAAGAAGGTGGAAGGTAAAGATTCACATTAAAAACTACAAGAAGCAGGTAGTAAGGTCAAACTGAGAAGAAGGAAAGAGTAACAGATTAAAAGAAATTGAGATAGCCTAACGTGGGAGATTATAGGACACGAGGAGCGAAAGAGTGGGGAAAATACAATGTACATAACAGAGCAGTGACGATTAAACAAAAAAAGGGGCCACATAACTAAAGATTGTATATAAAAACCAAAGACAAACGTCAGAACTAATTTCTTTAAGTATTAGTCGTTTAATTATAGCACATATTTTATATAAGCCAGGGGAAAGGTTAAAATTATCACATTGGCTTATAAAAGCACATTTAATGATATTCCTTTTCATAGGCTCATTAGAACGATAGATAAATTTTGCCGAGTTCCAGTTAATTAGCTGGTCCTTAGCTTACATGTGGACAAACAAATCACTGTTATCTTCCCCTCTTTTGACATTAGATTTATGTTTACCTGTTTGTCCATAATATTTACTTAGGCAACCAGGCGCACGTGGTCTTGAAAGAAGAGAGGGGTATTTCCATTGGCTTACTCTCACGGTGGTCCTTCGAGGGCATCCCCTTACATGGAGTATTATAGCCTCAAATTATGTGTGAAACCCTGACGAACTAAAGACCAGCCAAAACCTTATACTAGGGACCATGGATTTTGTGCAAGCTCCTTTGAAAGGCCATCTTTAACGCCCCATCAGAAGACTTTGAGTCTTCCTTGGCCCCTTGCGTTCTCTTCACTGATGAAAATATGGCCAATGGTTGGGTTTCTTTTAGAGAAGAACTTTACCAACGTTTGCGACGTCAAAAGTACCGGGAATTCATGATATGGGTAGATATAATTAGACACAGACTAGTTGGCCCAGTCAGCGTACCAGTTGGGGTTAAAGTGATAGCAGCCACCTACTGAAATCTTTGGGAGGAGATCTTAAATCCCTGGCTAACAGACCTGATACTCTTACTTCTAAGAACTATAGTTTCCAATTATGACAAAGCTCTATCCTACTCTAACATAACCAATTAAGTGTCCTTAGCTTAGTACGGCATACAAGATCATGGTGTGGACGGCAATCTCAATCCTTTTTAAAATTTGTCCTCAATCAAAAAACAAGATATTTATGCAATGAAAGACCATTTTCTTTTAGAGAAGTCTTGGTAAAGTTGAAGATAACCTGCTCGGCTACCTGGTCCTGAGGGCGAATCAGCGAGCCAGTGTGTATGGGTTCGGCATAGCCCCTCCATATAGTAACTCATATCCAGACTCAAAACCAGATTGCAGTAACTAAACACCTACGAATAACCAAACACATATACAAATAATCTGTAAGTATAAATTAGCAGCTGAGCAGCTTATCTTCAACTTTACCGAAGTCTGATGAGAGAACATAAAAGCTGCAGCCGAGGGGTTCCAGCCTGCTACTATTTAGAATTTTACAGATTCATTGCATGATAGGGTTTTTGATGTCATCCGCCAAAATGGCGCTCACTTGGGAAAAATAATTAATCATGTCCATGAATCGTGTATTATATGTAATTATTGATTTCTTTCAATGTATAAGCAAGGTATGCTTAATATATATAATTATCCTTCAATTTTCTCCAATATATCTATTAACGTGGTTTGGCCAAAAAACGGCGAATCTGAAATAAAAAATCAAGAACGTAACACAGTATAATGTCTACATAACATTTTTGCTGTTGCCATATTGTGCGGACCACCTTGGAAATTTTTTAATCAAAATTGGTTCAGGGTATAGTCTCAAAAACGGGAGTTTGTGGAGGAGAGGAAATTTATTGGCGTTGGCAGCAGAGAAGGGGAATGATAATCTCAAGCCACAATGAAGATTCCCAAGGAAAAGAAAATGGACATGAAACAGAAGTGGTCCATGAAACAAGCACTGCGGTACACCATATAACACCTCTACTGATCGTATATCTCACCTACACTGTTAAAAATACTGGATAAGATAATGGCAAACAAGGGTTTACCCTTGTTCCACGATTTACCCTTTAGGAACAGGTAAATATTTCTCTAAATAGCCTTTTCGAGTTCACCCTTAAATCAATGTTCTAGATTTTTTCATTAATGAGTTATAATGGAAATTTTTCCTTGGAAAACAGAAAAATACAATAAAGAATACATACATAATCGAAATTGTTGAAAACAGCATTCGAATATTATCAGGTAACTCTTCCAAGAGTATTACCAGGTGTCTCTTTTTGGTGAAAAGTGCATCCATTAATCATACTTATATAATAGGGTGGATCTAAAAAAGGGAAATTTTGACAAATTTTTAAATTTATTTTCCTACCCTGATCTTTTAATGTACCCAACATGAAAAAATATTTTTTTGAAATTTCAGACTTCTAAATTAATATTTTCAGGTTCCTCAACGCAATTCAATCTTTGAAAAAAAAAAAAAAATATCAGAAAATTCTATCTATTTGTTTTCAACTTCAAGTTGTTACATCAACATTTATGTCTTATAGGGGATATATTATTTCCATAGAACTTTTAAAAAAATATATTTCCATCAAACTTTACAATCAATCCTTCTATTTACATTTTATTGAATAAAAAATATTTATTAACTACCCGATAAGTTTTCCTTCCTTTTTCTCCGTTTTTTTCCATGCAACCTGTAGATTTTTATCATCATTCATCTGAAATAGAAGAAATTTAACAATTAACCTTCGAATATTTAAATTTTCACTATTATTCAATATCCATTTATTCAATGCAGTTAGATTTTTGTGGTGTTATTACCTTTCATTACGAAGTCCTTCTTGGTACTAAATGAGGGTATTTTTCTCCTGGACTCAAGTATACTCCTTATATCGCCGTCCCGTTTGTCTTCTCCACAAACTAATAGTGACACTTCTGTGACCAGTTTGATGCATCTCTCAACCGCTTGTGTGTGAAAACGAAACTTCGGAATATCTAATTTAGGTTGTTGACGGATAAATTATTCAAATTGATCATCAGAGAGCGAACTCGTCAGCGGAGGTTCGGTCACAACGGTCTGCTACCAATTAATTATGTGGATGTAGTCGTCAGTATAAATGTTTATGCCTGGGATCTTTCAAGTGCGTAAGGATTTTCCTTTATAATCTTTTCGTGCTTTCATAATTATTCTCCATGCGAGTTCCCGGATATGATTTCTTTCATCTTACAGCATACATAATTCAATTACACTTAGAGTCTCATATTTATCCAGTTGTTTTCCTATAGATCCTATAAATCCACGAAACCCGATTCTTTGCCATCCAACTTGTTGATGAGACTGCGTAATGGGAGCTCATTTGCATAGAGCTGGCAAATAAACCAATGCAGTGGTCTATTAATTGTTTCTTCTAACATTCTGATCACACTTAATTTAGTTCATCTATTCACTGCCATTCCATCGCACCCCACTGCAACGAGTTCATCAGTTGCGATGTTATTTGCTTCTAGATACGAGAATATTTCGTCGCATATAGCCTTTGCAGAACCTGTCTTCATTGTCAGGTGTCTAAGGTACTCTGAACCAGGTTTTTCTATCATAAAGATGTGCTCTTCCGTTATCTTCTTCTCGTGATGAGTTCCCTCCATCGTCTCAAAAAACAAATATGCTATCTTTTCTACAATCAAAATAAATAAAATATAATGGCTTATACGATCTAATTTATTGCTGTAGTTAAGTATGTTCTTTGACACGTTATCTTCTAACTTTTGACCCTTCAACTACTACAGAAGTTTCTTGGCCTTCAATTGCCTTCAATTAAAGCTGTAGCTTGATCAAACATACCAGTGCGGTCACATGCCAAATCATATTTTAACAATTTTATTCGTTTAGATGGAGTCTTGGATGCAAATTCTTTGTTTACTTCTTGCATTTCACGGATAAAGGAAGCTCATAGTCGCTATCTTCGTCAGCAGATTCTGTTTCTGTGCTGGATGAAAAAAGAATCACTTCAATATTATCTGTCGAAGTAGATACTTGATTTAAGAGAGAATACTCACTATTCTTTCCTAAACTCACTATGAATATTCTTCTTTGATTGAATTTGATCGATATTACCTATTGCCATTTTGCTAGTTTTCGTTAGTATTCCAGAAACGTTTGCTCCTTCTTTTTTTTATACAAGAACAGTTTTCAAAGCTATCGCATTTACAATACGAAATATCAAACAATTGTTCGGCATTCTTTGTAAAATCGTCACATTTTTGCTGCTAATATTTCTCATTAAGGCTTGATATTTTGGATAATAATTTAACATTCTTTTTTTTACTGCCTCTATTGACACACAACCGATTGATGCCGTTTTTCAAATAGAAATTAACTTCTACGTTGCTAATGTGATAATTTGTTTAATTGGCTGGTCCTTTCTTTTGCGGTTCTTTTCCTTTTCTCGCTCAAACAAAACATATTTTATAACATCTTTCTAAGTTGACAACACTCGTTCACTAATGGCGCAGGGTGCGCCAAACCTAGGGCTTTCAGTTTCATCACGCGTCCCAGGTTTAAATACCATAATTAAATATTGTTTTAATTTTTTTCTTACATATTACTTTGCTTTGAAATATAATAAAACGTGTATAAATTTTTATTGTACACTATAAATAACTGTTCTCTAATTCAAATAGTGGAATGTGATCAAAACGATAGACACTAGACAGAGCCCACACACGCACACACATCTATTCTTAACTAGATACTCTGCGCTGCTAAAACATAATTGTTACGTACCCTGCTACATTATGTCATTGATGAATCTCTGAATATCAATCGCGATTACTTTCAAATTTCGTTCTTTATAATACAATAATTATTTGTTTGGAGGTATCAATTCTAAATTGGAATTTAATTTTCAGATATAATCTACGAAATTCCAAATTCAGTTAAAAATCGCATTATTTCCAATTTTCAATGGCATTGAGGAATCATAAAAAATTATTATAGCCTGGAATCCTTTTATGACGTTTAATTTGACAGATTGCCCCATAAAAAAATAGTGGTGGCAAAATAAATTTCAGAAAAAATGTTTTTCGCTCCACCCTAATATATAATTACACTTGACTGAGTCTTTGTTAACATTTATAATGAAATTTTTAGTATTTTCCGAGACACCATAGACATCCAAATTATCGAAATAATATTTTAGCATGATGGAATGAAGCACATATAAAATACTGTGTTTCGAAATACAGAGTGACTGCAAATGTTGCAAATTTATCCGCGTTGCAAAGCATTTGTGTGGGATGTTATGCTTTATAAAATACTTGGAATATAATACTTATTCGTTGTTGAAGCACCAATAGCCTTGAAAATATGTTTTAATTGCTCTTTTCATTTTATTTGGCTTGCACATTTTTAATTAAGACCTCTGGCATCGTTACTCTAAATATTGCCAGGTAACGCTTTTGTATGTCAATGCGTATTTATCTTATGAATTTTTAACCAAGGTGAAAATGAAAATTATTCATAATGAAATAAAGAAAAAAATAAACTGGGACGTTTGAGCGCATATATTTCAGTGAGGCAAGGTAAGTTATATCTTTCATTATCTCAGTTTATTCATTTTGTAGCATTAAAATTTAAATAGGTGTGATGAGAAGAATTGAAACAGAATAATAGTACATGCGCATCATGATGTGCGACTGTCACTTTTTTTTACACTCCAAGCCCGCGTCACCTCTCAGCCAACTGCATTTAGGCCTGAATCTGAGAAAAACTTTCTCCAGACACCATGTTTCATAGGCTTTGGTAAGTTATAGCTTATAGTTTGTATGCTTAACATACCTGATATTTAACGACATTATCATCAAACCTATTTTTAATTTTTGGGGGTAATGATATGAAATGGAAGGATGGGGGGCATTGCCACCATGAGAACCGTAGATATTTGTAGTTTTCTTTTCCTTTGACAAAGTTATTAATTGGTTTCTATATGGATACTGAGAACGAAGGAGATGTGAGCATATTGCTGTAAAGATTTTGATAGAGAAGTATCTTGTGGTCTATAAAATTTGTTGTTATATATAGAAGAGGTGAAACAACTATTGTTATCATTGTTATTATTACATGGCTCTTCTCAGGAAAGATGCTGGAGGTAGAGCAGGTTGAATATCTAAAAATAATTTTGTCATGAGCATAGAATATTGGAACTATGGGTGATGATGTTTGGCAAATCATTAACTCATTAGAAGAGGTAGCTACATTAAGTTTTTTTAAAATTTCAGAAGTATCAGGGTTAGCAACAACCATATATATGATGTCAATTGATGCTGTTGTTTTTACTGAACATATCGCTAAATTTACTACGGTCTTAGCTATGTGGTTGGCCTCCTACTACAACTTGAATATAATGTACCGTATTGATTCGGCATCTTACTGGAGTTCATTCAATGGTAATGCATTTTTAAAAAAAAAATATAACATGGTTAAATGTCCAGAACTACTCTAGTGTTAAGACTAAACAGATTTTCCTTTTCTTTTACTAAAGTTACTGAGCATATTGTGTCTAAGATTCAACTATGCTTTGGTATCTAGTTATAGCTTACATATTAGAATTGCTGCTTATAATGGTATTGGAAAAAAATTCAATATTTACAGTATATATGTAGTACATTACTGTCCATCATTACAGATTGTTAGTTAGAATTAATCCAGAACGGGGGAGCAAGATACTGTAGAGGTAGAGAAACATTGCAAGAGATACTTTCAAGTCCATCCCAATTTTATGCCGCTGAATAATGCTATTTCTGATGTGGAGAGGCGGAGCTAAATCTCTTAAAGGCATTTTGGAACACTTTTATATTAGGTTTGTTTAAGTGAAAGTAACCCTCCAGGAAGTTGCATGTAGTACATTATCTTATATATTTTCCATTGGAATTTGTCCAGAATCTCATTAGTGCTACCTTACGAAACATAAATTTGTTTTATCAAAACTAGCTAAGAGATAATTTAAGACGGCGATACCGCCACCTACTTTAGGCTATTTTCGCCCCAAAATAAGATTTTTTAGGTAGTTTCGAAATAGGGGTAACTTAATTGTGGGGGGTTGCGCCACCATACTCCTAAAACTTAAAAAAACCCTCCTAATATTTCTAATTTGAAAGTCTAACTAACATCAGATTAGAAAGCAAAAGCCGATTTTAAAATGTCGTTAGACTCGTTTTTCTACCGCGTTTCTTGACATCACACACATAAGCTTCACCCCGAAATGCTATTTAAACAATCATATTTTCTTTAAGATTAATTAGTATAAACTGTCCGTATCATATTTATTTCAGAGCCAAATTTCCCTACAAAATGATATATAATAAGATGCGATTCCAATTAACAATGTGACTAGTGGACTCCAAAAAGAGTAACAAAGTATCGATAAACTTGAATACATCAGAATAGAACCATAACTGTTTATTCCTGTGTAATTTGATGAACTGAATATCATTTCTTTTATAACTTCTTTTGATTAGAAGGCTCAAATTACCGCTAAGAGGCCCCGGGTTGCACAGGTAAGGCCTTGAGAGGGAGGGCTACGCCTATCGAGGAAGCCCTGGAAATTCAATCCTGTTAGGACACTTTCCCTGGAGAGCTCAATAAGCAAGTCAGCTCAACAGTTCCCAAGTCAAGAAGAACCTCTATGGCAAGTTTAGTAGCAATAGGATTAACGATGGGCACACGTGGATCAAGTTTTGGACCTTCCCACAGGGGCCCAAAGTTTTACCTCTCGAGGACATTCCCTAAGTCAAGAAATATCTTCACAGCAAGGTTGGTTAACTTAGATCAAAAATTACCTCCACAGCAAGTTTGGTTGCAATCGAATCATCAGTGTTCCCACACGATCAAATTTTGCCTCCCACCTCCTTGGGATGGCCTAAAATGTGATCCTGCATAGACACACCCCAGGGCAAAATGTACCTCACGGCATGATTGGTTGCAATCGGATTAATGGTACGCCCACACATATGTAACACACATACACACACACAAATAACCTCCTTTACTGATATAGATTTTGTTGGAGATGTTATTAGTATGTTGTAACAGTTTGACTGGTTCAATTGTTTGTGGCTGGAGAAATGGGCTGGAAACTTAGTGAGCCATTATTTTTTTTATTTATTATTTGTTACCATTTACTTAAGCAGAATTAAACATTTTGCCCTTAGTATATACATTTCTGTTAATCAAGCACTAATATGGTGTGTTTAAGACTGAAAGAAACAATGCTACTTTTCAATCACATTTACATTATCGTAATTATTACAGATGGTGTCAGACGGTGAAGAAGAGGAAACTCGAAATGGAGATACTGAAGAACATGAAAGGTCGCTCAATGCTTGGAGATGTACTTAAAAGTCTACAAGTTTGGCTAATCATGTTATTTTTATAAAGCTCTTTTTTTAATGCAGTATCAAGTATTTGATTAAATAATTATATCATATTGCAAGTACTGTAATTCTAGTGAAATACAATAATATTTAGAAATACTTTCAGCCCTTTTATTACAGAATATTCCTGTAAATAGTAAACAGAAATAATCCTGTAATATTTAAAAAGAAAAAGAAGAATTAATGGAGCATCATTCACAAAAAGGTGTAAATTTTACGGAAATTTTGTTTACAGATAATTGGAAATTATACAGAAAAAGTTTGGCAACCTGGTTGGCAGTAATTTTTCTTTAAAATTTAAAAGATATTTCCAGTGTATGCTGGAAAAACCAAATGACTGAAGAAAAGAGTATATATCGACTTTAACTTCACCTTATGAAAAAAGGCAAAATACATTCGAATCTACCCATATTGGATAGGGTAAATAGAAATCTTATTTACCCTTAAAATGGTAACCTATTTTGGACACTAAGTTTACATCCTTCTTACCCTTATCTTACTTAATTTTTTCTCACAGTGTACATTTAAAATACATAGACTGATGCGACCTGCACATAGCTTGTTTTACTCCTATTTAAGATACATATAAATCCACCAGGGTCATGCCCCAAATGTTCCCGGGTTGAAACAGCGGGTTGAAACAGTTACATTTAGGAGCTCTGTTTCAGTGATGTGACTTGTGGCGAATCATTTATGTAAAGATTTAATTAATTTGGTGAGGAGATATGTGAGTTAGAAACAGGTTTTACGCCAGACTTTCTAGAACTTAGAATGGAACTTAGAGGGAAGTTTGGAGGGGGATAGCTTTTCTTGTCATTTAGTTTCATGCTAGTGTTCTTTAGGCTCACGGAAAGATCATCGTATTTGGAATCAAATGGTACCATACCTAAGAGAAGAAGTTAAATATAACAGAATGTTAAGGGGGTAGAAAACTAATTGACTTGCCGTAAAAAATGGGGGGAAAGCGAGACGGGCGGAGAAGGAGAGGTGCCATTTTTTCTCGCGACAATGGTGCGAGAAAAAAAAGTTTCAAGTGAGTTCGGTGTAGTTACTCAGTGGCTAGTGTGAGAGGCAGAGAGAATCCATAAAAGATGTAAACTATTTTTTAAAGAGAAAATTATAGAGATAATGCCAGGGATGTGTTGGAAGGAAATTAGTTTCTCCATAATTGTATTCTGATTTCATTTGTGCCTCTTTGAATTCAGAATAGAACTAAATAACTAAACTGTTCGACTAAGCAAGATGTATTCGGGAGATTAGGATGATGGATATTAAGGCAGAAAGAATCAGTCCATCCACAAAAGGAACGATAGGACGCATTGGGGTAAAGAGAAGGAGAGAAGTTTTCGGACGAATGTGTGAGTGAAGCAAGTTCTCTATACATCAGGAAATCACTTCGTGATCAGAGAAGGAGAGCTGATGATGGCAAGCCGCTACGACAGAAAATAAGGGTGTTTAGTAGAATAGGGGAGATAAATAGTATGAGCCGATGTGAATTTGGGCAGATGAAATAAGCTCAATTATATTTCTCTAAATATGTATGTGTTGGGATGGGATGAATCGATAGGGAGCAAAGTTCAAATATTGAGAAGTCGAAGATAAGAGATGGCATATTTAGGGATGTAAAATAAAGCCGCTGTAGAGAGGTAAAAAACGTAAATTCAATCTTTTTCTCATAGAAGCAATAAGAATGATGACCAGGGACACTTTCGATAATTTCAATTTGGAGGGTAGGCTTTATAAGCATGGTGTCCTGGTGAATAATCTGGGCGAGTAGGGGGATAGATTTATAGACGAAATTAAAGCAATATTGCCACTAAGCTTTCTAGCTCTAAATTCATCTTGAAACATATAGCACAAAGTACCCACCAGTATTACCTGTTTTTTTTACCTGCAGCGATGCGTCAGGACAAGGCGTTACCTATTTTTTTTAAAAGGTGTAAAGTTCAATTATACACATTTTGAGCCACGAAATAACCAATATGACGATGGGACCTTAGTACGAGATGAAGATACGAGCGTAATTAGTCAATGACAGTTCAGAGAACCTGGAATTGAAGAAATGATAAAAATAACATTTTCATCAACGGTGTCAAACGATGCCGTTGAGGAAAGAAGTAAATATCTTATCTAAAGGACGTGCAGCAACGGCCTTATGAGGAAATTGGTCATTCACATGTAGGAGAGCTGGTTCAATGTTTTTCACGGCTTAAATTCAGAGAAGAAAAACTCATGAGCGAAAGTTTTAAGAGGAATTGGAGTGAAGAGAGTGGAGGGTAGCTTAATGGGTCTTTTGGATTTAGATATATTTATTAAGAATAGGGTGAATTTCAGCATATTTGAAATCAGATGGTACCATTTGAGAAGAGAGGGAGGTAGTAAAAAATCAATCAGGTAAGGGAGAATAACACGAATGAAGTGGCGGTAGAGATTTGTCAGGAAGAGAGAAGGAAGGAGATTAATTTCTCAGAAGACACAAGGGCGAGAGAAATCAGTTTGAGCGGTGGGGGAAAGAGTGAGAGTTACCTGGTAGAAGGAATAGAGGTAGAGAGTATCCTATAAAATATAACGACTATTTAATCAGAGAAGTAAGCCATTTTATCAAATGGGATAAGGGGAAGAGAAAGATGAGTCAGATAGTTAAAGATTTAAACATAGTGTGTAAAATCGTTTGGTTATTTGCAGAGATAAGACGAGTGTGGGCTTCTCCGGCAGACTTCCATAAGGCGGTAGAGTAGTTAGATGAAGTAAAGTAGGCTACGGTTACTATTGCTCTCTCCTCACCACGAGCACAGGCAGCCCGAAATCTTCACACGCATTTTCGATGTGTTTCTTGGATTTCATAATAGTGACAGAGAACCACTGGTCTCTCTCCACTATTCTTCCAGTTCATTTCTTATTATTATGTACTTTTTAACCATATAACCTATCCTTTAATTGAAATTTCTAACTATTCTCCATTGAAGGAAATTTTTTTCACTTGGAAATCTATTTTTTGAAATGTTCTCAGGAAAATAAAGAATTGAAATTATCATCATTTTATTAGATAAATATATTTTGATGTTTGGGAAAGAAATACTTTTAGAGTCAGTAAAATTTTAGAGTTGTATTAATATCTGAATATAAAAATATGCACATTCGCTCTATAGCAAAATTATTTAGCATTCGGGTAAATAACCCAAAGCCGCCACAATTGTGGTGCATCTAAACTTCGGCGCCAAACTGTATGCAAGCAATGGTATATACACAAGTTATTTCTTTTGTGTACAAACCCTTGTAAGTGCCTAGTAATATACACTTATACACATAGCCCTGCTGCAGCATACACTCAAAAAATTGCGTTTTCCTGGAATTTAATTAAACCAAGAAAACAGATTGCGTCTTGTAATAAACCCTCAAGAATTTCGGTCAGCCTCCCATCAAGTTTGTAAACTATTAAGGTTAAAATGAGTTACATCTGTTTATTTGCATGAGGAAATGGCTCAGTTTTGAAACTAGATTTGACGTCTAAATCTCGTCTACTTAATATTTTAAAGCAAATGCTTCCAAGTGCTGTATTTAAGTGGCCTTTGTTCATAAAGCATATTTTTTTCTTATTTAAGCACAAGGGATCAAGAGAGAAAGAAGTGAAGTTTGGAAAAAATGTTGCGGTTAATTAGTAAATATGAGGGACGAAGTTTCACTAAGGTTACCAAAGCAGAGACATGTAGATGTGCTACCGACGATTGGAGTCAATAACTACTTATTCTCTCTTCTCTGTGACGAAGGAAGGTCAGATTATTGGAAGTAATCAGGACTAAAAATAAATATAAATTTATTAGGTCATTGGAGAGTTGACATATCATCAGATAACCAATGTATATTAAGAGTGATGTTAAGAACATTCTAATGGAGTAGTAAATATATATAGCAGGAAAATCTGAGATATAGATGATAAGGATCAATAAAAGAAGATTCTAATACCTAAAGTCGGGTGGAGTCCTTAGCCTAACCAAAAGATTATAAATATTTATTATATATCAGAGTTTGACAATTAATGGATCGTTGCTGATTTACAATTATTTTAACTTTAAAGAGAGTTTCACGTTTTAGTAAACCATCACTAAGGTGGAAAGTGAGCGCACGATATTTTTATATAGGTTGCTTGAGTTAAAACCTAAGGAGGTAAAATGAAACTCATTCGTAAACCATCTTAGCTAAAAATTCGATCGAAAAACATAGAATGTCATTATAAATATTAGGACATTATAGCGGAAAGAATAAAATATCAAGATGTTATATTGGAAAATATTATCTCTTGATGATATTTTAGTTTTATGATTTGGGGTCTTATAATGAAAACATGAAGAGATAAACAGACGTCGAAAATGATGATACTCAGAAAAAAAGATGAGCATCACTCAAAGTAATCCTTCGGGCTCGTTATAGAGAAAAATCACATTTTCAGTGTTAATATGAATCGAGAATTCTTTTTACTTTATCTGATCACTACTTTATTTCCATGTTTAGATTAAATATTAGTTTAACTATGTAAATGTGAATAACCTGCCATAAATACGACTAGTAGAGTGCTTCTTTTTATCCAATAATCTAGTTTTACAGATAAAATCCCAAATATACTGAATCAATTCTTAATTTCACCTAAATCTAGAACATGGCGTCTATCTCAGATTTTAACCAAAAGTTGAGTCTAGTTGTCAGATAGAGAGAGAGGGAGAAGACGCGCGCGTTCGTCTCTTTCAAGGAGAGAGAGAGAGGGGACACACCTGCGCAACCCTTTTTAATTCATGCTAACCAGGTGTAAAAGCGCGAAGGTCGTGATGGGCTGAAGGTCCGACTTTGCGGAAGCCTGAAGGTGCTTAAAATCACGAAGGGTCACGCCGGGGATTATCCTGCGACAGCGAGAATCTGGCAAAGTCGACCGCATCCGGTGAAGCGTCTGTCAACTGGAACCTTCCTCCTTCGGGCGTGGGGACAATCCCCTCCGTCTCACCTCTATATCACGTCCGACGCCGGACTCGGATAGTAGTAAGTAATCGCTTGTGTCCCGAGTATCCGCGAGTATCTCCCACCCTCCCGTCCCGGGTAGTTCCGCGTGAACCCTTGTAGAACCCCTCAAGCTCCGTGTATTCTCCTAGAACTCACGAGAGCCAACCCGGTAGTCTTTGGTACCCGTTACCCGACCGCGACGCGTCAAATTCTTGATTCAGTATTCAAAACCCGAAGATACGATCTGAGTTCATCTCGCGTAAGAGTACTTTGTCAAGAGGCTATTATTGTCGACTCTACGCCGTCTATAACAAGGCAGGACTACTCCCTCGGATCAAATTATCAAGGTAACCGCAACGCGCAACTCTCTCCTGAAAACTTTCCCTTTCCCCCTTTTAAGCCTCCGTTATTTGTTTTTGCGTGCGCTCAAGGTCATTTGAGCGTCCTACCTGTTATTGGCCGTTTTGTGTACGGTGATCGATCGCGCTCAGGTAGCTCTTTGAAGCCGATATTCTTGTACGTGTCTTATGTTTATATACCTTAATTAAAACCCTTTTAATTTTGTAAATATAATATCTGCATTTCTATTACCCAAGAACCTTTCCAAGATAGCTAAGCATTGGCCAACCTAAAATTGTACTCTGAAACTTAATTGTACTCTGATTTGTATTTATAATTTTCCTCACGCTCATAATGAACTGATTCGCTCATAGGCCTCTCTCTCTCTCGCACTGAGGAATTTTGAAAAGGGTTTAGTTCTAAATTCAACCTACGACATATAGTAATATCGATATTTTATTGAAGTGGTGTCAGGTGCGGGGTCACCCTACGACATCTATATTATATTAAACTCTTTTCAGGTGTTGGGTCACCCTACGACCGCATGAGTAAAATAGGATTTCTCTTGCTCATGAAAATATATCGACCCTGAAAATTATTCCATCGAGTAGACACTCATGAGTAACTAGTCATTAATTTCATCTGGTAGTTTGTAATAAAAAAGGGAGAAATGTGGACAATTCGGACACTTAATAGAGTGTTAGGCCCAGAAATGAACAGGAAAAGAGAGGTATTTAATTTAAGGAAACGCCATATTGTTATATATTTAGTGTTAACTGATTTTTCGTTTTAAAAACGTATAAATAGGTAATTTTGTTAGTTATATCCCTATTCTAAAAAATTTGCTTTTATTTTTCTAATATCCATATTCATAAAATTGGCTTTTATTTTTATAAATTAATTAAGAGTGAATTAAATCTGTCATCAAAATGTTTAAAGCAAAATTCTGAGAAAAACAAAGAAACAGTTAAATTTCATCACTCTGCCATGTTCATCGTGGTCTCACATTCAGTCGATTTGTGTTAATGTATTGAAATCAACACTTGTTCAGGAAGCAAAATGTTGTAGGATTGCCTAGCCTAAAATAGAATAGCATCGCTGGGCGGGGCGTAACCTAGCCTAGCTGACTATAATATAGCTAGCCTAGTATAACCTAGCTTATTATAGCCTACTTTATCCTACTTTAGCTTAGTATAGCCTAGCCTATCGTATCATAGCCTAGCTTAGCCTAGCTTAGTAGACCCTACTCTAACCTAGCATATTATAGTATAGCATAGTTTATAATAGCTTATATAGCCTTGCCTAGCATAGCATTACCTATGATAGCCTAGCTTACTTTAGCCTAGCATAACCTAACCAGGTATGGCTTAGCATTGCATGCCAGAGCCTAGCCTAGCGTATCATATTATAGCGTAGACTAGTATAGCATACCATACCCAGGACTAGAATAACCTTGCATAGCTTAGCATATTATATCCTTGATTTGCTAGCCTATCGTAGCTTAACATAATATTACCTAGAATAGCCTATTATAATTTAGCCTACCCTAGCATAGAATAGTATAGCTCTGTCTGGCCTAGTATAGCTTAGCATAGCTTAGTCTAGCCTAGAATAGTATAACCTAGCCTAGTATTAACTATCTTAGAGAAGTATAGCCTATACTATCCTATTATACCCTAGTCAAGCATAGCTTAGTATTTTCTAGCTTAACATACTATTTGCTATCCTAAGATAGCATTTTATAGCCTAAATTCGCATAATATATCTTATCATTGTACATTATAACCTAGCCAATAATAGCCTAGCACATTCTTGACTTGTCTAGCAGAGTATAACATATTATAGCCTAGTCTAGTCTAGCAGAGTATCATGTAATAATTCCCCAAAAAATTTCAGGGCTAACCTTGGGAGGACTTTTGTAATTATAGCATTCAAGGAGAACGTAAAACAACATAAGGTTTTTAAATTTCGTTAGAATTGGCCCAAAAGTTATGATGTTATTACAAAAAAAAAAAAAAAAAGCAAAATGGAGACCGACCGACATAGTGAGATATAGAGTCGCTCGTGACTAGACTCACACGCGACTAAAAAATGAGTCGTAAATGCCGTTTGTGTCGTTATGTCGGACTATCTACCACACATTTGATTTCACCAAATAAATATAAAAAGACTCTCTCTTCGGAATTGTAGTACAGTGCGGAGGTGAACAAAGGAAAATTGTCGCCTTCCTATAGCTGCCTTATGCTTGTTGTGCTTCGGAGGTAATCAAGCGAGAGATCTTATCGTTATGAGATGAACTCTGAACGAACAAACAGAATTTCCATTTCATAGCGAGGAGTGGGAAGGGGGGCATCTGACGCAGTTCGAGCAGGGCTTCAGTGTTTGTAGTTTAGCAGGGACCGACTACCCTACTACTTCATGAGACTGCAGAGGCAGAGAAAGGGATATAGTTTCGCTCTCCAATGTTTTTGTTTTAATAGCGTAATATCTGCCTCGCCATTAATCAAGCAGAGAGGAATATTAAAAGGAATATACCGACGTCGCCAACCGGATAGCGCCAGTACTCTCCTGTTGCCGCTATTTGCAACAATTTTCTTATCTGAATTACGATTTTACAATGGTTTTAGAAATATATATGAATTGCATTATATATTTTTTATCGACTACGATTATTTTTGTTATCATTATATTATTATTACATTGATATATTTTATTTATTTATTACTCTCTATGGTTGATATACTCAATTTCACTATGACTACTTTTGTTTGTTCAATCTATATGAATTGCAGTAGAATAATGTCAACAAAAAATGATTAATATTATTCTATTGATGCCAATGATTGAACTCAAAAACTAGAGAACTAGGACCAGTAAAGCCCTAGGCACCACTCACGCCAAGTATGAGAAATAATAAGGTCTATACTACCTCTAAGTTAGAGTGTATTTCATGCACTTAATAGGTCTATATCGGTCAGGCACACACTTATCTACTTGTGTACATTATTATCATGCAGTTTCTTTCAACCTATTAACTGATTTATGACCATAATTACCCCTTATTAGGAGTTTTAGTTCCTAGCTCTATTGGACAGTCCTTAAGAACAAATAAATTTTATCATTTTATTTAAAAATTTTAAGTGTGGGGGAAGGTCCTCCGTTCCTTCTTGTTACATGTTGTGTCATGTTATTGATTTAATTTGAAGCGCGTTAGACATTTGTCTCACATTTTTTACCATAAATTACCTAAGCTTATTAAATCAATGATTACACTAATTAAAGTGTACGATGAGAAAATAGCTACAGGCTTATACAATTGGATAACAGGACGGCTGAAGTTTGCCTGGTTGAATTGATCTAATTCTTCGTTCCAAAGAAGCTGGATTAATGGGAGATTGAGAGTGACAGAGGTGATCTAGAAGGTTAATGAGCAAACAGATTAAGGTAAACTAGCACATGCAAAAGTAAGCCAGAGTGATGTATATGCAATGATACCGGGTTTTCAATATGAAAGTTTTGATGTTAGTTTACATCTTTCAGTTTGAGTTGAGACGCTTTTAGCGGTTAGAGTGGTTGGCTAATTTCTAGATTTATTTAATGCGGGAATTGGAAGTTCTAAGTGTTAAATGTCTTACCAACAAAGTACCTATAGTATAGGTAGATGAAATGGGAAGCCCGCCTCTTGTTTTTATACTTAAGAAAGATACATTTGCATATAATTAGATGGACAGATAGATCGATATAAAATTGATAGACAGAAACGAATTAAACACTTAGAGGTTCACAAAGTATACTTTTTGTTTTCAAAGCATACCTGTTCTTTTTATCCAACTCTCTAATATTTTCACCAAACGCTGTATTGATTTTTCGTCCATAAACGATACCACATCAAAAATCGCGCATGTAAGCAGTCAAAATCAAAACACTGCTGAAAAGCTCAGGTTTACTTTTATACAATTTTCTCATATATTGACCAAATTCTAAAATTGATTTTTCAACCCTAAATTATATAAAGCAGAAATCACGCATGTAAGCAGCCAAAACATAACATTGCTAAAAAACTATTTCTTAGGAATCTATTATACGATAAAAAAATCCTTTTCTACTTACCGGTGCCACCCACTTTTAAGATAGGCTAGGAAAAATGTATGCCCGCCCACTGCTCGTAAAAGTAGCCAATAAACAGGCATTGTTGGAAAGTAACCTGCCCATCTTAGGTTATTATTGGTAAACCCACTTAAAAGACGTGACAACTCCTCTCACGTATTATAGGATTGGGAGATTCCATTAAATTAGTCAATAGCTCTTCCTAAGTACATAGTATCCTATTCGTAAACCCCTTTAGAGATGAGCCCTACCTCCTTTATAGAACCCTTGTAAACTTTAGATCTTTGGACAGTCTGAGCAAATCTTGTATTCCAAATAAAGATGAAATTCACAGCTTCTTTGCTCTCCGTCACTGCATCCTACCGGATCTTCAAAGACGAGCAAGCAAACACTCCAGGTGCTATTGCCAGTCTAGAACACACGAAGCATTACGTCGAGTTGCTGTAACCATTTAGGGTCACACGCAATTATACTATGATCGAACAATTCAAGAATCATATCTCAACATCAGATTGCACCGTATACCAAACTACCAGGGTGTCCTTTCTCACCAAGAAGAATTCCTTGCACCGACTACCTTATCACCTTGACTGCGTGCCCAATCTAATGAGTGTTGGTCATTGGCACCATAGCCATAGTTACAAGTCCAGAAGGGAGTACATCAACATAAGGAAGAAAATAGTTGCTTAGTTTTCAACTAAGTTAACGTGTTATTAAACATATTGAGTTTAAAATAACACACATTTTAAGGGCAGAAAGATTTGCTGTTGATAGGTATTAGAGAGGAAATATTTTCCATACTTTCTCATAATGTTCTAAGTTTGGAGAATATTTTCTCCGAAAGAGGCTTTAGTAATTGGTCAAGTAATTGAGGGGCAGTAGAAATGGGGCGATACGTAGCTTTCTCGGGATGGGCACTGGTGAGCTGAAATAAGAAGAAAGTAGAGAAGTATTCATGTAAATTACCCCAAAAATGGAACAGTGCTTCAAAATAAAACCAATATCATAAAGGTGGAAGATTTGTATAATCTAACCAAGGAAGAGAATTTATATAACTTTACCGGGTAAGGCAATTTGTACAATCCAGCCGAAGGATATGTGTAATACAACCGATGAAGGAAATATCTATAATCCAACTGATGTTGATAAGAAAAGAAACAAAAACTGAATTTTGAGTGTTGCTGTTTAAAGATTAATTCCTCTGTTACCAAAGCAAATATAAATATATACATATTGTGAATATGAACAAAAAGGTTTTCACTAATGAAAAGGGATAAATACTTAGAAACAAAAAATAAAATAACAAATGTATATAATGAGGATATAGATTGAGACGAGACTTAAGTGTATGAATTTTAGTCTGATGAAGGACAAACATTGATAATTCATTTAATAGTTATGTAAATAGAGCAAAAATAGCAAAGTAGACCAGCACATGTAGTTCAAAGTAAACAAAAGTTTCAGCTTGCGATAAAAAGTGAATAACAGGAATCATAAAACAAAGATAAAAACTAGATAAAATAACATGATAAGATAAATAGAAGAAAAAGTATCAAAGAATAAAAAATAATTAAAACAAAAATAAATTCAAAGGGGAAACATGAATTAATCTAAACGCTGTTAAAGTTATAATAAAAAGCTTGAAACTAAGTTAACAATTCTTTTGAAAAAAAATGAATATTTATAGCTGATATCGCATATTGCTGGCCAAAATAGACAGGATGGGTAGAAAGAAGTAAATTTGGTTCATAGCAGTGAATAATAGATAGTCGGAAACAAATGAATCACAGTCTTCATGCAGATACCCCCTTAAATTTGAATGATCATCAGCTTTACATTGTAAGGAAAATTAAACCCTTAACTCTCACTAAAGTAAAGAGGGGAGAGGAAAAGTGGGACTTATGAAAGTGCGAAATAAATAATTGTAAATCATATATAGTTGAAATAAAAAAAACATTGAATTGTGGATATAACAAAAAAAAAGAAAGGTAACAAATAAAACTTCAAGAAGGCAAGAGAAAGAAATACATGCAAAGAGACGTTTTATTGTGATAAGGTAGAATAGTAAAGGCAGCAAATGACACAATATAACAAACTCTGGGTAAGATAAATAATTGTCCCTAAAGTATGACAAAACAATGAAACAGCCTCGGAGACAGATAATTGCTCCAAAACTTTGATTAGTTTTTACTTATTTATTTTCGGCTTGCAAAAAGAGCTGATGAGGGTCACATAGTTTCACATTTACTATAAAATAAAAAGAAAGAGGAGGAAAATTCCATACAAAATCATTAATAAATGGAAAATCAATAAATAGATTCGAGCTTAAATGTTATGCGAAATCATATGGAAAACTTTATTATAGCTTAAATTAAGATACAAAACTGACATAATGAGGGTGGACTACTGAATAGAAAACTAGTTCAAATTATCGTCACAATCAATAAAAAATGATTTTGTTTAATCCTAAATTATTGCAGTCACTAGCCGAGCAACTTCCTAAATTAACAAATTGAGGATCTTTCTCATGGCTCTCCTCTTTAAACTGTAATTCTTGGGAGCTGAACTTTCTTACTTCTCCTTGTTTTAACAAGATTCCAAACTGTATTCTTAATTTCTCTCTTCAGTAGCAACTCTCCTATCTACTTTTTTCTCTTAAACTTCGGCTTCTAATAATACCCAGGGCCTTTTTAGGACCTGGGTAAAAATTCAATGCCATTTGTACATCGCGACTGCATGGGAGGCTTAGACTCTGCACTTCAGAATTCTTGTTTATATAGGACTCTTACAATCTTGGCTATTTTAGCTGACTTTCTTCATTGTAGTTTTAAAATCTCTCTTTATTTAGACATTTGCCCACTATACACTTCTCAAAAATCTTTAACTAGAATGGCCTGTACAATTCTTTTTTAAAAATTGGAAATTTGGCGAATTATTAACTAAGAACTCAGAATATTATGTAAACTGTGCTTATTCGAGATGCTTGGGAACAATGGTTATTGAGAGTTTTAGAGATAACAGGAACTCTCGGATCTTTGATTATCTAAATACTACTAATGAACAATATATAGAAATGGTTCTAATATCTACAGCAGCTCAATTGTCATTGTTCTTCTACTATCCTTTTGGGGCATCTTACCGCAAACATACTTCTTTAAATGGTTAACGTTACAACTCTTTCTTGAGAATATATTGCTCTAAGCTTAATTCCTTTTCCATTTAGGAAATAAATGACTCCTGGTCTGATCTGAGGCTATTTTGATTTTCTCTGCTTATTCACGTTGTTGTGTACTTTGACCACAGAGACACTGGTAGCATTTTTATCTCAGACTGAGTAAGCATTCGTGTGATGCTGGGAGCTGCTACCTAAACAACATTTCTATGTCAGGGTAAGTTAGGAAACTTCTTATAGGTCGTGTTTTCCATACAGTTTCTTGCTGGGTTGTACCTATTTGCAGAGGGGATTGACTCCTGTGATCTATACCTTTATTTGGAAACTGCTTACAACGTTTTGGTCAAATAGGGCGTAGAGGTAGTCTAGAACCGAACCACATGTAGATATTTGTCACATTTCAAGCAATGGAATGTATTAGTGATCTCACGGAAATTAGTCACATTTCTCACTTGTGAAAATGGGGTTTATCATTTCTTTCATTGCCCTTACTTGATTCCGTTCATCCTCTAATACATTCACTTTAAACTCTTTCACCTTTTGGTCTTGATTTCCACTTCTATTTTTTACATCGTGAAAAATATCAAGAAATGAATTTTGCTTGCTGAATACTTCCTCGAATTTAATTGATTTAGAGAGTGAAGAATTAAATACACTAAGAGATTAAAAAAATATGCATTTGGTCTCTCTTGAATGTAGAATTAAGTCATCTTCTATGCTTATGCAGCAATCAACTACTGTTTTAAATATGTCCACTTATAAATATTTTCATCTTGTCCTTCCCATTTTGTTCAAAACAGCTATTATAGCTTTGTATATGTAACCTGATTTAGGTTCCTTTAAAGAATACTGCCAAGTGTTTCCTAAATTCAATCAAAATTTGTGGAAATAGCTAATAAAGTGAATGTCGCTACCTTTTAATGAGGGATTGAAGCATCTAGTATCTATTACTTTATTCCCTTTATCGCTTATCATTCCTATTGGAAAATAATCCCCTGAAGATCTCAGCCAAAGGATTACATGGGTTTCGAAATAAGTCCCATTTACCAAATATTTTGAACAAATTAATTCTACCAATATAATTTGCCATCTGTTAAGTCATTAAGGAGAGTTAGAAGGGGGATCATTGAAAGTAAAAGAAGTAGAAAGTTTAGGCGGAGGGAAGGGACAAAGAACATTCGACTTACCAGGCATTATCCTTGCTAATAACTTCTAAAATAAAATGGCAGAAAACTTAAAATTAGCCTCACTCGCATACGTTCTAGTGGAACGAGGTAATAAACTATATTAAATTTTTTTTCTTCGCTACTCTGATTGTTTCGTCGGTAAAGATCTCAAATTGCCAATTATTTTACCCTTTAAAGGAAGATTGATTGTGAAACACTCTTCAAGTAGAAAAACAGCCACCTAGGTTGAAAATGTAAAGCAACCAAACTGTCAAGGAATTCAATATCAAAGACTTTTCATTGTGTCTGGTTACATTTTTTGGATTATGAGCCTTGGCTCAAAGCCGAAGGGCCTCAATTTCACCCAAGTAAATAGTTCTCACTAGGCTACAAACAAAAAATGACTTTACTAAATTATTCCTCACCACCGTTCTTTGTCGAAACCTCTATCACACATGCGTTCATGCGATTTTAGAGGATATAACTTGCTCTTCTCTAATTAAGGGTAGGGGAAACCTAATGGGTAACTTCATTCTACCCGTGTGCTCTTTCTTACCTTCTCAATAAGCGGTAATCGGATACAGTCTTGAAGCTTTCTCGAATTGTGGCGCAGTGATGAAGTGAAGAAAGTAAGCCTCTGCTTTTCCTATAGCTGCTTGCTGTCTGTTGTCTTTGAATTGTAATCCGACGGGTAAAATGTTTTGGGGGAAAACCAGCTGTGAGTGAAGGAACAGAACTTCACCTTTCTTACTGGGGAAGTATCTGACGAACCGAAGTTCAGGCATAAATTTGGGGTCTGAAGGCGATCGAGATGGAGTTCGATGTCTGGAGTTTGGCAGCTAGTGACTAATCTGTTTTATTATAGAACTAACTTAATTTCTAAGAAAATTTTGGAGGCACAGAGTAGGAAATAGGAATTACCATCTCCACTGTCTGTGTTTTAAGAACGTATTATCTGCCTTGCGGTTAGTCAAGTAAGGGGGAATATTATAAGGAATTTAACGCCGTCGGCAATACGGGTAGCGCTTTACTATCCTGTCGCCAGTATTTGCAACAAATCTCTTATCTGAATTACGATTTTACAAATGCACTTAGAAATATACATTATATTATATATTATTATCGACTCTATATTGTTATCATTTTTACTTATTATTGCTATTATTATATTATCATAATACTACCATTGATACTAAAATTAATTTCATTAGATTTTAGTTCATATGATAAATATGAATTATATTATGATAATGTTATACTAAAATTATACATATGCTCATTTAATTCAAATGATTATTTGAAATTCCTTACACAACAATTTAGCTTAATTAGTAGTTAGCTGCTTGTTGAATATGGCTAATTGCGAAATTCTTTCGTTACCATGTGTTTATCTTCATTATACTCGTACATTATGTGAGAAGATAAAAAAATCTTTATAATATCCAAATTTTATTAAGCTTTTAATAAATAGGTTAAAAGATAAAAACAAAGATGCTCCTGAAGAATTGGGACAGTTTATAGATTTTAAGCCTTTAATCAAAGTGACTGAATAGTTTATTGAAGAGTAAATTAATAGTATAACAAATGTAACAAATATTGGCAAATTAAAACACTCCGAGAGAGAAAAGCAGGATAATTTATTTTTCTTCGGAAAAAGTTATTTCCTAACTCGAAAAATTCCTCACTGGGGTGGGATTCGAACTAACACACACTGGAGCATTGAGCAACCGCATTGATCTCAATTAAAATGAGCCTTAGACCACTCGGATCTATGGAAGACCAAAAAACCTCCTGAATAGAGAAACTTTTCATGCACGCTTCGCAAGGTCAATCGAGACTTTGAAAGAGAGAAAAGTTAATTGTGAATTCAAAGGAAAAAAGAGAAATTGAGGTAAACACGATGCGAATATCCAATTTATATCTTTCATGAGCGAGAAAGAATGATGAAATAAATCCAAAATACCGCAAGAAACAGAAAAAGAGGATAATTTTTTCTTCGGAAAAAGTTATTTTCTCATTTGAAAACTTCGATACTGGGGTGGGATTTGAACCAAGCACAATGAGGCAGCAAGCAACCGCTTTGATCTCAATTAAACCCTGCTTTAGACCACTTGGCTACGCGGAAGCCTAAAAAATCTTCGAATACACCTTTCGATTCTTGCCTTAAAAGCTTTTCTATTTTGAAGATTTTTTGGTCTTCCGAGTAGCCGAGTGATCTAAGGCTTGGTTCAATTAAGACCAAAGCGGTTGCTCGCTGTTTCACTGTGCTTGGTTCGAATCCCACCCCAGTGACGAATTTTTTGAATTAGGAAATAACTTTTTCCGAAGAAAGAATTATCCTGTTTTTCTGTATCTTGCGTTATAGTGGATTTATTTCATCATTCTTTTGCGCTCATGAAAGATATACAATATATATATATATATATATATATATATATAAGACAGCAAATTATGTACTTACGTACAGAATTGTGGCATACACGAGTGCGCTGAGCCTTAATACCACCGAACCCAACAGGAGAAATAACAGTTTCAACCTTTTTGATAAATGATTTAAATCTGCTCTTGCAGAGTACTTCACGTACAAAATTACGCCAGTCCTTATACTTAGGATTAAGTGACATATATTCTTACTCATAGAATGTTGGAAGCCCAAATGAATAAAATACTAACAGCCTAAACTAATATAATCATAATTAATACAGACGAATTAGAATAGGAATTAAAGAAATACACCATTTAGCATTAAAAATCGGCCTGTGGTTGAGGGAGATTTGAGTCATTTCCTTGAACGTTTCGTTCTTGCCAACTTGTGGGTGATGTCTTTCCTAAGGAGAAATCATTAACTATTAACTCTCGGAAACTTCTTCACTGCGTCTTGGAAGATCCGAAATTAATTTCCCCAATTTGGTAGAGAAACCTCCGTCCTTTCTTTATAAAGAGAATTCCTTCAAAGCCCCATTAATTTGGTCCAATCATTAAATTTGCTCCAAACGTGAGTTCTGCTTACTTTATTTCTGAGGTAATTTAAATTTTGGATGGGTTTCTTATCATAAATCTATCACCTTTTACATCAACACGGTTCAGGCAAAATATTGGAAACTATTTTAACTAGTATATTATTTTAATATTGATTTGTCCTTCATTTAGTATTAATAACAGCTTTTATACCTAAAGGAATTAATTTGTATAGCTTTTAGACAACTAAAGGATGTTTAACTCATTACTCAGGACAAATCTTTTCCAGCTCTTTTAGTAACACTAATAGAGCGCATGGAGCCATTAGTGGCTGTTCCAGTTGCGACTGTAAATGCTTGACTATAACAAAGTTAATAAATGTTGGGGCATTTTATGTGTTCAACGTCATTTATTGGGATTTAAAGCCAGTTTTCAACGAACTTAGTGGTGTCAAGTGCTTCCAAACTTGACATTCTAGGAGGTTAACTCTGCCATTTTCTACTCCTACTACTGATGAAATGGAATTCCATCATATTACCATGGAATCATCACAGTTCCACCTCTATCCTTAACTGTGGCAATGAGACACTCAGGCTCACCAGCTTCTATAGATGTTTTTTCGCACGTAAAATTGCCAGATAATGGAAATAATGTAAATGAAGATTCCTATTAATATATCACGTTCATCCATTGTCCAAATATTATGGGCTATATGATGAATATTAGTAATAGTTTGTTAAACTACAAGCATGACAATGAAAATGTTACGCCCTTTAATCTCTTTCTTACAAGAGAAGTTGACCGGTTGGCCTGGCAGTGTGAGTTGAGAACAAAGAGCGAAGAAATTTGCACGAAGGTCTGAGGCCAAATGAATCTGAACATACATAGGAGTCTTGCTTGTTACCTTTTGTAAGGCATAAATTCATTAAATAGTTGGTCACTGAGTTGAGATGTTTTTGACTTTAATGTAAGATTAATGTCGGTTTGAATGTACGATTGCCTGTATCAAAGTATTTTCCTAAGGACCAAAGTAACAATTATTTATTGCAAAATTTATGAACTGTAAGAGAGCGGAAATACAATAGCAGAGATAACTTATATTTTAAAAAAGTACATATTTACAAATTTTAATACATATAATTTTCCTAAAAGGAAATTATTAGACCTATCAAACGTTGCATTTGTTTTAGTAGGTTTAGATCATAATTTGAAGGCGAACGAAATATATACGAATTTATAGCTTCAACGCATTTTATTAATAAATAAAGTCAATTGCCTTGCGAGTTTAATATTTATCATGATGTCCCTTCCTATTTAGGAATGCTTCAACTAGTTTTCGTCTGCTGGAGACCAAATTTATTATATCTTGACTGACATTACTCAAATTTTGTTCATTCTGCACCCGCAAATATTTACAATGGGATGGCTTCAATTAATCAAACTGAAGTTTGATTCCCACCAGTAAATTCTTTATTGGGCTAAAATCTGGCAAGTTCCTGTGCCTAGGTTTCAAAATTCTTTTTTATTTCCAGACAAGAAATTTGCTATAGAATTTACTTTGTGAAAAGATGCGCTATCATGCTATAGGGAGCGGTTGGTGATGAAACAATTTTGGTACGATTTTGAGTTCATGGCAGGGTTCTTGAGCAAAATTGTTAGTACCCCAGTGCTCTCAGTTGAAAAGTAGCGCCACACCTAGTATGTATCGGAATGTTATACCGTGGGCAATCTTTAAAGCGCTCTCTTTTCTCATCCTAACGATGGATCTTCCAGAACCTCCAAATAAGCAAAGGAAGCTTCATCACAGAATATTAGTTTGCCCCAGTCTTCAACAGTCTATTATTAATATTTCTTAAAAAATGGAGCCTAACCATAATGTTCTTTTAAACGAGATGAGGCTTTTTCGTAGTTCTTGTTGTCTTCTGAGTTTATCACAAAGTCTCTGCCTCACTGAGCGTGCTGAAGCGTTCATGCCTACCTCTTTCCAATTTGGACCATGCGTAGCACTGGAGGCAAGCCGATCTTTGAGCTGAGATCTTATCAGGAGGCAATTATGGCCTTCATTTGAAGCTCTTGGACGTCCAGAAAGCACTTTAAAGTCATTAATTATCCTAAAGATGGTCATTCTTGATTGAATACCTTTAGCAACTAATCTCCTTTTATTTCGGGCTACTTTAATGTAGAGCTACAATGGTTGTATGCCTTTTTCTGGAATCGAAAAAGATTTAAACATTTATTTTTACGAAAAAATATTACTAAATAGATTATAATTACAAAAAAATCATTCATTTAAGCCATACTGTATGTATTTGTCATCATTTTAACGTGTTGATTGAATAACAAAGATTCATGGTGTGTGAAACTCACCAGATACAGAAACAGGACCAGAACGCGAGTTTTGATTCAGCGAAGAAACGTATTTTTTTCTTATTATTTTTGAATGCCAACATTTCAATAAACCTGTAATAATTTAAAAATTAAAATAGTTATGCTTCCTATGTAAATTTTAAAATCGAATGAAAAAAGACATATTAGTCTAAAAACCATTGCTTATGACTGTGCAACATTGAACAAAGACGTTTGACAAACTTGCACGCAAAAAAGTTTGAAGCCATAGAACTCGAGTGGTTCGTCTAAAACAAACAATGGATTGGTTATTTTTTTCGAAAAACACTCTCAAGGCAAATAAAGTTTAATGAAATAAAATCTAAATAAATAAATAAAAAAGGGTAATCAAATTTGGTTTTAAAGGATGATGAGATATTTGTATAATTTAGGCACGAAAAGCGGTACCGAACGATTTAAGGTGCTAACCATAGGATAGAAGATTTACCTGGGACAAGGCGCAGAAAGGAAACATTCCCATTATGTAATTCAGATAAATGTGCATCTGTGTGTGTGTGTTTCAGTTCACATTCAAGCCCTTTCGTTGAAACCAGAAGCAAAATTCACTCGTCGAAAAGTGAGACTGGGCACGCAAGATTACCTGTTTCTGAAGAGCTTTATAAGGACATGAGAAAATGGTCATAATTTGGGATTATGATAGTCGGAGGCCTCGAGTTGGGGAGCGATAGGAGGACAGATTTAAAAGCTAGAAGCACCCTATTTAGAAACTAATTTTGTAAATGCCTACACACCCATCTTAATTCAGTCTAAGAATGATTTTTAGGGCTTGGATATATGAAGACGACGAATAGATAAAGGAAGAGAGAGCAAAGTTAGAAAAATAGAGGAATGAATTTGACACTTAAAAAGCACCATGGTGAAAGGTTATCGCATTATTTTATGTTTGTTTTCTTTCTTGTTGTTATTTAATTTAAACTTTAATTTTTATTAAAATTGTTTGAAAAAATTCAAGTCTGTTAAATTAAGTTTCTTTTATCGCTTTTCTTTTTTGTGTATGTTGGTTCTTTCTGTCGGTGTTTTGGTTACCGTGTATGTGTATTTCAAACGTTTTTCCTCGAAAATTTTACTTTCTTTCTTCTTTGTGCATTTTAGGTGCAGATTGATTATTTTTGTATATCTCTTCTACTACTACTAAATTTACTTTTCTTTCGTTGTCTTATTTGTTTTGTGATGTCATATTTTGTTGGAAGTCGTCGGATGTAATGTTTCTTTAGACTTTCTCCCAGATTTGCGGGATCTTTTTATAGCTCTATTTTCATCATTGAAGTACACATAGTGTTTTGGGCAGGTATCCTTTTCTCCTCATTTTGCTTCTCTTGATGCTCCTTCTGTGAAGGACGGTCTTGTTTTGAACAAATTAGAGTGCCTCAATTTAATCTTTTAAGGTTCAAAGTTATTATTACGAGTGGCCACATTAGCTTTGGCCATATGTCCGCGTTGGAATTCATAGATTATTTGATTTCTTAAGATTTCTAAATTTCGAAAACTTACTCAGAGCCCTCTTTGTGTCTGCTACAGTTGAGCTTACTCGGCTTCTGTACTAATCTTATGTTAATTTCAGTCTTAATACCGTTCCCTCCGTCCTTTATGTGATACCATCACAATCTGTTTCGATGCTCCCATGATTTTTCCTGAAGAACTGAATGACTTTAAATATTTTGGTGTTAGTGGAGATTTTCCATCTCCTCTCGTAACTTTGATGTTTGATTTCTTTGACCAATGTTCTCGCAGTAAACTCGGCGTTTTTGAAGGCAGATTTTATAATCTGGAAGTTTGATTTCTGTTAATTGAATGTAGGCCGCGTCCTCCCTGACGGGCCAATAGTGTAGGTATTGTACAATAGGGGACTTAGGCATCACTCTTCTGGTATGGCAGCAGTCGATTCTGGTTTTGCGTAAAGTTGTTCAATCTCTTTTCTATACACATGGTCAATTTAAAATGAGTAATATGTTTTTTACTTGTATTCTGTGTCTTCTTAGTTGCCTTGTGTTGATTCTGTCTCTTCTTACAAGTCTTATTTCCGGATACAGGCCTCAGTAGTAGTAAGGCATGTTGTAAATTGTTTGTGTCCAGAGTAGTTCTGAACTTGGATGTACACTTTTCGCCGCATAATATAGTAACTTAGTATATTTATTAGTAGATTTTAGTCCTAGTTTCAGTATTTTCTACTGTAGGCCAGTCCTTTCTACCTTGTTGAATGTTTTTGCATGTCTCTGAGCACCAGGTTTTCATATCTATTTTGGCTTCGGATTTCTAGCGCCTTACGGTTCCTTTTCTTCTACTAAATACTTGTTGATGGCTATTCATGTTTTTCTCTTCCATGAGAGCATGTACCTTATAAGCAAACATCTTATCCCCAAGCTTGCCGGCAAACTCGACGGTGACTTTAAATATTTTGGATTGAAAATCATCTCGTCAATTTATAATTAGTCTTGTAAGTAACGTTTCATAAAGTTCTGTAAATCTTTTCAACTTTCGTTTACTTTTGGTTTATGAGGTTTATTTTTTTGTTACGTAGATTATCCTTTAATTTCTGTACCGTTTTTAAGAAGGTGTAAGGGTTAATTTTGCGTAAAGTTGTTTGACGAGAATAGAGGCTCCTGGCCGCCATGTGGGCCATTGAAATCACGAGGTCAGGCAGAGCTCAGTCCACGTGAGCAAGGACCGAGAGAACAGTCAGAATATCGAGGGATTGGAATCTAAAAAGCAAGCTTGTATCGCCTCCCAGTGTGTCATCAAGAAACTCCCGCGGGAGTAATTCCCATCGCTCAAGCACCATGTTGGTTCGTGGAGAGATCCAGCTTCGCCTTAGTGGAGGCAGTAACGGATCTGGATAGTCCGTATATATTGTTGGTTTCAATATGGCATCGACAGTGTAGGCCTGTCTCTTACAACGAAACGCGTCATTCTCTATCGCGCTCCCTTTTCTAGACCAGCCGAAGGCTAGAATCATACCGAAGGATCTGAGCCCCAGTCAATTGACCCATCATTGGTTCCGTTACATTTCGTTTGGCACGAATACTCTCACCAGTTAGTGTTACTACTAGAGGTTAAACTATCCGTGTTTAAAGCTCGGTGAATAAACATCGGATACCCCCTTTCATCTTTTAAAGCCTCAAACCCAAGTTAGGCTGAGAAGAATCGTCTGTGGCTATCTACCCTGTCATCCCTGTGTGTGGTTGTACTGAGGCTCGTCTCGCCTCTCGCCCACCCCGACCCCCTCTGTAGAGCCCGCGCTGAGAAGCTCTGATAGTTCAGTTCTTCTATACATAGAGTATTTATTGACATTATTTCTTTTAATACATTTATTCTGTATAATTGTTTATATATTAATCTTTATTTTTGTACTTACTTTTCATAAGCCGCATAGCCGGAGCATTCATTAGTTAATATCGGCCAAGTGAAGTTAATCTTTAGAGTAATAATCCTTCGGACTCGTTCCCCGGCCTCTAGTTTCTATCTTTCATCTCTGTGGTGACCAGAGTAGAATCAAGGTGACGCGTTGACCTTGATCGACTGCGCCTATTGGGTAGAAGTGACGTATATGTCGGGGTTATTCTATGATATAATATATATATATATATATATATATATATATATTAACTGGCGTCAGGTTTATAGGGTCTTTAATAAAATCCTTTTAAGGTCTTTTAAAGGTTTGGCGGCTGAAGGCTTAGTTAGCTAATGAGAAGTTTAGCATGAATATTCTTGTAAATTATTTTTCTCATTTTTTGTGTGTATCCGCCTTTATACGTACCCTGTGTAAGTTTTGAGACTGTGCTTCTCATTTATTCCTCCTCAGAGGAATTTTACCCTTTTATATAGAGAAAGACTTAGTCTAGTTTTGTTCTCTGTTTGTGAGCAAAGTTAAAGGCTTTCACGTTAATTCGAGTATATCCGAGTGCTAAGACGGAAATTATTAATTGCGATGTATGTATACCGAGTTAATTCATGTCAACAATCTCGTTATGTTTTTATTTAAAAAGATTTAGTTCGAATTTGCGGCATTCATGTCTTATTCGACTAATTTAAATTGCAGTGTGAATCTCTTGGTTTATCCGGAAAGGGCATTCTTTCCTATTTACAAGAAAGAGAGAGAGCCGGGAGAGCAGAAAGAAGGGACAGAGAAAAACAAGAAAAAGAAAGAGAAGAACGAGGAAAAGAGAAAAGAAAGAGAACGCATCCGACAACATGAACTGGAAATGACTAGAGCAAGGATCGAAACGATCTCCATCAACTCGCGGAATAACATTTATCAAACTGCTTCAGTGAAGCTCCTCGTTTACAAAGAAGGAGAAGATTCGAGTCTTATTTGACGCATTTTGAAAAGCTCTTGGAGTTAACAACTTGGGCATTGAAGCGGATGGTGTCCTTAAACTCTTTCCGTTGTTATGTTCCAAGATCTGCAATATTTTCATATCCCTTGTCAGAGGCAACTATCGATTATTCGACGTTGAAATCGGAACTGTTAGCCACGTATAACATGACGCCCGATTTCTACCTCGTTAAATTTCATCACGCCCGTAAAGAACCTAACCAAAATTTTCGACAGTTTGGGTATACGCTTCAGAGACTTTTCAGCTTCTGGCCCGATTCTTCGAAAGTTCCCCACGAGTATGGAGCGTTAGTCGACTTCAATATGAAGGAACAGCTTATGGTTTCGCTTTCTTCGGAGATTCGATATTTTGTGGAGGACCGGAGGTGTTCCACCTTCAAGGAATGCATCGAAGAATCCGATGTATTCACCTTGAGCCACAATTGCTACCCTAAGAAAGGAAGAAAGTCTGATCCATCGTCCTCCAAAGGTAGAAGTGGCAAACAAAAATCTACATCCCGTGACCCTTGTAAGTTTGTCAAAATAACTGGCACCTCCAAGCTCTGCAATTTTCTCCATCAGAACCCCGTGACGTCAGGCCATTCTCGTCAAATCCCCCTTCACCATACTTCCCCAGGTGGCCTATAGTGTGTTTCTCCTGCCGTATTGAAGCACATTTAAGGACAAACTGCACTGAGAACTCCCAATTCCGTAATAGTTCTTTTAATTAAGTTCACCAAATTTGTGCTTTCCCCGAGCAACCACCGTCGCAAGTTGTAAAGCCTCCCTCTCCGTCTGCTCCACTCATGCCGCTGGCCATTAAGTAAAGTTCTTGTTCGAGAAGAGCTACCCAGGAAGCTTGAAGTTTGAAACTGGATCATTAAACGCCTACCGAGTCTCCACGCTTGTTCAGCAAACAGGGTGTACATGTTTTGGGGTGTCGGACAAGGTGCTCCCCCCTATCGTTCCAAACCATGATAAGTTTAAGGTAGTACATGACTACCTTGGGCGTGCAAATAGATTCTCCATCGTGAAATGCTTTATTTAATGCTGAAGTAGCAGCGGAACCAATAAAGTTATTTGCTGTTCTGGTCGGAGAGTTCCTACGGGTTACTTGCACCTATCCTCACGCGTTCACAGGCGAAAAAGGAAACAAAAGCACCCAATCCCCTTAAAACCCTTTGCGACTCCAAGTTTAGCGGCGTTCTGAATAATGAATTCGCTAAAGATCAAATTGACTGCGATTCACTCTGCTTCCTCTGACCCAAAGCTCATTATAAGATTCAGGAGTCCCCTCGCGTTAATAAAATCGTTTCTTACGTCGTAAATAACGACCGCCTGTACCACGCCTGCTTGGAAACCTATAGTTCCGAGGCCCATTCATTATGCATTCCGTTCGCAGGTCCCCTCATATTAAAGATGGCTCATGATAGTCTCTTTTCTGTCCATTTCAGCCATTTCAAAACGGCTTAGAGATTTTTAAGTATTTTTATTGCCCCGGTGTGGCAGGTGATATCCTTAAGTATTGCCGTTCGTGTGATATCTGTCAAATGACAGACGCAAAAGGAGGCGTCAGATCCGCTCCGCTGCTGAAGGGACCCATCATATCGGAACCCTTCGCCCGTGTGGCAATCGAGTGGATCGGCCCCATTCTCCCCCCCCCCACGCCTAGTGAAGGACACAGCTTCGTGCTTACCCTCGTTGATTTTGCCACCCGTTTCCCTAAAAAAGATAGATAATATAACCAGCGCCGGGGCGCTTATTTCTATATTCTCCTGAGTTGGGCGTATTATCCGATCGAGGTCGTCAATTTACCTCGGAATTAATGGAGTACGTCAGAAAGCCTCCAATAGTAAATCCTTTTCACCCCCCTTATCACCCCACCGCAATGGAATGTGTGAAAGATTCAACGCTTACTTAAATCCATCCTGAAGAAGTTGTGCGCAGGCCAGCCCTAGGAGTGGCATAGATATTTATTTGGAGCTTTGTTCGCCTACCGGGAAATCTCGCATCGCACATTAGGATTTTTTATTTTGAATTGTTGCATGATCGGAACGTCGGAGACCCACTGAGTATTTTAAAAGAGTCGATTTCTAACCAACAATTGGACCAGAAGGTCCAATCTTCCTACACCTACATCTTAGAACTTAACCAGAGGTTATAAAAGTGTGCTGAAATCGCTTTTCAGAACGCGGACCGAACTTAAATAAATACAAGACGTATTTTGATAAAAAGAATCTAAGAATCGTAGATTCAAAGCCGGCGAGGAAGTTTTATTATTACTCCCCACCAGTTATAATTAACTCCTAATTAAATGGAAGAGCTCCTTCTCCCTCATCGAAATTCCGTCTGGGGACAAGCTATATCACTTACTCTAGAGGTACCACCGCCGAGCGTGCATAAATAATATCGTGGGCATTGACGAATAGTCGGCCATGGAAGCAGACAACCCACGGGATCCGCTAAATGTGGTGCAAGTGGCTTGCATTAAACAGAACAAGGAGTTCCCCTTTGCCCACCCTACCCTTGCCGTGTGACTTGCTGAAAAAGAAGTCCCCGGAACATCTTGTCTGGTCTCCATTAGTTCTATCCCACTTCGAACAGCTAAAGGGAAAATTTTCTTTCGCCCCTATTCTCCAGCTCCACCACCCTAAGAAGAAGTTTGGTATCAGAACCGATGCCAGTAATAAAGGATTAGCATGTACAGTATAGCGATGATGGCGACAGTTAGCCCGTCGCCTACGCAAGCCGTAAGATTCTCCCGCGCAAGAAAAGTATGCTGTCATTGAAACGGAGACTTTGGCAAATATATGGTCCATACAGAAGTTTAGAATGTATTTATTAGGTAAAGAGTTCCTTGTAGAGACGGATCACAAGCCCCTCGCATATTTTCAAAATGTAAAAAGCAACAATTGTCGCCTTTATGCGCTGGACTTTATAATTCCAGAAGTATTAATTTAAAATTAATTATATAAAAGGATCCGAGAATTGTGTTGCAGATACCTGGAGTAGGAACCCGTTAGATCCTACTCAAACTAATCTAAAATAAATATTGTGCTTATAACTGTTATGTTTACTTATTGTTACTCTTGTTCAAAATGTATATATTCGGACAGTAAGTCTCTGTTCACAAATCAAGAAAATTCCGTTAAACCTTTGTATCGTTCGAATCAATTAAGTCCCTGTGTTTTATATTTTTATTTTGTATCTTTTTGTATTGTGTTTTTGTAATATTTTGTGTGTTATTTACTAATTTTTGTGTAGCTCTCGGTCGTTATTAACCTTAGGGTATCGACCACCGTTTGAAATAATGTTAGTTCTTGTAGCCCTTGTGTTCATGTCGAGATCATTTATTCTTTGTGTTCCTGGACACTCTTTGTACGTAAATATGTCCATGCCACCCAAGCGCAACCTGTTATAGGTCAGGTATCCCCAAATTGTCCCCTTCCCCAATGAAGTCGGACCATCCGGTAATTCTGGGAGCAGGCGCGATGCTCAGCATTTCGGGAAATGTTAGATTTCTCTGACCCAGTCGAGGAGTTTAGGTGGGTGGATTATGCCGTTGAGCTCTTCTTCGTTAACCTAATTTCTTTGGGCCTACCTACTATTCCTAGAAAGTCTGGCTGTTTTACACGCCACCTGCTTCCTTAATGACCAGCTGACTTTGAGATGGCTCTCAAACAGAAGCGTTATTACAACATGTGCTTTAAGCGTCGACCGAACGATTTCCTTGTCAGTGAATTTCCACGAGCTAGAGCTAGGTTTCGGTATGTTTTAAAGCACACCAGCCGCTTATACAGGCAGATATACATGCCTTCACTTAAGGCAATGTTTAACAAAGTTTTTTGTCGTGACCCTGAACGCAAATTGATTTTGTCCTGGCAAACCTCAGGGATGAAATATTATTTCAGTAATATATTAGTTTTATCCAATTTAATAAAGTTTACTGAATTTTACTATAATTTACTAGTTAAAAAATATAATATACTATTGATTGAAGATAATTGGAGGTAAAACTGCATACCCAAGCAAAGATAAACAACCTTATGACTGCCCGCTATAATACTCAGTAATGGCTGAACTATTATTCTTTTTTCCCCAAAATGAAACTTTTCCACAAAAATGCTAATAAAACAAGTTTATTGATTTCAAATACATTTATTTTGACAAATTAGCACAGTGTTAAGTCCATACATCCCTTAGTAAGCAGAGTGACTACCCTAAAAATACATGAGTGCTTTAACACGTCTTGTCATATTATTGATCAATGTTTTGCACATTTCCTGAATTCGCTTAGATATTAACTAAACTTCAATGAGACAGAATATGAGTTGCTGTTTAGTTATAAATGGGCTCTCTATGTATTTCATCTTTCAACGCATACCATATATTCTCAATCGGTTTCATATCCGGGTAATTTTGGGGCCATAGAAGTGGCTGTTGCCCATTTTGTCCACCACATGCCTTCACTGATTTTGCGATATGACATGGGGCCGAGGCTTGTTTGAACATGGAATGTCTGTCGCCATACCTTTCTATTATGTGAGCAAGTAAAAGACCTTTGAGATCGTCTATATACTATATTAGTTTTCTCAACAATGTGCAACCAACTTGTTCAATGCACTGAAATGGCTCCCCAAACCATGATTTTCGGTGGAAATTTTACTGTTTTCCTCAGACATTCAGCCATAAATTAATCTCCAGGCCACCTTCTCACAGTCCACATGCAATCATCTACTACGACAATGGTTGATTTGTTGAAGAAAAATACCAGCAATAGTAAAAAAAAAAACAAAATAACTAGTTGAGCAGAAAAGATTGGAACCATTACAAAAATGCGGCAATTTTAAAGTTAGTAGGTATTAATGTTTTTATGAATTAAAGGTAACTGGTTAGCTAGATGTATCATTCTTATCTTTTTCCATTGTTCTGATGTCCACTCAAGGTGATTTTGGTCCAGGAATAGCTTGTCTTCATCATTGTTTTTTTGTCAGTCAAGGCTTATTTCTCGGGCAATATGATTTCAATCCAGTTTATAAAAGCCTGTCATTCACTGTTCTTCGGGTAATGCTAAAACCCTCTGCCTTTAGTTCAATAGAAATCTTACTGCAAGATTTTCTTCTGTTATTAAGAGCATGTTCTATTAATTTTCTATCTGTTCTTGGAGATTATATTCGTTTTTGACTAAATTTTCCAAACGTTTTTCAGTTTAAATCTTGTCCACTATTATTTTAATTTTTTCATAATAACTTTGACTGTTTGATTTAAAACACCTAGGTTTTCTTTTGCTATTTCTTTCTGTTTCAATTTAGTTTCTTTCAGGAAAATGTTTGTTAGTCAAATTTTTCGAGGACTCAAATACCATTTTTTATTTACCTATTATTGTTTAATTCATTTATAGCTAAGAAAATACCAGAAGCACACAAAATCAAGCTATTAAAATAAATAATAAACTATCTAATCACACAAAAAACTATTGATAAGAATCATAGGTTACTTACTTGAAAAGGGAAGTCCAATGAGGTCAATGATGACGGATGTCCTCAGGGAGGTCTCCGACGATGACTGTGAAGGCCGATGCGTAATCCACACTGACGGCCACACTCAGGGCACCGAAGGTCCGGCACCGGCGGCGGAGGATGCCGGACCGCCCTCTCATGGCGCCACCGGTGACGTTCGCATCGCCGTTTGGTCCGTTTTTCCTCAAAGTGGGCAGCACCACGATGATAGGCAGCGCACCACCGACTCCTTACAGCAACTGTGGCTTCGAGATGCTATGGGTTGATATTGAAGTTTTTCAGTGCCCCTTTAGCTTGGTCCTTGTACCTCTTTCTCCTGCCGCCGTGGGAGCGTCGCCCCACCCCCAACAGCTTCGTGTAAAGGGCACGCCTTGGCAAGCGATCAGCACGCATTTGAAGCACATGCCCCAGCCATCGCATATGTTTGTCAAAGAGAATGCACTCGATGCTTGGTACACCGGCGTGCTCCAGCATATCAGTATGAGGCACACGATCTTGCCAAGTAAGGTTGAGGACCTTCTTAATTCACTGCACATGGAAGGCCTCCAGGAGCTTGATGTGCTTCCGGTATAAGGTGATTGTTTCGCACTCATACAGCACCACGCTGAGGCACACAGCTCTATACACGGCGACCTTCGTTGCAAGTCTAAGTTTGTGGTTTTGTGTCACCCGTCTGCGGATCCCGCCAAAAGATGCTTATGCTTTGTTGATTCTTTGGTTTACCTCCTTATCAACAGAACAGTCAGCCGACACTACACTACCGAGGTAATTGAAGTGATCACACCAAGTTCCACGTCAAACGCCTTTGTTTTTTCACCTCCAATGACCACGCTCGCCCTTATTCCGTCGTGAAAAGCTCGAGGCAACCGCTGTGAACTTTTCAGGGCATCCAAAATTTTGTATGACGCACCACAAAATCTCCTGGTTGACAATCTATAATGCCTTCGTCAGGTTAATGAAGGCCAGACACAAGTTCTGATGCTGTTTGCGACACTTTTCTTGTATTTGTCTGGCCATAAAAATCATGTCTATGGTTCCTCGTTACCTACGGAAGCCACACTGAGTTTTTGGTGACACGTCATCAACGATGTATTTGTTTAACGCAGGAGCAACACCTTTGATAGAACCTTCCTAGCGCCAGCCATGATTGAGATTCCCTGGCTATTCCCGCACACAGCTGGGTCGCCCTTCTTCTTGTAGATTGATATGATCCTGGCGTCCTTCCATTGCTGCGGTACACGTTCAGCCTGCCACATTGTAGAGATCATTTCGTAGAGACGAAGGTGAAGAGCATCGCCACCATGCTTGAGGACCTCACGGGGAAACCATCAACGCTGGGTGACTTGTTCTTCAAACTGCGGATCGCATTCTTGATTTCTTCTGGTGATGGTAGGGTATCTAACTCGTGAATAATGGACCTGTCCGGGATTCCATCAAACTGAGCATGGTCACAGGGATTGCGAGTATTGAGAAGATATCGGTAGTGTTCCCTCCACCGTTCCATGATTTGAATCCGGCTAGTAAGTAGGACTGTTCCATCATGAGACCGGACTGGTACAAGAGAGCGGTCAGCTGGTCCATAAACCTATTTAAGAGAGCTATATAAGTTCTGAAGGTCTCCATAATCCGCAACACCCTGCAGATCCGTAGCCATGCATGCTTTGAAGTGTTCTCTGAGCTACAGTTTGCTTGCTTTGCTCCTGTCGCCTCAAGTAGTCCGAAGAAGGTGTATTCATGAAAGCCTGATAAGCCCTGTTCTTTGCTTCCAGAAGCTCCGGTATGCCAAATATACTGTCGTCAAACCAATCTCTGTTCCTTCGTTCGGCGTAACCAAGGACCTCTGTTGCAGCAGCAGATACCAACTGTGCGAAGTGTCCCTAGCTACCCTCTACACAGTTATTGAGTTCTTCGAGGGGGGGGGGAGCATCAGCTAAATGGTGTAAGATGGCAATACCGAAATTAGTTTTCACACTTTCATCCTTGAGCAGGGCGCATTTAAGCTTCTTTTTTGCAGGTCGTTTTCTAGTAACTGGTTGGAAGCGAAAGGAGAGAGAGCCCCGAACCAGCCGGTGATCCGTCCAGCACTCGGCACCTCGCAAGGCACCACGGGACAGCAGTACGTCCTGCCGATCACGCTATCTGATTATAACGTAGTCCAGCATGTGCCATTAATAGACCGAGGGTACTTCCATGTTTTACTTGTAAATTTTCTTCCTCTTGAAGATGGTGTTGCTGATGATAAGCTGGTTGTGAGAGCAGAGAAAAAGTAGGCAATGGCCGTTGGCATTGGCTTTACCAATACCATGCCTGCCAAGAACTCCGTTCCACGCCTGGTAGGAGGATCCCACTCGCGCGTTAAACTCTTCCTTTCACTATCAATTGTCTGAAATCGGTGTACGCTGCAGTTACGCGTCTAGCTGTTCGTAGAAGGTATCCTTGATGTCATCAGGGCTGTCGAGGGTAGGGGCATAGCAGATAAAGATAGTTGCATGTCTATTCCTTATGAGAGAAACCTTAATCTTCATGAGACGTGCTGAAACACCAATGGGTGTGTCCTCAATCAGGCACACAAGAAAATTCGTGGCTGCAAAACAGAATCCATGGAGTCTGCCCCCCTGCATAGGGTATCCTTTCTAGTAGAAGGTGTAACCACCTTGGTCTTTAGTTAGGATGCCCTCATCTGGAAGTTTGGTCTCTGAAAGAGCAGCAACGTCAACGTTATATCGGGTTAGTTCCTGGGCGATGAGAGCAGTGATTCTAACCGGTCTGTCCGTATGAAGGTTAGAGTCTAGCACGGTATGGACGTTCCATGCTGCGACCTTTATATCATATTTATTATTTCTACCACAGAATAGGAATGGTCCGACGAGCGTGGTTACCCGCCCAGACTGAATTTGAGGCAGGCAATTTTTAGACAACCTTTTCTACGCCCCTCCCCCATTTGGACGTAAGCAGTGTGGCCCTGAAAATGGCTGCCTAGTCATGGAGGTTGACGCCGGGCTCTCCTGCACCTTATCCCAGGAGAGAACGACCCTATTCTCCCCTGTCGCCCAACGTGCAGCTGCCCAGCTAAGAGCCGGCCCTCATCCCGGACAAACTCCCACCACCAGACAACCATCGCCGCGGGACTTGGTCAGGGTGTGTTTGCTGAGGATATCAAACCTGCACTAGATTTAAACGAGTATAAAGGCGTGGTCACTTTAAACCCGTATCTTGACCAAGGGGAGAACATTTCTGGTGGCAGGAGAGGACTCAAGACGACCAGGTTTCATCCTCGGCTGCAGGAGGCTGCCGAGACAGTGGTATGCTGTTGCTCGCCTATAGTCGCCCCTATTCCTGGTTTTATTATCGAAGTTATCCTTCCTCTAGTTTTTACCTAAAGGGGGAACTCTACAAGGCAGCAGGGTGGTTTTGGGCGGCTGCCGAGTCTTCAGTCTGTCAAAGGTCACCTAGCGCCTGCCCCCACTGTGTGACGCGCATTTGCCTAGAAGCTCGCATCACGTAGGCAATCATAGGTTAATATAATAAGAGAAAACATCATATTTGCAATCTAAAGCCAAGATACCAAATGAATCACAAAACTGGCTGTGACTTCATTGCAATAGTCAAATGCAAGGTTGTTCCTTCAGTGTTACCAATTATACTTACAAAGTAACCTAAGACTGAAAATAAATGTAAGTACTTGCTCGATGTTGGTGCATAAAATGAATATATTTGCAATCAATGAAGTTGGTTTCACTGACGTTTATGTAGAAAAAGTCAAATTTGGGAAAAATTCATAATTTAACCAGTAATGTTGTTTCATAAATGATCCCTTTTGACAATTCAATGCAATTGACTGTTGATAAATATAATAATTTCCTCACGATTTCTATGACCATTTAGTTTTATCCAATATATTTTACGGACATTCACTGTTATTAAATAAACAATATACTTTTAGTCGCGGGCGACTATACATCTTACTATGTCGTTCGATGGTGGTAGGTCGGTTGGTCCCTGTTTTGCTTTTTTTTCTGTTTTTGTAATAACATTGTCACTATTCGGCCGATTCTTACCTAAATTAAAACCCTTATGTTGTTTTACATTCTCTTTTGAATAATATAATTGCCAAAGTCTTCCCGACTTTAGCACAGGAATTATTTTGTTTTGGCAATAACATCATAACTATTCAGCCGATTCTAACGAAATTTAAAACCCTTATGTTGTTATACATTTTCTTTCGAATGATATAATTGCCATCTCCTCCCAAGGTTAGCCTAGGACCTATTGAAAGTTTAGACGGTCGTAAGGTCATAAATCAAATTTAGTGAGAGTACACGACATTTTGGTCAGCAGACCTTGTTATATTTCTTTCTTGATTAGATGATATTAGCGGCAAATTTTCCTATTAATGCAATTTGTTGAAACAAAAAGCAACTTACTCTGGCCATTTAAGTAGACTTCAATGAAAAATTGAAAAAGGTATTGAAGTGACTACCGTGATTTTCCTTCATTAATGAACAAGTTTCTCCAGATTTTGCTTGATCTTGATTGATAGAGAACAAGATATATCTGGTTTAGGATATTGACAGTCCATTCCTTCAGTCTTGATCTTCACAAAAGCGGAAAATCCTTGCTCACAGAGTTATGTGGTGGTAAATGGAATAAGAGTTTTTTCAGCCTCGTGAAAAGGAATAGGCTTCTCTTCCAGTTGAGCCCAGAATTGAGAATAAGAAAGACTTACAAAACGTTGCTTCTGCATCTAATTTTCCTGGAGATCTATAAGTTCTTTTTGAAATCCTAGGATATCTTTTGCAACATCACTGACCTTCACACATAACACATTCCTGACCCAGCAACATTTTCTTGCAGCAACATTTTCTTGCAGCAACATTTTCTTGCAAATATTTGCCCATTTCCTCTTAAAGCTTACGCTAATGATCTTGAAATAAAAATTTAATATCAGCAAGCTCCATTTCTTATGAATCAACCAGCATTATAATAAACTCGGGAAAAACAGCTGTTTTTTCAGGGGCTAATTTTTTTTGGTGATGATATAATTTTTCACAGATATCTACCATAATTTGCATTCGTCCTTGCATGTATGAGCTCAAATTATTCAAGTACCTGAAGATATCACCTAAATATCCTAGATTTGCTAGCCACTCAGCATATTTGAAAAAGATGGTGAGCTGATGTTTAATTTCTTTCAGAAAAACTTCTATTGAGCTCTGAGTTGTATAAACTTCACGATTTAGATAATTTCATTCAGCACAACTTGGAGTTTTGTCGAAGACGTTGAGAAGGCAAGTTTTTGCGATGGAGGAAACATTGAATTATTATGACATCAGGATTTTCTCCTTAACTCGAGAGACAAAACTTACTTAACTTTCCATCATTGATGTCGATATATCAGTAAACAGCGAAACAGTTAAACCAATTTATGTTATGTTTCTTATAAAAAAAACTGTCCACCATATCAAAGATGTTATTGCTGTGGTGGTTGTTGAGATAGCACTGCAGAACATAAATTCTTCCAGAATTGTGTCTTCTCCTCTGTCGCTTACAAAATCCATCAGTTGAGGTTTACTAGGGGACTCCACAGATTCATCTATCTGCAATGAAAATGTAACTGCTTCTTTCTATGCCACAATTAAATGATACAAAATATCTAATGGCATGAGATCAATTCGACGCTTGATGCTGTTGCTAGAAAGTGGAACACAGTAAATTTTCTTAGCTACATCTGTTCAACGAGTAGTTTTCGTCATAGTGACCACTACTGCTTTCATCAACTCCTCTCCAAAATTGTGAGACTTTTAGGATTGATCAATATACCAAGACACTTATAGGATGCAAAGAAGGCTTTTTCTGAAGAAAAAGCTGAGCTTAAAGAAGTATCAATAAGACTTCGTTTCTCCAGTTTTTTCTTATTCTTCTTTTCAATAAAGTTTAAATGAACTGAACACAATTTACGTTTCAGTTTGTTTTGATTCATTGATTCATTGGTAAGGACTTGCATACATTGAACATTCCATGATCTATATCTTAGATGTGTGAAGACGTATTTTAGAAGATCAGGATTATACAATTGTTTTTTCGGTGGGCCATCGTTGCATCTGGAATTCATACCTGAAATGAGTATATATATATATATATATATATATATATATATATATATATATATATATATATATATATATATATATATATATATATATATATATATATATATATATATACATATATATATATATATATATATATATATATATATATATATATATATATATATATATATATATATATATGTATATATATATATATATATATATATATATATATATATATATATATATATATATATATATATATATATATATAAATATATGCAAAATATACTGTTATCAATTATTTATTAATTAAGAGTCATAGACGCTCGCCCACATACTCAATGCTAATTACTTCTGACGTAAAACTTATAAGTATAAATTGCCAAAAATAACCTCATCTTTATCAGCTTTCCTTGATGAGTGAAAATTCAAAAGTTTATGCTCTTTCTTCTATATTAGAGTAATAAATATTATACTCTTTAATTAGCTCGACAATCAAGGTAAATAAATAAGTAACATGTAAATATAACTTACGTGATACGCAAGCCTATCCACCAACAGAGCTACGTCTGAACTGAATATTCTGAAGAAACAGATCAAGCGAAGATCCACCTGTCTTGACGTACGTTACAAGTAATGGTCCTGATCATACTCGTATGTGTTTTGTTCTACCTTTATTTATCATTCTTTATTATTTACAACTATTTTCATGTTCTAGTATCAAAGACGATTTATATTCTACAATTATGATGTTAATAACTATGTTTAAACTATTTTACTTCTAATCTTTCTCTCTCTTTTAATTATTTATACCTTTTTTGTAGCCATGCCCTAACCCGCAGAGCAACCTTGCGACCCTCATTTCTGTTTCGACCATGGGTGTGGGAACCACTGACTTAAAGTAAGTCCCTCTAGCAGTGGTGTAGAGGAGAGTCAATTTGTTTGGTGACAAGTTATCGCAAGATCCACGTCCCGTTCTCCAGGAGAATGGGACCGCAATATTGGACCCCGCACCCGGGTCGGAGTCTTTCGCATTCTCTAGTCAGGATACTCGTCCGCTAGCACTCAATGCACGTTTTGATACCAATGGACTATAACACCAGAGGTGAATAACCCTTTAACAACATGTTTACATTGACTAAGTTTCGTTTTGCTTTTCATTCATGTGCAGACACCACCCTTTGTCTGGACAGATTCCCGTATGACATGATTCGACACGTCTGTGAGCGAGGCGTGGCATTTCTGTTAGATTTGTTCAACAGGATTTGGATAACGGGCATCCTCCCAGACTCCTCGTGAATGGCTACTGTACTCTCTTTTCGAAAACAAGGGAGAAATCAGTCTACCCCTGCCGGATTTTTCCAATCTCTCTAACCTCTTGAGGGGAAAAGTTGATAGATAAATTGGAAATGTGAGAATAACTTTTTTCTTGGACTGCGGAGTCCATCTGTCTTCCGCACAGTGCATCTTTCGAAAGTTCCAACCGTAAGAGGCGCGGCGAGTTGCCATCCTGGCCGCCATGCGGAGGGGAATCAGCACCACATCTGACCCCAGCTTAGCCTTTTCTCCTTCCTTCAAAGCACTTGTGTTTCCTCGCTTTTCATATAACCTCTCCCACAACTTTTTCTGGTCAGCCTCTAATTTCACAGGGTAGATGCTGACCTCCTCAGCCAACCATCCCGAATCGGGGCTAAGGGGGTAGGGGACAACGTTCCCTAACTCCTGAGCTTTAGATCGTGATGGAGGTTTTTTAACAACCTGCTTCATCCCCACCCATACCTTCCTCACATCTCTTTTCCTCCCCACTTAACCATCTATCCTTGATTTTACGCCGTGCCCAAGGTGGAGCCGCCATGCTGAAGGTTGCCAGGTCACCAGGGCGGGAGGAGTCGCCTTTAATGGTGGCACCTGGCTCTGTAAGGCCCCTAAGCACCCCTTACAGAGCGGGCTACTGCGAGAAGTAATGTGCTAGTGCATCCCGTAATAAAAAGAGGGTCACCATGCCCAATGATGTGTCACCCCCCTTTAAATTCCATCTGTACCATCAACGGAGCCGCTCTCGGGCAGCTCCACCTAAAAAATGGAGCTTCCCTCCTTTGCTTGACCTGGGGACCCTCCATATTTCTCTAACCGGAGAGGAGGCTTACTCCTCTCCTAGGACTACGGATGTAAGGGACTTCCCCTCACCCGCTTCCATGGAGGTGCTTTCGGGCACCCTCCTATTTCCAGCGGCAGTCCCCCTCCTTTTTTTCTAAGGAGACTGCCCACGAATTTCAGCAGGCAGCCAATTGCCAAACGCCCCGCATTTAGGCGGCTCGGTAGGGCAAACCCCCTTAGAGGGGAAGGGAAGCCAGGCACCTTCGTTTGCTTCCCTCAAAAGACCTTATGGAAAGAATATTGAACATTGCCGTGGTCAAGGCCTGTGCCTTCCCACACATGACTGTTGACGCTGCCAACGGGACCTGCTATATCCTGGGAGAAGATGGCCAACTGGAGGCCGCTTCTGTGATAGAGATGGTTCTTTGACGCAACCCAGCCTCAGACGGTAGGCCCTTCCATGTGGGGGAATCCGGGCTAGGCGCCAAGCACCGAACCCGAATCTGCCCTTATACAAGGTCCTCCTTAAACGGCTGGGTTCTCCGACACAGTACAAGGAGGGGATGGATCTTCTCCAACCGGTACCTATTCCACCACCAGGACCTTCTCCATTTCAGGAAAAGACCTGGCTAATGCCGGTCCATCTGGCCTGGGGTGTCCTACCGGCGGAGGTGAGAAGCGGATTGATCCCCTGCCATCCTATCCAAAAAAGAAAAAAAAGACTAAGAAGACTCGGGGCTCCTCTCCATCCGCGGAGGCTGCAGGGACGGATAGGTCTGCTGCCCCTTTGGCAAGCGACCAAGCCAAGATCGGCACATCTGGCCTCGCTGTCTCCCCGGGTGAGGAGCCCCTGACTATGATCAAGACCAAAAGTGCACTGGCGGAGCCTCGATAACATTGGGGCCCCTCATTCAGAGGTTATCTGGCGTTTTCGATCCCTCTGGCTTCAAACGCTTCCTCGTTATTCGCCCTACTGATGGCAGCATGTTAACAAGGGCAACATGATCTATCAGAGGAGAGCATTACCTATTGCAATTGGTAGAGAGCAGAAAGTGACCCGTTTCTCGGAAGGAAGCCTTCTGGAGAATGCGGCGAATACCGCCGATGGTGCCAAAATAAGTGCTCTTCGGACAATTCATGGCACCCCGTTGAGTGTGACGCCGCTTTCTACTATAAACTTTGTGAAAGGAGTAGTTTATGCGAGAGTACTCGTTGACTGCTCCATAGAGGACATCACCTTAGAGCTGGCCAACCATTGGGTGGTCAAGGTCAAACGTATAATGAGAAAAAAGGGAGGGGCCTCAAGACCCACCCCTACACTCTTCGTTACGTCCGACTGTGACAAGCTCGCTGAGTCGGTGCGTGCCGGTTGGTACCGCTAACGTGTGAAGGCACTGCCGTGACGGTGCTATTACTGTCACTGCTTTGGCCATACGAAGCGTTTCTGTAGACGTGCAAAGTTGGGGTCCCCGAAGTCTGTGTAAATAGCTCCAATGCGGCACACGATAAGTCTAAATCGTGTGTGACCAACTGTGTTAATTGCGGAGAGCCGCACCCCGTTTCTTTGAAGCAATGTGGTTCATATCTTCTTGAGAAAGAAATCCTGGCCGTTAAGGCCCAGGATCGACTCTCAATCCGCAAGGCTAAGTACTTGGTCCTGGGGCGCCCGGCTCTGCCTGGAACGTCATATGCCTTAATAGTTAGAAAGGCACCCTCTGCTCCTGGCCCCTCTAGGTCAACAAACACAGTTGTTTCCACGCCCATTTGAAACCCTTCTGCGGGCTGTCCCTAACCCATGTGCTTCCCTAGTAAAGCTGGCGGCAAAAAGAATTCATACCCAGCCCCGGCTAAAACCAGGGCTCTCCCCTCTTTCCCCAGAGTGACTGTTTCCTGTAAGGCGAAACAGCCATGCCCCTCTACCGAGTCGTTAGACTCACAGGAGGCAACACCCCTGAAACGGGTCGCCAGGCCATCTTCCGGGGTTCCTAAAGCTGTCCCCCGAAAGGAAGACAGCAACAAAGGAGCTTCGGCTCCTTCGCCCACGCCAATTGGTGGACCGAGTGGCTGGCAGGCTGTGGTTCCTCGAAAAGAGGGCCCCCTGCCTCCGAAGCCGCAACGCCCGCCTAAGGTTTCGAGTCGGAGGGAGGAAAAGACTCGCATGGCGAGCCCAAACTCCCCCAATGAGTCCTTAAAGGCGACAGCGCCTTCAGCGCTTTGTCCGGCCAACATCGCCCGGGGTTCTGCTTACGGAAAGCGTACGGCGAATCCCGTGAGGGTCTTGTGTTCGAGAAGAATCCCCGCGTCTCCCTTAAACTAGGCCTGGAGGGCATATTCTTTTAATGGAATTGCCGTGGAATCCAGGCCAACTGGGAGGAGCTGAGGAGGCTCGTCTCGTCCCTTTCCCCATTAGCTATTTTTCTGCAGGATACCATGTTAGGCGCGTGCCCCTTTCCCGCCCTCCCGGGGTATAAGGGTCTTGCGATCCCGCCACCTGTGAAGGCTGGTTTTGGGATGCGCGTTTTATACCTGGCATGATGTGTCTGTTTTTTTTTCACTTTAGATACCTCCTTTCAGGCAGTGGCTGTGTAGCCGCACCTGGATAGGAGGTATACTATCATTTCTGCGTACATTCCACCGTAAGCAGACTTCGACGCGGGGAAATTCCGCCACGTCGTGGCACGGTTGCCGAGGCACTTTCTCTTACCTGGAGATCTAAATGGCAGGCCTCCTCTCTGGGGAGATTACTCCATAAATCCCAGGGGACAAGTCCTTGCCGATCTGATCAAGGAGCTTGAGATGGGGGTTCTAAACGTGGATGAGATTGCGCATCACTATCCGAGAACCGCTTCATTTCCTTGCCTTAACCTATCTTTGTGCTCTTTGGATGCACAGCCTGATTTTGATTTAGGTGGTGGTCGATGACCTCCATGGTAGTGATCACTTTCACATTTAAGTATCATTTTCAGGGCAACTGCCGCCTGAGTGCCTACCTCGGTGGTGCTTGGCGGGGGCCCGGTGGCCTGCATTTAAGGAAATGACTGAAATCTCGATCTCAGTCAAGGAGTTTAGGTCGGTAGATGAGGCCGTTGAGTTCTTCCCTAAGAACCTCATCACCGCGGGCCTGACTACTATTCCTAGAACGTATGGTCATTGTGCACGCTGACCACTCCCATGGTAGTCGACGAGTGGGAGATGGCCCTAAAAGAGAAGTGTTATGCCGACATGCGCATTTAAGCGTCGCCCGAACGTTTTACTGTCGCTGAATTTCTTCGGGCCAGGGTTAGGTTCCGGTATATTTCGAAGCACACCCGCCGCTCTTCTTGGCAGGCATACGTGTCTTCACTTAACGGGAAGATCCCTCTAGAAGAGGTGTATAAGCGAGTCAAAAGGATTCGGGGCAAGTTCTCGCAGGACCCCCTTCCCGTGCTCCAGGAGAATAAAACCGCAATCTCGTACCCCGGGTCCGTGGTGGAATCCTTCGCGACCGCTGTCTCCGCATTCCCTAGCCGGGATGCTGCTCCACCAGCATTCGATGCAAGTCATGGTGTCGGGGAATGCCGCCGGCTGGACTTTACCTCCAGAGGTGGAGAACCCTTCAATGACAGGTTTACTGTGAGGGAGTTGCGCTACGCTATTGCTTTGTGCACGGACACCCCCCACGGCCCGGCGATGTCCCCTAGACCATGCTTTGACACCTGGGTGAGCGAAGCATTGCCTTTCTCTTAGATTTGTTCAACAGGATCTATGTGGAGGGTCTCATCGCAGATTCCTAGCAAATCGCTACTGTGCTTGCCTTTCGCAAGCCGTAGAGAGATCACTCTACTCCGGCCGGTTTCCGCCCAATCTCTCTAACCTCTTGCGTGTGCAAGTTGCTGAAAATTTGGTAAATGTTAAATAAGCCTTTTTCCTGGACATCGGGGGCCATCTGTCTTCTACACAGTGCGACTTCTGCAAGTTCCATTCCACGTCGGATGCTCTGCTTCGACTGGAAAATGCCGTCTGCGAGACCTTCCTTTGTAGACAGCACAACGCCACGGTATCATGGAGACTCTCCACATGATGGGGGAGAAGGGACGCCTTCCAACAATGTTTCTATCTGAATTTTTGCGTGATCATGGATTCCGCGTACGGGTTGGGGGAGCCCTCTCCGGCCTAAAGTAGCAGGAAGAGGGTATCCCGCACGGAAATGTCCTCAGTGTCACACTCTTTGCTCTGAGCATCAATGGCATCACTTCAGTGCTGCCGAAAGATGTTCTCGCTACGCTCTACGTGGACGACATTTCAATATCTTTTGGCGTGGCCCAGATGCCAACTTTGAAGCGTCGACTCCAACAGGCATTGGACCGCTTACCATTAATTGTTGTTTCTAGGTACCAGTTACTGAGGTTTCTTGACTCTTAACCCAAAGATAGCAATGACGAACACATGAGTGAATTGATGCAAGAAAATAAATATATCTTTGTTGCTCTTCATTCCTATACAGCGAATAGTATGGATTAATTATGCTAGAAGGATAATACAATGAATGAGTCAATAAAGCCTGCTTTTTTGGTATACAAATTATCGAATAGTAATAATTCGCTACAGTAAAGTAGCTACGAATAATTTTGAAATGGGATATTATTGAATTGCACTTATTAATTACCTTCAATAATTAGAAATGAGGAATTGTTTTGTTATGGAAATGACGACGCCAGTAGAAGTGCGTTCCCTTTTCCATGCTGAACAACGAAACTTCCTTAGAAGAGAAAAATTAGGCCATTGAGAAGTGGGATTCTCTGCGTTTTAGAACTGCTTTGTTGAGGTGAACAGGTTTAAGGCAATTGATTGTGAACGTGTCGTCTCTCTTATTCATTATATTAAAGTTAAATTTGGGGGTAAATCTAAAAACTTCTAATAACCCAGAATTTTAACGCTCTTTACTCGAATGAACACCGAGAGATGCGTGAAGATCTTTGTGAACGTATATCGTACTTTCATCTTTGTGTAAGGTCGCCTAGAGGAAGTGACGAATTTGGATGAAGAGATAATGTTAAGTTTGTACGTTAAATATGCAGATAAACGCATTGATGCAAACGAATACACATAATCGTACTGAATATGAATGCCAAAGTTGAGTATATTTGGAATTTTTTGCCATTCTTAATGGATTGCAAACTGGCTATACCAAATGCATGTTTTTTTATGTATTTGGGATAGTTGATCAAACTCATAACAATCCCTGCTCTTAGAATGCGAACTCTGATATTATTCATTGGCAGTAGAATCCGACGATTTTATTAATAAACGAGAAGTTAAGAAGATCATCTTCTACCCCGTCAAATAAAATTAGCGTTAATGAAATATATTTTCACTGTGAATGACAAGTATTCCTAAATTTATATTTGACAATTAATTTCAAGTAATCATATGTGAAACAGAGATAGCACTTTAGCATGCATTTAAGTGCATGGGTTGTTCTCTCTTGCCATCAGACTAACAGGTGCGATCGAAATGTTGCTTTAGTTGATGAACTTATTAAATGTTACTAACATCTGGGTTGTAAAGTGTCACTCACGCTACATTTTCTGCATTTCACTCATTTTTTTTCTCTAGATAATTTCTGTCAGCAATGAAAAAAGTTTTATTGAGAGCTAATACAAATAATCATACATATACAAAAAAATAATATTCAAGATATGATTTGTATAAATTGTAAAATAATTGAACTTAATATATCTCGTTGCTCTCTAAATCTATTGTTGTTCAATCTAAATAGTCTTATACTTTTTAATTTTCTTTTTACCATTACCCTTCCAGATGTCATATTGCGATTTAACATGGGCTAATTTTTGTCAAATAGGTAATTTTTGCGTAAGAAACATTAATAAATGTTCTATTGTAACACAAATTTTAATAGGATAGGTTATTCAATGAGTGATCCGAACCTCATCCACCTAATGAAACAAGAATCTCGCAATAAAATCCTCAAAAGTTAACTAAGATATTAATTAAAATTGCCACTATTCCTTGTTATTCTCAATACAAATAAAAATGACTTTTATGTCATTCGACATTCCACTATGGACAGTTTCGTCGTTAATGGAAATCACTCAACGTGTTAACATGACGATTCGACTCCAGTTTATATCGCGTGAGTTCAATCACTTCTGACAGTCTATGAAAGGGACTTCTCAATTTCTCATATCTATTAAAATGGGTTTGGGGTGCCAGAGATTCCCTGTTTGACAGTTCATTTTTTTCCTAAAGCTCTTTTTGTAAAATTTAAAGTGCTAAATGCTATGATTTACATTCATTTATTACTAAAGATACAATAGCAAAGTGTCCTTGTAATCAGATGATATATCGTTATCATCCTACAAATTAGATGCTTCTAACTTCTATAAAATGGAAATCGAGAAGAATTGATGTTATAAAGTTTTAGTTCTGATTATTTCATATCTTACCTTTTACCTGGGGAAGCAAAATTAGGGCTTTTTTCCAATGTATACGAAAACACGCTTAAGAGCGAGCTAAAATTTGCCTATAAATGCAATGATGAAAACTTTTCGGCCTTTTAAAATCAGCATCTTGACAAGAAAAGGTAGATAAAACCCACCCGACCAGAACTATACAACTAAATGTACGACCAAATAGCAAAAGATGAAGGGTGCTGGTGCCGTGTGGTAGATGAAATAAACAGATAAGGCGATTATAAATGATTTCTATCTCAGGAATCCTTTATGACATCCATTAGTACTCATTGATAGCCATGCATGAACAATAGGTCTTGCAAGATAATCTATGAATGGCTCATTATTTAAATCCTGAATTTCCTGAATATAATTTAAAATTTATTCCAATTAATAGTGAGCAGAGTGATATTTCATAGGAAGAATTTATATATATATATATAAATATATATATATATATATATATATATATATATATATATATATATATATATATATATATATACATATATATAAGAAGTACACTATCGTACAGATAAATGCAGGATGGAAAGCACAATGTTAGGATCGATTTATTGCAAAGCCAGGTTTCGACGGAAACATCCGTGATCTTAAATCACTCGCAAACTAGTGAATGTGAATAGAATACAGAAAGAGGCTTACCCTACGGACACCAAAATTTACAAGTCGAATTGTAATTAGCGGAGACGCTGTGGAGCTTCGTCAATTTTATTAGGGGCTTGATGATCTTCTGCTTTTCAGGGGATTAGTGTTGAATTGCCCATCGTAAGTATTAAAATCTGGAATCTCCTTTATAAGAGCTCATTCCATTAGACGCTAATTTATATATCTGTGGGTATTATAATATTTTAAAAGCTGCTTTTAAAACAACAATAAAATGTGACTACTTATAAATAATTTAACACCAGTTCATTAATTATTTACATCATCGAACTGACGATTCTACCATTTTATGAATTTTGAATTCCAATCAAGGCATTATAAGGAAATGAGTCTGAACGGAGTTTACACGTAGCCTGGAAATATTTTTTTTTTAAATCGGTCGATACTTTACTGACTCTAAGTGTGTATAATCTGCTATTGTAATGATGATCAGTTGTTAATGAATGACTATCAAAGAGTATTTCTATAAAGAAATAACTTCTAGGTTTTATAATCCTAAACCAGGGGAGAGTTAAAATATCTGGTAAATTGATGGCCGGTACTTAGTGACTTCACGATATAAGATGCTGTTTGTGCGAACAGTCCCAGTGAAAGTCTGACATTTTTGCATGTCTATTGATGGATCGAGCACGTCCTTTTGTCTCCCTTTTGTGGTCATATTCCGTAAGCATAAGAGTGCTGGACAGTGAGTGTTACATAGACCTATATCTGGCTCATATTCAACGAAGGTAACTCAAGATTGTTACAAAATAGCTCGCCTTCTGATGAGAGAAATTGCATGGAGAGAAGAGTGGAGATAGTTAGATTTTCTAGCGGTGTATTTGTGGAATGGATAAAATTATCTCCCTTCCAATTGCCTTATAAATTACTTTAAAACTTTAATGCAAAGTTAAAACCAATCACAATAGTTTTGGAAACATAAAATTAATAGTCTATGTACAAATGATGAGAAAGAGTTATTCTTATTATTATTCTAAGTTGTGATATAGCTTGAATGTACATCAAAGTTACTAAGCTGATAAATAAAATAATTGAAAAAATCAAAGGAGTGAAAAATAATAATTAAATTTTAGCTATATAATGCAATTAGCGTCATGAACAAAATATTAACTAACGACGGTGTAGAAAAAATATACCCAGAGAGGGAATAGCAAAATAATAATTATTACCTACAAAATGTGGCAATAATAATCGTGATACATACAGTACATAAAAAATGAGTCCTCTAAATACGTCCTAGTTTCTTAAACATATCAGAGTATCTTTTCTGTGTAACAAAGCAATCAAATTATATGTAAAAAATTAGTTGAAACCTTGAGTAAAGATTGTTAGACTAATTATGATTTAGATTTCTATGTGATTTTTCAGATTTATTTTTCCTGTTTGCTGTTAAGTTCCATCACAGTGTCTTTGTCGGTTATATATGAACAATTTGTATGTGAATGCTATCTTTTTAGATGGCGTGTTGTTTTCCATGCATCTGTCTTTATGTTTCTTATGTGTGCATGAATATTTGTGTTGCATCTCTGAAGGAGTTATGTCAATGTATGTGCCTTTATATGGAGTGAAAAAGGTAGGTCATATCTCAGTTTCTTTTATGAAAGCGTGTGTATAGTCTTCCATATTTGGGGGAAGAAAAGTTTGTTTGGAGCCAGAGGGTGCGAAAGGATAGGAAGAAAATAATTCCTGCTTACTTAGAATTATTTTATTGACCAATGCCTAGTAAACGATTGATATCCATGGTAAGAAATAGTTAAGCATGAATGCCTAAATGATCCAAGTTGTAATAATAGTTGAAGATTAGCTTACATAAATAAAAAATGATAGAATGCAAGGTAGAGGGTAGGGTAATCTTATGAAACTAAAGCGAGGGGGAGGTGTTCTTCTATAGATATTTAAATTGCAAATCGGTCAATTGAAATTTAGGTAAAGCTTAATAGTCTATAATACTGATAGAAAAAATAGTTGAGTTGATAGAATTGAGTGGATTAGATTGACCTATTTTGATGAATATGGTGGTTTTGATGCAATTGGTTGCATGGAATGCGTGCTGCAATCATTGATGAGTACCCCGGAGAGAGAAGAGAGCAAGCCTAGGATAATCTCTTTTGACTATGTGACAAATATGATTAGTGTATTCATTATTAAATTCAAATAGTGGGCCTCGTTTGGAGCGTCCCTTGCTGTGAAGGACTTAGCTGCACTAATGATAGATCTCCTTGCAATAAGTGAGAAAAATAATATACTATCTACGAGTAAATGTAATATTTATGTTATTTCCGTTCGCATATGTCTTTAGGGGAGCCAATGCTGGAGCATATGCTAACGAAAATAACCAAAATTTTACATTTAAATATTCTAGTACCATTGGAAAATCCTTGATTAGACTGCGCTAAATCAATCTCGATGCTGGAGTTTACAGTATACCATGCTATAATTGCAAATTAACATACATCGGAGAGTCAGGCCACTTTAATAAGAGGAGGAAAGAAAATTTAGTTGATATCAAGAGGTGTACGAACTCTTTAAGTCGCTTTAAGCACATGCAAAAGCATGACCATAGATTGATTTTAACGATGCAAAAATCATTTATAAATCAAACAATTATATTAAGAGGAGAATTGCGGAATCCATCATGATAAATAAAGTTGATAATTTCAATATAACTGAAGGGCCATACAAATTTAACAAATAAATATCGAATAGAGTCGCAAATCTTATTTATAAGCCCCCGGACGCAATGCATCTCGGGGATTAACAACTCTCTAGATTGTTTCTGGTTCCATTTAATTTTGTTTAGCTTGTCATTCACGCCAGATTTACTCGACTTTATTTTCAAATTGTTAATTGCTATTTCATTTGTTAAAGATATGTCTTACCTTATATATAGTGTGCTCATTGCCTAATATGTTCATTATTAGTTGAAAATGGCATCTTGCGAAAACTAGTCGGATAGTTTTAAATCAAATCTTTATACAAATATTGTGGTTTAACATTATCTTTCACTGATACATATCACGCCAATGTGATATATATATATATATATATATATATATATATATATATATATATATATATATATATATATATATATATATATATATATATGTATATATATATATATATATATATATATATATATATATATATATATATATATATATATATATATATATATATATATATATGTATATATATATATATATACTTGTAATTGATTTGTTCCTCACTACCATTTATTGGCTGGAGGTTTCGGACCTTCACTAGGACCATCTTCAGCGACTGTATCGACTAATGGGAAGGGGAAGAAATATTAGCGATTATAGTTAAAAGAATGCATTATATAATGGCTAAAAAAGCGGATGAAGACAAGTTAAAATAATAAAATTAACAATTATTCAGATTAAAGTAAAAACACAAATAACAATATATAGAATTAACTAATACTATCCAGTGTGATTTTGAAAAATAATAGAAAGAAGGGAAGTTATAACATAAATTGACTTGAATATAAAAAAATTAAAGGTAACTATAGTAAACAATAGAATAACCAATCATATTAAATTATAAAAAATAAACAACCAAAAAAAACGATAACAAATTAAAATGAATTAAACAAAGGGACTATCCTTTATCGTAGGAGTTGTAAAATCAACTAACTAAAGATATAAAAGCTACTAACGAGGTTTATTTAGGTTGCTCGGTTGGCTAGTTAATGTATTAAAGTGTGGGTTGGTTATAAAGTGAATATTTTAATTGAGGAAAACTAATTATGTAGGTTTGGATTTATATTATTGAGGTACAGTAACTATAAGATTTTCAAATCGTGAGAAGTTAAGGCTGAAGATAAGTATGGTGAATAAATAAGAATTAAGAGCATGATGGTCATACTCCGAGTGCTGCCTGATGGAAGAGGCCTTAGGTTTAGATATGGGAATACCATTCCCATGAGACAAACCTAAGTGGTTTGCGATCCTGCATTTGAGTTGTAAGCGAGTTTGACCTACAGAACTACTGTGGCAGGTCTTAATTTTTAAGCACAGTGATCATGAACCTTTATTTCTCAAATATATAAACCAACATCTTAACATAAGGTTTTCTATGGCAACAGAAAAGGACAACAAAATCTTGTTCTTGGATGTCAACGTTGTATGAACAGGTTTGTCTTATAATACATCAATTTACAGAAAACCTACCAACACTAGATTGGGGACACATTTTATTAGTACCTCTCTCAGTAAGTTTAAATTATCCAGCATTAAAAGCCGGATATGGTGAAAGATTAAGAATTAAGAGCATGATGGTCATACTCCGAGTGTTGCCTGATGGAAGAGGCCTTTTGTTTCAGATATGGGAATACCATTCCTATGAGACAAACCTAAGTGGTTTGCGATCCTGAATTTAGGTTGTAAGCGAGTTTGACCTACAGAACGACTGTGGCAGGTCTTAATTTTAAGCACAGTGATTATGAACCCTTATTTCTCAAATATATAAACCAACATCTTAACATAAGGTTTTCTATGGCAACAGAAAAGGACAACAAAATCTTGTTCTTGGATGTCAACGTTGTCCGAACAGGTTTGTCTTATAATACATCAATTTACAGAAAAACCTACTAACACTAGATTGGGGACACATTTTATTAGTACCTCTCTTAGTAAGTTTAAATTATCCAGCATTAAAAGCCGAATATGGTGAATGAATAAGAATTAAGAGCATGATGGTCATACTCCGAGTGTTACCTGATGGAAGAAGCCTTAGGTTTAGATATGGGAATACCATTCCTATGAGACAAACCTAAGTGGTTTGCGATCCTGCATTTGAGTTGTAAGCGAGTTTGACCTACAGAACGACTGTGGCAGGTCTTAATTTTTAAGCACAGTGATCATGAACCTTTATTTCTCAAAAAAATAAACCAACATCTTAACATAAGGTTTTCTATGGCAACAGAAAACGACAACAAATTCTTGTTCTTGGATGTCAACGTTGTCCGAACAGGTTTGTCTTATAATACATCAATTTACAGAAAACCTACCAACACTAGATTAGGGACACATTTTATTAGTACCTCTCTCAGTAAGTTTAAATTATCCAGCATTAAAAGCCGAATATGGTGAATAAATAAGAATTAAGAGCATGATGGTCTTACTCCGAGTGTTGCCTGATGGAAGAGGGCTTAGGTTTAGATATGGGAATACCATTCCTATGAGACAAACCTAAGTGGTTTGCCATCCTGCATTTGAGTTGTATTGAGTTTGACCTACAGGACGACTGTGGCAGGTCTTAATTTTTAAGCACAGTGATCATAAACCCTTATTTCTTAAATATATAAACCAACATCTTAACATAAGGTTTTCTATGGCAACAGAAAACGACAACAAAATCTTGTTCTTGGATGTCAACGTTGTCCGAACAGGTTTGTCTTATAATACATCAATTTACAGAAAACCTACCAACACTAGATTGGGGACACATTTTATTAGTACCTCTCTCAGTAAGTTTAAATTATCCAGCATTAAAAGCCGAAAATGGTGAATGAATAAGAATTAAGAGCATGATGGTCATACTCCGAGTGTTGCCTGATGGAAGAGGCCTTAGGTTTAGATATGGGAATACCATTCCTATGAGACAAACCTAAGTGGTTTGCGATCCTGCATTTGAGTTGTAAGCGAGTTTGACCTACACAACGACTGGGGCAGGTCTTATTTTTTAAGCACAGTGATCATGAACCCTTATTTCTTAAATATATAAACCAATATCTTAACATAAGGTTTTCTATGGGAACAGAAAAGGACAACAAAATCTTGTTCTTGGATGTCAACGTTGTCCGAACAGGTTTGTCTTATAATACATCAATTTACCGAAAAACCTACTAACACTAGATTGGGGACACATTTTATTAGTACCTCTCTTAGTAAGTTTAAATTATCCAGCATTAAAAGCCGAATATGGTGAATGAATAAGAATTAAGAGCATGATGGTCATACTCCGAGTGTTACCTGATGGAAGAGGCCTTAGGTTTAGATATGGGAATACCATTCCTATGAGACAAACCTAAGTGGTTTGCGATCCTGCATTTGAGTTGTAAGCGAGTTTGACCTACAGAAGGACTGTGGCAGGTCTAAATTTTTAAGCACAGTGATCATGAACCCTTATTTCTCAAATATATCAACCAACATCTTAACATAAGGTTTTCTATGGCAACAGAAAAGGACAACAAAATCTTGTTCTTGGATGTCAACGTTGTCCGAACAGGTTTGTCTTATAATACATCAATTTACAGAAAACCTACCAACACTAGATTGGGGACACATTTTATTAGTACCTCTCTCAGTAAGTTTAAATTATCCAGCATTAAAAGCCGAATATGGTGAATGAATAAGAATTAAGAGCATGATGGTCATACTCCGAGTGTTGCCTGATGGAAGAGGCCTTAGGTTTAGATATTGGAATACCATTCCTATGAGACAAACCTAAGTGGTTTGCGATCCTGCATTTGAGTTGTAAGCGAGTTTGACCTACAGAACGACTGTGGCAGGTCTTAATTTTTAAGCACAGTGATCATGAACCCTTATTTCTCAAATATATAAACCAACATCTTAACATAAGGTTTTCTATGGCAACAGAAAACGACAACAAAATCTTGTTCTTGGATGTCAACGTTGTCCGAACAGGTTTGTCTTATAATACATCAATTTACAGAAAACCTACCAACACTAGATTGGGGACACATTTTATTAGTACCTCTCTCAGTAAGTTTAAATTATCCAGCATTAAAAGCCGAATATGGTGAATGAATAAGAATTAAGAGCATGATGGTCATACCCTGAGTGTTGCCTGATGGAAGAGGCCTTAGGTTTAGATATGGGAATACCATCCCTATGAGACAAACCTAAGTGATATGCGATCCTGCATTTGAGTTGTAAGCGAGTTTCAACAACACAACGACTGTGGCAGGTCTAAATTTTTAAGCACAGTGATCATGAACCCTTATTTCTCAAATATATAAACCAACATCTTAACATAAGGTTTTCTATGGCAACAGAAAACGACAACAAAATCTTGTTCTTGGATGTCAACGTTGTCCGAACAGGTTTGTCTTATAATACATCAATTTACAGAAAACCTACCAACACTAGATTGGGGACACATTTTATTAGTACCTCTCTCAGTAAGTTTAAATTATCCAGCATTAAAAGCCGAATATGGTGAATGAATAAGAATTAAGAGCATGATGGTCATACTCCGAGTGTTGCCTGATGGAAGAGGCCTTAGGTTTAGATATGGGAATACCATTCCTATGAGAGAAACCTAAGTGGTTTGCGATCCTGCATTTGAGTTGTAAGAGAGTTTGACCTACACAACGACTGTAGCAGGTCTTAATTTTTGAGCACAGTGATCATGAACCCTTATTTCTCGAATATATAAACTAACATTTTAACATAAGGTTTTCTATGGCAACAGAAAAGGACAACAAAATCTTGTTCTTGGATGTCAACGTTGTCCGAACAGGTTTGTCTTATAATACATCAATTTACAGAAAACCTACCAACACTAGATTGGGGACACATTTTATTAGTACCTCTCTCAGTAAGTTTAAATTATCCAGCATTAAAAGCCGAATATGGTGAATGAATAAGAATTAAGAGCATGATGGTCATACTCCGAGTGTTGCCTGATGAAAGAGGCCTTAGGTTTAGATATTGGAATACCATTCCTATGAGACAAACCTAAGTGGTTTGCGATCCTGCATTTGAGTTGTAACCGAGTTTGACCTACAGAACGACTGTGGCAGGTCTTAATTTTTAAGCACAGTGATCATGAACCCTTATTTCTCAAGTATATAAACCAACATCTTAACATAAGGTTTTCTATGGCAACAGAAAACGACAACAAAATCTTGTTCTTGGATGTCAACGTTGTCCGAACAGGTTTGTCTTATAATACATCAATTTACAGAAAACCTACCAACACTAGATTGGGGACACATTTTATTAGTACCTCTCTCAGTACGTTTAAATTATCCAGCATTAAAAGCCGAATATGATGAATGAATAAGAATTAAGAGCATGATGGTCATACTCCGAGTGTTGCCTGATGAAAGACGCCTTAGGTTTAGATATGGGAATACCATTCCTATGAGACAAACCTAAGTGGTTTGCGATCCTGCATTTGAGTTGTAAGCGAGTTTGACCTACACAACGACTGTGGCAGGTCTTATTTTTTAAGCACAGTGATCATGAACCCTTATTTCTCAAATATATAAACCAATATCTTAACATAAGGTTTTCTATGGCAACAGAAAAGGACAACAAAATCTTGTTCTTGGATGTCAACGTTGTCCGAACAGGTTTGTCTTATAATACATCAATTTACAGAAAAACCTACTAACACTAGATTGGGGACACATTTTATTAGTACCTCTCTTAGTAAGTTTAAATTATCCAGCATTAAAAGCCGAATATGGTGAATGAATAAGAATTAAGAGCATGATGGTCATACTCCGAGTGTTACCTGATGGAAGAAGCCTTAGGTTTAGATATGGGAATACCATTCCTATGAGACAAACCTAAGTGGTTTGCGATCCTGCATTTGAGTTGTACGCGAGTTCGACCTACAGAACGACTGTGGCAGGTCTTAATTTTTAAACACAGTGATCATGAACCCTTATTCCTCAAATATATAAACCAACATCTTAACATAAGGTTTTCTATGGCAACAGAAAACGACAACAAAATCTTGTTCTTGGATGTCAACGTTGTCCGAACAGGTTTGTCTTATAATACATCAATTTACAGAAAACCTACCAACACTAGATTGGGGACACATTTTATTAGTACCTCTCTCAGTAAGTTTAAATTATCCAGCATTAAAAGCCGAATATGGTGAATGAATAAGAACTAAGAGCATGATGGTCATACTCCGAGTGTTGCCTGATGAAAGACGCCTTAGGTTTAGATATGGGAATACCATTCCTATGAGACAAACCTAAGTGGTTTGTGATCCTGCATTTGAGTTGTAAGCGAGTTTGACCTACACAACGACTGTGGCAGTTCTTATTTTTTAAGCACAGTGATCATGAACCCTTATTTCTCAAATATATAAACCAATATCTTAACTTAAGGTTTTCTATGGCAACAGAAAAGGACAACAAAATCTTGTTCTTGGATCTCAACGTTGTACGAACAGGTTTGTCTTATAATACATCAATTTACAGAAAACCTACCAACACTAGATTGGGGACACATTTTATTAGTACCTCTCTCAGTAAGTTTAAATTATCCAGCATTAAAAGCCGAATATGGTGAATGAATAAGAATTAAGAGCATGATGGTCATACTCCGAGTGTTGCCTGATGGAAGAGGCCTTAGGTTTAGATATGGGAATACCATTCCTATGAGACAAACCTAAGTGGTTTGCGATCCTGCATTTGAGTTGTAAGAGAGTTTGACCTACACAACGACTGTAGCAGGTCTTAATTTTTGAGCACAGTGATCATGAACCCTTATTTCTCAAATATATAAACTAACATTTTAACATAAGGTTTTCTATGGCAACAGAAAAGGACAACAAAATCTTGTTCTTGGATGTCAACGTTGTCCGAACAGGTTTGTCTTATAATACATCAATTTACAGAAAACCTACCAACACTAGATTGGGGACACATTTTATTAGTACCTCTCTCAGTAAGTTTAAATTATCCAGCATTAAAAGCCGAATATGGTGAATGAATAAGAATTAAGAGCATGATGGTCATACTCCGAGTGTTGCCTGATGGAAGAGGCCTTAGGTTTAGATATGGAAATACCATTCCTATGAGACAAACCTAAGTGGTTTGCGATCCTGCATTTGAGTTGTAAGCGAGTTTGACCTACAGAAGGACTGTGGCAGGTCTAAATTTTTAAGCACAGTGATCATGAACCCTTATTTCTCAAATATATCAACCAACATCTTAACATAAGGTTTTCTATGGCAACAGAAAAGGACAACAAAATCTTGTTCTTGGATGTCAACGTTGTCCGAACAGGTTTGTCTTATAATACATCAATTTACCGAAAAACCTACTCAGACTAGATTGGGGACACATTTTATTAGTACCTCTCTTAGTAAGTTTAAATTATCCAGCATTAAAAGCCGAATATGGTGAATGAATAAGAATTAAGAGCATGATGGTCATACTCCAAGTGTTACCTGATGGAAGAGGCCTTAGGTTTAGATATGGGAATACCATTCCTATGAGACAAACCTAAGTGGTTTGCGATCCTGCATTTGAGTTGTAAGCGAGTTTGACCTACAGAACGACTGTGTCAGGTCTTAATTTTTAAGCACAGTGATCATGAACCCTTATTTCTCAAATATATAAACCAACATCTTAACATAAGGTTTTCTATGGCAACAGAAAACGACAACAAAATCTTGTTCTTGGATGTCAACGTTGTCCGAACAGGTTTGTCTTATAATACATCAATTTACAGAAAACCTACCAACACTAGATTGGGGACACATTTTATTAGTACCTCTCTCAGTAAGTTTAAATTATCCAGCATTAAAAGCCGAATATGGTGAATGAATAAAAATTAAGAGCATGATGGTCATACCCTGAGTGTTGCCTGATGGAAGAGGCCTTAGGTTTAGATATGGGAATACCATTCCTATGAGACAAACCTAAGTGATATGCGATCCTGCATTTGAGTTGTAAGCGAGTTTCAACAACACAACGACTGTGGCAGGTCTAAATTTTTAAGCACAGTGATCATGAACCCTTATTTCTCAAATATATAAACCAACATCTTAACATAAGGTTTTCTATGGCAACAGAAAACGACAACAAAATCTTGTTCTTGGATGTCAACGTTGTCCGAACAGGTTTGTCTTATAATACATCAATTTACAGAAAACCTACCAACACTAGATTGGGGACACATTTTATTAGTACCTCTCTCAGTAAGTTTAAATTATCCAGCATTAAAAGCCGAATATGGTGAATGAATAAGAATTAAGAGCATGATGGTCATACTCCGAGTGTTGCCTGATGGAAGAGGCCTTAGGTTTAGATATGGGAATACCATTCCTATGAGAGAAACCTAAGTGGTTTGCGATCCTGCATTTGAGTTGTAAGAGAGTTTGACCTACACAACGACTGTAGCAGGTCTTAATTTTTGAGCACAGTGATCATGAACCCTTATTTCTCGAATATATAAACTAACATTTTAACATAAGGTTTTCTATGGCAACAGAAAAGGACAACAAAATCTTGTTCTTGGATGTCAACGTTGTCCGAACAGGTTTGTCTTATAATACATCAATTTACAGAAAACCTACCAACACTAGATTGGGGACACATTTTATTAGTACCTCTCTCAGTAAGTTTAAATTATCCAGCATTAAAAGCCGAATATGGTGAATGAATAAGAATTAAGAGCATGATGGTCATACTCCGAGTGTTGCCTGATGAAAGAGGCCTTAGGTTTAGATATTGGAATACCATTCCTATGAGACAAACCTAAGTGGTTTGCGATCCTGCATTTGAGTTGTAACCGAGTTTGACCTACAGAACGACTGTGGCAGGTCTTAATTTTTAAGCACAGTGATCATGAACCCTTATTTCTCAAGTATATAAACCAACATCTTAACATAAGGTTTTCTATGGCAACAGAAAACGACAACAAAATCTTGTTCTTGGATGTCAACGTTGTCCGAACAGGTTTGTCTTATAATACATCAATTTACAGAAAACCTACCAACACTAGATTGGGGACACATTTTATTAGTACCTCTCTCAGTAAGTTTAAATTATCCAGCATTAAAAGCCGAATATGATGAATGAATAAGAATTAAGAGCATGATGGTCATACTCCGAGTGTTGCCTGATGAAAGACGCCTTAGGTTTAGATATGGGAATACCATTCCTATGAGACAAACCTAAGTGGTTTGCGATCCTGCATTTGAGTTGTAAGCGAGTTTGACCTACACAACGACTGTGGCAGGTCTTATTTTTTAAGCACAGTGATCATGAACCCTTATTTCTCAAATATATTAACCAATATCTTAACATAAGGTTTTCTATGGCAACAGAAAAGGACAACAAAATCTTGTTCTTGGATGTCAACGTTGTCCGAACAGGTTTGTCTTATAATACATCAATTTACAGAAAAACCTACTAACACTAGATTGGGGACACATTTTATTAGTACCTCTCTTAGTAAGTTTAAATTATCCAGCATTAAAAGCCGAATATGGTGAATGAATAAGAATTAAGAGCATGATGGTCATACTCCGAGTGTTACCTGATGGAAGAAGCCTTAGGTTTAGATATGGGAATACCATTCCTATGAGACAAACCTAAGTGGTTTGCGATCCTGCATTTGAGTTGTACGCGAGTTCGACCTACAGAACGACTGTGGCAGGTCTTAATTTTTAAACACAGTGATCATGAACCCTTATTCCTCAAATATATAAACCAACATCTTAACATAAGGTTTTCTATGGCAACAGAAAACGACAACAAAATCTTGTTCTTGGATGTCAACGTTGTCCGAACAGGTTTGTCTTATAATACATCAATTTACAGAAAACCTACCAACACTAGATTGGGGACACATTTTATTAGTACCTCTCTCAGTAAGTTTAAATTATCCAGCATTAAAAGCCGAATATGGTGAATGAATAAGAACTAAGAGCATGATGGTCATACTCCGAGTGTTGCCTGATGAAAGACGCCTTAGGTTTAGATATGGGAATACCATTCCTATGAGACAAACCTAAGTGGTTTGTGATCCTGCATTTGAGTTGTAAGCGAGTTTGACCTACACAACGACTGTGGCAGTTCTTATTTTTTAAGCACAGTGATCATGAACCCTTATTTCTCAAATATATAAACCAATATCTTAACTTAAGGTTTTCTATGGCAACAGAAAAGGACAACAAAATCTTGTTCTTGGATCTCAACGTTGTACGAACAGGTTTGTCTTATAATACATCAATTTACAGAAAACCTACCAACACTAGATTGGGGACACATTTTATTAGTACCTCTCTCAGTAAGTTTAAATTATCCAGCATTAAAAGCCGAATATGGTGAATGAATAAGAATTAAGAGCATGATGGTCATACTCCGAGTGTTGCCTGATGGAAGAGGCCTTAGGTTTAGATATGGGAATACCATTCCTATGAGAGAAACCTAAGTGGTTTGCGATCCTGCATTTGAGTTGTAAGCGAGTTTGACCTACAGAAGGACTGTGGCAGGTCTAAATTTTTAAGCACAGTGATCATGAACCTTTATTTCTCAAAAAAATAAACTAACATCTTAACATAAGGTTTTCTATGGCAACAGAAAACGACAAAAATTTCTTGTTCTTGGATGTCAACGTTGTCCGAACAGGTTTGTCTTATAATACATCAATTTACAGAAAACCTACCAACACTAGATTAGGGACACATTTTATTAGTACCTCTCTCAGTAAGTTTAAATTATCCAGCATTACAAGCCGAATATGGTGAATAAATAAGAATTAAGAGCATGATGGTCTTACTCCGAGTGTTGCCTGATGGAAGAGGGCTTAGGTTTAGATATGGGAATACCATTCCTATGAGACAAACCTAAGTGCTTTGCGATCCTGCATTTGAGTTGTATTGAGTTTGACCTACAGAACGACTGTGGCAGGTCTTAATTTTTAAGCACAGTGATCATAAACCCTTATTTCTTAAATATATAAACCAACATCTTAACATAAGGTTTTCTATGGCAACAGAAAAGGACAACAAAATCTTGTTCTTGGATGTCAACGTTGTCCGAACAGGTTTGTCTTATAATACATCAATTTACAGAAAACCTACCAACACTAGATTGGGGACACATTTTATTAGTACCTCTCTCAGTAAGTTTAAATTATCCAGCATTAAAAGCCGAATATGGTGAATGAATAAGAATTAAGAGCATGATGGTCATACTCCGAGTGTTGCCTGATGGAAGAGGCCTTAGGTTTAGATATGGGAATACCATTCCTATGAGACAAACCTAAGTGGTTTGCGATCCTGCATTTGAGTTGTAAGCGAGTTTGACCTACACAACGACTGTGGCAGGTCTTATTTTTTAAGCACAGTGATCATGAACCCTTATTTCTCAAATATATAAACCAATATCTTAACATAAGTTTTTCTATGGCAACAGAAAAGGACAACAAAATCTTGTTCTTAGATGTCAACGTTGTCCGAACAGTTTTGTCTTATAATACATCAATTTACAGAAAACCTACCAACACTAGATTGGGGACACATTTTATTAGTACCTCTCTCAGTAAGTTTAAATTATCCAGCATTAAAAGCCGAATATGGTGAATGAATAAGAATTAAGAGCATGATGGTCATACTCCGAGTGTTGCCTGATGAAAGACGCCTTAGGTTTAGATATGGGAATACCATTCCTATGAGACAAACCTAAGTGGTTTGCGATCCTGCATTTGAGTTGTTAGCGAGTTTGACCTACACAACGACTGTGGCAGGTCTTATTTTTTAAGCACAGTGATCATGAACCCTTATTTCTCAAATATATAAACCAATATCTTAACATAAGGTTTTCTATGGCAACAGAAAAGGACAACAAAATCTTGTTCTTGGATGTCAACGTTGTCCGAACAGGTTTGTCTTATAATACATCAATTTACAGAAAAACCTACTAACACTAGATTGGGGACACATTTTATTAGTACCTCTCTTAGTAAGTTTAAATTATCTAGCATTAAAAGCCGAATATGGTGAATGAATAAGAATAAAGAGCATGATGGTCATACTCCGAGTGTTACCTGATGGAAGAGGCCTTAGGTTTAGATATGGGAATACCATTCCTATGAGACAAACCTAAGTGGTTTGCGATCCTGCATTTGAGTTGTACGCGAGTTCGACCTACAGAACGACTGTGGCAGGTCTTAATTTTTAAGCACAGTGATCATGAACCCTTATTCCTCAAATATATAAACCAACATCTTAACATAAGGTTTTCTATGGCAACAGAAAACGACAACAAAATCTTGTTCTTGGATGTCAACGTTGTCCGAACAGGTTTGTCTTATAATACATCAATTTACAGAAAACCTACCAACACTAGATTGGGGACACATTTTATTAGTACCTCTCTCAGTAAGTTTAAATTATCCAGCATTAAAAGCCGAATATGGTGAATGAATAAGAATTAAGAGCATGATGGTCATACTCCGAGTGTTGCCTGATGGAAGAGGCCTAAGGGTAAGATATGGGAATACCATTCCTATGAGACAAACCTAAGTGGTTTGCGATCCTGCATTTGAGTTGTAAGCGAGTTTGACCTACACAACGACTGTGGCAGGTCTTATTTTTTAAGCACAGTGATCATGAACCCTTATTTCTCAAATATATAAACCAATATCTTAACATAAGGTTTTCTATGGCAACAGAAAAGGACAACAAAATCTTGTTCTTGGATGTCAACGTTGTCCGAACAGGTTTGTCTTATAATACATCAATTTACAGAAAAACCTACTCAGACTAGATTGGGGACACATTTTATTAGTACCTCTCTTAGTAAGTTTAAATTATCCAGCATTAAAAGCCGAATATGGTGAATGAATAAGAATTAAGAGCATGATGGTCATACTCTGAGTGTTACCTGATGGAAGAGGCCTTAGGTTTAGATATGGGAATACCATTCCTATGAGACAAACCTAAGTGGTTTGCGATCCTGCATTTGAGTTGTAAGCGAGTTTGACCTACACAACGACTGTGGCAGGTCTTAATTTTTAAGCACAGTGATCATGAACCTTTATTTCTCAAATAAATAAACCAACATCTTAACATAAGGTTTTCTATGGCAACAGAAAACGACAAAAAATTCTTGTTCTTGGATGTCAACGTTGTCCGAACAGGTTTGTCTTATAATACATCAATTTACAGAAAACCTACCAACACTAGATTAGGGACACATTTTATTAGTACCTCTCTCAGTAAGTTTAAATTATCCAGCATTAAAAGCCGAATATGGTGAATAAATAAGAATTAAGAGCATGATGGTCTTACTCCGAGTGTTGCCTGATGGAAGAGGGCTTAGGTTTAGATATGTGAATACCATTCCTATGAGACAAACCTAAGTGGTTTGCGATCCTGCATTTGAGTTGTATTGAGTTTGACCTACAGAACGACTGTGGCAGGTCTTAATTATTTCAAGCACAGTGATCATAAACCCTTATTTCTTAAATATATAAACCAACATCTTAACATAAGGTTTTCTATGGCAACAGAAAAGGACAACAAAATCTTGTTCTTGGATGTCAACGTTGTCCGAACAGGTTTGTCTTATAATACATCAATTTACAGAAAACCTACCAACACTAGATTGGGGACACATTTTATTAGTACCTCTCTTAGTAAGTTTAAATTATCCAGCATTAAAAGCTGAATATGGTGAATGAATAAGAATTAAGAGCATGATGGTCATACTCCGAGTGTTGCCTGATGGAAGAGGCCTTAGGTTTAGATATGGGAATACCATTCCTATGAGACAAACCTAAGTGGTTTGCGATCCTGCATTTGAGTTGTAAGCGAGTTTGACCTACACAACGACTGGGGCAGGTCTTATTTTTTAAGCACAGTGATCATGAACCCTTATTTCTCAAATATATAAACCAATATCTTAACATAAGTTTTTCTATGGCAACAGAAAAGGACAACAAAATCTTGTTCTTGGATGTCAACGTTGTCCGAACAGTTTTGTCTTATAATACATCAATTTACAGAAAAACCTACTAACACTAGATTGGGGACTCATTTTATTAGTACCTCTCTTAGTAAGTTTAAATTATCCAGCATTAAAAGCCGAATATGGTCAATGAATAAGAATTAAGAGCATGATGGTCATACTCCGAGTGTTACCTGATGGAAGAGTCCTTAGGTTTAGATATTGGAATACCATTCCTATGAGACAAACCTAAGTGGTTTGCGATCCTGCATTTGAGTTGTAAGCGAGTTTGACCTACACAACGACTGTTGCAGGTCTTAATTTTTAAGCACAGTGATCATGAACCCTTATTTCTCAAATATATAAACCAACATCTTAACATAAGGTTTTCTATGGCAACAGAAAAGGACAACAAAATCTTGTTCTTGGATGTCAACGTTGTCCGAACAGGTTTATCTTATAATATATCAATTTACAGAAAACCTACCAACACTAGATTGGGGACACATTTTATTAGTACCCTCTCTCAGTAAGTTTAAATTATCCAGCATTAAAAGCCTAATATTGTTAATGAATAAGAATTAAGAGCATGATGGTCATACTTCGAGTGTTGCCTGATGGAAGAGGCCTTAGGTTTAGATATGGGAATACCATTCCTATGAGACAAACCTAAGTGGTTTGCGATCCTGCATTTGAGTTTAAGCGAGTTTGACCTACAGAAGGACTGTGGCAGGTCTTAATTTTTAAGCACAGTGATCATGAACCCTTATTTCTCAAATAAATAAACCAACATCTTAACATAAGGTTTTCTTTGGCAACAGAAAAGGACAACAAAATCTTGTTCTTGGATGTCAACGTTGTCCGAACAGGTTTGTCTTATAATACATCAATTTACAGAAAACCTACCAACACTAGATTGGGGACACATTTTATTAGTACCTCTCTCAGTAAGTTTAAATTATCCAGCATTAAAAGCCGAATATGGTGAATGAATAAGAATTAAGAGCATGATGGTCATACTCCGAGTGTTGCCTGATGGAAGAGGCCATAGGTTTAGATATGGGAATACCATTCCTATGAGACAAACCTAAGTGGTTTGCGATCCTGCATTTGAGTTGTAAGCAAGTTTGACCTACAGAACGACTGTGGCAGGTCTAAATTTTTAAGCACAGTGATCATGAACCCTTATTTCTCAAATATATAAACCACCATCTTAACATAAGGTTTTCTATGGCAACAGAAAAGGACAACAAAATCTTTTTCTTGGATGTCAACGTTGTCCGAACAGGTTTGTCTTATAATACATCAATTTACAGAAAACCTACCAACACTAGATTGGGGACACATTTTATTAGTACCTCTCTCAGTAAGTTTAAATTATCCAGCATTAAAAGCCGAATATGGTAAATAAATAAGAATTAAGAGCATGATGGTCATACTCCGAGTGTTGCCTGATGGAAGACGCCTTAGGTTTAGATATGAGAATACCATTCCTATGAGACAAACCTAAGTGGTTTGCGATCCTACATTTGAGTTGTAAGCGAGTTTGACCTACAGAACGACTGTGGCAGGTCTTAATTTTTAAGCACAGTGATCATAAACCCTTATTTCTCAAATATATAAACCAACATCTTAACATAAGGTTTTCTATGGCAACAGAAAAGGACAACAAAATCTTGTTCTTGGATGTCAACGTTGTCCAAACAGGTTTGTCTTATAATACATCAATTTACAGAAAACCTACCAACACTAGATTGGGGACACTTTTTATTACTACCTCTCTCAGAAAGTTTAAATTATCCAGCATTAAAAGCCGAATTTTTAGAGCGTACCATATATGCCAAAACTGGTTATCTTTTCATGAAGAACTGACTTACGAGTATTTAAGGGCTTTCGTCAAATTTAATTATTAAGCCGATTTCATCTTTGACCAGTTAGTATCCAAATTTTTCTGAAAAATATATTATCCTCGACCCATTCTTACTACTGTTTCTAAGCAGACGTTTTTTCTTAGACTACCTAGCTCGAGCATTTGACATCCTATTTTAACAAACTCCTTTTCTTTACCCTCAACAATCATTTCCCTCAATGCTAATTCATTTGTATAAATTCCAACCCTGTATCGTTAAATTCCCTTTTTCTCCATAAGGAGCTAATCCCTTTGGGGTGCGATTCCGTATAGTTTACAATTATGCATGTAGGGCCTGCCACAGTCGTTATGTACTCAACTCAAATGCAGGATCGCAAAGCACTTAGGTTTGTCTCATAGGACTGGTATTCTCATATCTAACCCTGAGGCCTCTTCCATCAAGCAACACTCGGAGTATCACCATCATCCTCTTAATTCTGATTCATTTACCATATTTTCTTCGGCCTTAACTTCTTTTAATTTGAAAATCTTATAGTCACTGTACATCAATAAAATAACTCTAAACCTAAATAATTACTCCTCTTCAATTAAATTATTCACTATATAAACAACTCCTACGAGAAAGGTTAGTCCCTCTGTTTAATTCTTTCTAATTTGTTTTCGTTTTTTATAATTTAATATAATTGGTTATTTTATTGTTTACTCCAGTTACCTTTAATTTTTAAATATTCAAGTCAATTTATATTATAATTTCACTTCTTTCTATTATTTTTCAAAATTACACTAGATAGTATTAACTAATTCTATATAGTGTTATTTGTGTTTTTACTTTAATCTCATTTATTGTAGATTTTATTATTTTAACTTGTCTTCATCCGCTTTTTTAGCCATTATCTAATGCATTCCTTTAACTGTTACCGTGAAGATTCCTTCCCCTTCTCATTAGTCGATACAATCGACTAATATATATATATATATATATATTATATATATATATATATATATATATATATATATATATATATATATATATATATATATTGAAAACCTAGTGTCAAGTAAAGTTGGTGGTTTTTGTGTTTCTTTTTTCCAGAACATTTAAAGAAACTGTGTCTTTTAAAGTCCCCCCCTTCCCTTCCCCCAGTCATTGTTGACTTAATGATTGCCAGGTATATTTTAAAATAGTAGAACGATTTCTTTTTGTTATTGTTTATTGTATGTGTCCTTGTGACCGGAATTTGATATACGTCTCAGTGACGAGCATCACCTGAAATAAGATTAATCCAGAACAGAATTATAAATCTTGAATCCCGTGTATGCATATAGCGATAAATTAATGTTTTTTCGTGTGCAGTAAAGCATAGGATATAGTTAGGTAATTTTATTTTAATTTTGATTTCGAAAGAGTCCCACGACCCTAACTGCAGCTTCTTTTCCTATCAAGCGGCTAAAACGAGCTTTCACGTAAAGGAAGATGTCTTCCTTTAACCGCTTCAAGAGTCAGGAGGAATCTTTAGGACTGTGTGGCAAGGATTTAATATCCTATATCAATGAAAAAGAAATAAACGAAAGAGCAGAAGAGAGAGAGAGAGAGAATTCGAAAATAGGAAGAGAGAAATGGAAGAAATGAAAAGAGAGCAAGAATTGGAAGATAGGAAGAGATAAATGGAAGAAAGGAGAAGAGAGGTAGAATTGCAAGAATGAAACAGAGAGAGAAAAATGGAAGAGAGGTAAAGGATTCGGCAACATGAACGCGAACTTAATCGCAACCAAAAAGAAGCCCTTTCCTTCACTTCTAGAACCGAAGCCCCTCAGTACCCAAGTGTCAAGTGGCTAGTATTCAAAGATGGTGAGGACTTGTCTGTGCATACCTTACACATTTCGAGAAGATATTTGAGGTCAACCACTGTGATATCGAAGCAGATGGTCTCTCGTCGTTGCTCCCACTCATCAATAGGAAACTCAGAGAGATTCGTCTTTCCCTTCCCGTCGAAGCAACGATAGACTACTCCATCCTTAAATCAGAACTTCTATCGACAGTCAACATGAACCCTAAATTATACCGATCAAAATTCCGTTACGCAATAATCCAACCCGGACAGACATATCGTCAGTTTAGGTTCACTATCCAACAAAGTTTTAATTTTCTGGCTAGATTTCGCCCAGATTACCTCTGAATCTGAGTCTCTCGTAGATTACTTCCTTAGGGACAGGTTGATGGCAGCGCTGCCCCCGGAAATCTGCGCATTCGTGAAAGATAGGCAATGCACTACTTTCAAAGAATTTATCGAAAAGGCGGATGTGTACGTTGCCAGACATAATCTGTACCCAAAGAACCCCAAGAACCCAATCCTCTGTCCTTCAAATGTAAGAATAATAACTCACAGTTCCCCCCGAAGAACGCTTCCAATTTTTGTGAAGATTCCCGGCCCCCTAAATCAAAGAATCATCGCCCGGCTGAGTCCAGGGATATCAAGCCCCTCATTTTGACTCCCCCTTATTCGACCTACCCCAAGAGGACCGTCGTCTGTTTTTCGTGTCGCGTGGAGGGCCACGTGAAATATAACTGCCCACCAAATTACCAATTCAAATCTCTTCCAAACCACCAAGTCCATCAACTCACCCCTGCTCGAATTCTCCTGTCTTCTAGCCCAAAATCTCCAGCAAACTTTTCAACGGATAGTCCCCCGGGACACCAGGTGAACTTCCTTTACAATAAGAGCTCTCCTGGCGGATTACAGTTCAAATATGGATCTGTAAAAGGATGCTGGGTATCCACCCTTGTGAGGGACACTGACTGTACTTGTATAGTAGTGTCTGAAAAATTACTTTCTCCATAGGCCCTGACTATACTAAGTATGCTGTATTCCACGACTACCTTGGACGAACGAAACGATTCCCCTCATCCAGTGCTACCTGGAATGACAGTATTTTATTGGATGGGCGGAGGAAGTCGCTACCACGATCACATTATGTGCCGTGTTGGAGGGCCAGAGCCCCCAAACAACCCCTAATCTGGTAGACCAGCCAGTCATTACCCGAGCCCAGGCTCAGAATAATTCCGCGCCTCCTGTTCCCTGAGAGGTCCCCTTTGACCCGGAATTATCAGCCCTCCATAACAAAGCCTTTGTTCAAGCACAAAAGTAGTGCATATCTCTCCTGCCCCTTCAGGAATAAGCAAGGAGTTACGAGCTAAGCTCTGCCCACGGACAAAGAGAGGTATCTTACCTCATTAAGGAAGGCCTACTTTACTGTACCTGCTCGGATAGGATCAGCCCCGGTATTCATACCATTTGTATTCCCCAATCTCACCTCCACAACTCTTCAATCTCGCTCATGATGGTCTGTTGGCTGGTTATTTCAGCCATAACTAAACAGCTCAAAAAATATTTAAATATTTCTTTCGGCCCGGCGCTGCAAAAGAAATTGATGACTTTTGCAAGTCTTGTGACATCTGCCAGAGGACTGCAACAAAATGTCGTATACGACCTGCGACCCTCCACAGGATCCTAATAATGTTGGAGCCCATTTTGATAGTGGACATTGACTTAATCCGTCCGATTCACTTCCCGTCCAGCGAAGGACATTCTTACGTCTTAACCCTAGTATATTTCGCGACGTGATTCCCCGAAGCGGTCACCCTCAAGAAAATAGATAACGTTACCTGAGCAGAGGCCCTAATCTCTATTTTGTCCCGCGTGCGTATCCCGAAAGATAACTTGTCACACAGCGTGAGACAATTCACCTCATATTTAATGAAATACGTTGGCAAGCTCCTCATGATTAAGCTCATATTTACACCCCTATTTCTCCTCTCAGCGAATGGCATTTGTGAAAATTAAACAGTACCTTAAAAGCCGTATTAAAGAAGGTATGTCATTCTCAGCCCCTTAAAAAGCTATTTGCCAACCCCTGCCTGGATGAAGAAATAAAATCATCCTTCTCTCCTTTATTTGACATCCGCTATCGTCTATAAGAATGTGCCGACATAACCTACATGAATGCCGATCTAAATTTAGAAAGATATTGCACCAACTTTGAGGTCAAGTCAAAAGAATGACGATGTCGACTTAGCGATGAAATACTCCTTCTTTAGCACATTGAAAGAACAAGCTCATCAACCAATGGAGGGGAACCTTCCCCGTCCTCGAGGCTCGTGGCGCCGTAGATTATATTATTAAAAGCCCCTCCGGAGATAAGCTGTTCCACTTGAACATGTTAAAGTGAAATCAGCGCCACGTCTTTATCAATAATATAGTTGCCCTTTATGAAGAGACAGTGATGAATGACTCTTACCCCCTGAACTCTTTTAACATAGTCCAAACTTTGTGTTTTGACCAGGATAATGATTATTATCTTCCCTCTTTACCAGGCTCCGCAAAAAATTCCGCCTTTGTATTAGATGAGGACCCTTGACTGGTATCCTCCCAGAAAACACAAATATTAGAGGGATTAAATAAATTCTCCGACGTGATATTGGAAAAACTCGGTTACTCGATCCACTTTGATCACTGGATCACACTCACCACTAAAGAGCCCATTCGATCAAACCCTATCATCTTCCAATCCATTTGCGTCAGACTTTCAACGATGAAGTGGAAAATCTTTTAAATTTGTGAATAATAGAACTTTCTAATTCTGATTACTGCTCCTCCATCGTTATGGTTCGAAAACCTGACCAGTCTTTCTGTATGTGTGTAGATTTTCGAAGGCTTAACGCTATGACTGTTTTTGACGCGGAACCTATTCCCCGGATAGAACAAAATTTACAACTATTCGAAAAGGCCAAATTTATTTCAGAAATAAACCTATGTAAGGCCTATTACCAAATCTCCCTTAAAGAAAACACCCGAAAATATACCACTATTTCCACCGTAAACGAACTTATGCAATTTCGGCTCCTTCCATTTAGACTGGTTACTACTTGCAGTAACTATAACCAAATGTGTCGATTACTAGACGGGTTGCATAATGTCTCGTTCTACTTCGACAACATTTACGTTGCCACCCACAACTGGGATCAACATCTGATATCTCTCCAATCCCACTTAAGTAGGCTCCACGAGCATAAAATCACTGTAGGACACTGTACGGCACAAATAGATATTTAATATTCAACGTCGGAGAGAATCAAATTGCGTCCCAAGAGAAAAAGTTAAGGGAAATAATCGGCATGCGCCTTTCGCGTACGAAGAAGCAGTTACGCTCTTTTATGGGATCTATGTCTTTTTACTAGCGATTCTTCACAAATTTTACCTCACTCGCTGCTCTCTTTGTTTCCTGCTTCAGAAGAAATCGCCCGATCCCTTTGCCCATTTGATATGTTGAAAGAACAGCTTACGCCCGATCCCATCTTAAGGCTCCCAAACCCGAACAAGCCTTTTGACATTCGAACCGACGCTAGTAATGATGGCATCGGGTGTGTAATCCTCCAATACAGAGAGGACGGTGAAAGTCACCATGTTGTTTACCGGAAGCTCCTGAACCGGGAAACGAATTACTCGGTTATCGAACGTGAAGCTCTCACGATTCTTTGGAGTGTATATAGGTTTCTCATGCATTTAATAAGAAAGGAATTTATTGTAGATAGTGACTCCTCCCCCCTTACACTATGTAAACAACTCTAAAATTCCAAATGGTTGTTTGAGGAGATGGAGCTTGCTACTCCGAGAATATTAATTCCAAATTATCTATATTAAAGGAAGTGCCAATGACCTAGCAGATAGTCTCAGTAGAAAACCCTTTAGAGGAACCCCCAAGCTAAAGTAGGAATACTTAGTTATATATTATTCTCACTTTGTACATAAAACTTTATTCCCGAGTCTGCGTACTCACGTTATAAGCCTCCAATCTATTGTTATATTTACACATTCTATGTATACCTTGTATCGTTTATGTATTTTTTTGGGGGGAATGGTATGTTGTAATCCTCTGTAATGTATTGTCGTATCCGTTCCACTACCATTAGCTTGTTGTTTGGTTAAGTATTTTTTGTGGGGGGGGATAAGTAATGATTTCATTTAATACTTATATCGGTATAGGCGGATAGTCACACATGTGTCCACATGTTCGAAGCAGGTTAGAAATTCCCTGTCCCCACTAATGATTTCCTACGAGCACGGCTCCTTTCCAAAGTTTGGGAATGCCCTTTTCTCTCCTCTTCGCTGCAGGAATAGGTCATCTTTCGGAAGGGAAGAGTGTGAGGGAACGAACCGTAAGGTCCACTTTGAGCCTCCCTTCACTTCAAGCATACACCACGTGGGCCTAACCTAGATGTTTAAATACAAAGAGAGATAAGTATTCTCGTCTGGAAAACTTCAAAGCGGCTGGTAACACCTGTGTTTGATCATTCGGCCTATTCCCCGCTGAGACGAATTTTTATGGCCCTTTCCTGCCAGGAGGCCAAGGTCGACTGGAAAAGAAGCTTCCTCGGTCGTTTTATCTCGTCTCAGTCTAAAGAGACTGGCACCAATGGTTACTTCCAAGAGACTGCCGTGCCTGGAGGCTTTCTAACGAGCAAGCCAGTAGGCTATTTAACCTAAAGTCAACCGTTAATTGTCAGAGTGTACCGCCCGCCCTTTCGCCAAGATACAGCCCCTCGGATCGTGTCAAACCTCGGAGTTAGATCTTATCGGCTAGACAGATTGTCGTGAGTATGACCACAATCAATCGGCAAATTCGTGAAACGACTTTTTCATTGGAGAATTGTACGAACCACTTTTTTTATTCTGGCAAGAAAACCTCGCCTCCTCGTTTGAGATTACTCATCCCAATTCGAGAGTGTCTCATCTAGCCTGGAAATTACCTTACTCGTGCCTTGGGTAATTCAGACCACTCCGTTAAGTGTACAACGCCCCCTCGAGCCGCAATACTAGCTCGCCTCGTAAGAATCTCTCCGCTCACCACGAGTGTAGCCGTCAAGGTAAAATCCTCTTACCCCTTTTGTAGGTTAATCCCCCCTTTTGTCCTTGCTACCTTATATCCTCCTGCCGACCCTATAATTTGACCCCATTGTGTCTAGCAACATTTTTTTTGTCTGACCAAGTCCCATATTATGATTAGTATTTGATTTATTATTTCATTAGGAGCGACAATATTCTCCCATTACTTTATCTTTGTAGACATTTTCATAATTAGCATTATTATTGTAATTAAAGTATATTTTATTTTTAATCTTTCAAAAACCTTGAATCAAACTTAATATTTAAAGATTCCCATTAGCCTACCATTAATTTTCACACGCTTTCACCTCTTATTTGCGCTGTTTAGCTGGTCTATCCAGCTGGCCGCCTACAACGTAAGTAGACTGCATTCTCTAAAGCGAATGTATCCGCTCACGAATTCCACGACATACACCCGCTCCAAGTATGCATTTGAAAAGCATTTCGATCATCGTTTGATATCTTTGTTAGGACAGTCTTTATAGATGTGCTTATAAAGTGCAAAACAATTGAAATAGGTTAACACAGTGGTTCCAACCTTTCTTAGTTCATGCTCCCCCTTGGGATCTTTAATATTTATCTGGCTCCCTTGGCATTATTAGCATAAAAATAGTACTTCAATATAATAATAACTTCCATAAAACTATCAGTGTCCCTTAATTGTACATATATTCTCCTTTACTCTATTTTACTTACATAAAAAAATATTTTGTGGGTTCAATAAAAGAACCATTTAAGATCATATGTTATTTCTCTGATATAGCAGCAAATCAAAAAATTCCATGGACACCGAGAAATTAAGTAACCTTTTAAAAAATATTATCTTTTGACTTCAAAAAATAGAATCTTTTAGCAAAATAAAAACAAATATATCATATTAGCTTTCTTTGTGTTTTTCTCAGTGAGATCCTTGTGGCTGATGTGGTTGCGCAAGTTTTTTAATGTCAGGGTCCATGGTTGTTAGAGAGAGACAAAGATTACCTCTAGTTATAATTTTAAGGCGTTTGCGAGCTTTAGATATTAGGTGAGAAACTCGGCTAAAACCTGACTCAACTAGGTAAGACGTTGGAAAAACAATGAAATATAATTAAAACTTTCTGCTAAAGCAATGGGAAGTTGATTGCAATTTCACTACTTTTCCATAAGTTATTGAGGGCTTGTTTAAATTTAGCTTGAGCAATTTGATTTCTCTGCAACTCCCAGAGGTTTTCTTGCAGTATGATGTCAACATCAGCAGCATTTGTCTCAAATGGGTCTAACACCCAGCTTGGATTGTTCATCACCAAGAGATCTTTAAACTTAATTTCCATATCATTGTGCAATTTTTCAAGTGATCAATTTACACTAAAATATCATCCTCATGCAGCTCCTCTTCAATAGTGGCGAGGGTTGGAAAATATAACAATTTCTTACGCCCAATATTAATCTTAAACAGATTAGGTTTTCCAAGGAAAGAACTGATTGCATCTTTGGAAGTTAAATGATTTGTATTTTTACCTTGTAGCTATTTGTTCAGCATGTTTAGCTTGTCAAATATATTTGAAAGGCAGAATATGTCACACTTGGCAGCTATGATTTCTTCTCCAAGCTCCTTACCATTCAAAAATGGTACAAAACTCTCCCAGAGTTCACGAAGCAACGCAGACAGTTACCTTTAGAAAGCCATCTCACCTCTGTATGAAAAAGTAAACGTTCAAACTCTTCTTCATTGTTTGCCCAGAGTGGTCGGAAAAGACGGTCTTAAAGTGGATTTGACTTGGTCAGGTTGTTAACCTGAATACATTATCAAGAGCATCTTTTAGTCATCCTTCCAAATTCTTTGCAATCAAATGTTGACAATGAACCAAGGAATGTATGCAAAAAAACATTAGTCACAGTTTGTTTTAAATATGCAATGATGCCCCTGTATCTGTCTACCATAGCAGCAGCACTATCAGTTGTGCAAGCCATAATGTTACCCATTAGAAAATTTTTTGCGGGGAAATTGGTCAATACTTCTTGGAAATTGTATCAATGATTATTTTGTCACAAAAGCCAAAGAAATTTAAACCTAATCCAGAATAAATTTCTCTAGCTTTTGTTGACAATTTTTTTTCTTTTAAATTAATAGTTTGTATATTTTGATACAAAGAGCCATACGGTTCTGCTCCTCCTACGCTTTAATGCACCTTGAATTTGACGTTCTAAGAAGTTTTTTCGTGTCCAACTCATTCCCCCATGATTTGGTTCAGAGAGTCATAGGCAAAATATTAAATGACTCCTTCCACCCAAAGGTTGCAAAGATAGATGTCCCAAAGGACTTGCGATATTTTCTCCTACCTGATCTCGGTGCTCTGAATCAAGAGGTTTCAATACGGTACCAAAAAGTTCTTCAGAGTTTTTTTCGGCAAATACATTTCCGAATAACCTTCATTAACAATTTAAAAATAGATAATTTCTTCCGCATCAAGGATTTACCCCCGGCTTATTTGCGCAATAGTATTGTATACAAATTTTCTTACTCGGGATGTTCCCAGGGAACATATATTGGTAGTACTATTTGCTCATTACACTCGAGGGTTTGCGCACACCTCGGCATTAGTTGCCGAACAGGAAAGTCTCTCGCTAGTAAGGAAGTCTCGCCAGTTAGAGATCACATTATAAAGTGTAAGGTTGATGCAAAAATCAATAATTTTGAGATTCTGGGCTCTAATCCTAACATCACCATGCTCAGAATTCTGGAATCTCTCCTCATAAAAACACATTCGTCCACGTAAATTCTGACTTGGCTTGCCACCGATTATCAGTAATAGCCACAACCAACCAGCTTCAGACCTGGTAATATTCCACCGACAACAAACTACCCATAATCGTGTGCGATTTTGTTAAATTCCTTAGTCATTTCCCTGACTCGCTGACAGCAGGTGTGAATTTGTTCCTCTCCTTTGCTTTGAGCATATCTGTATATGTATTGGTAATTATTAATACCTTAAATTTTATATGTTTACTATCTGAATTATTTACTTTTGATTTGTATTTAGGTTTAAGTTAACATTTGTTCGCCTTAAAAATTGCGTTTATACCTCTAGTCTGATGATGGATTGGGTAATCCGACGTTGCTTGAAATAAATAAGAATATCACTGAGGGTGGTATCCTTCCTACTGCAATTTAAATTACGCCTTCTTAGAAGCAACCTTGTTGAATATATATATATATATATATATATATATATTATATATTGAGTTTTAAATTAAACAAAATTTTCCTAATTTCCTTGAAAACCTAAAATAAAATAATTATTGAGAAGATGAAACGCAAATGTTTGAACATTTGTATGAATTTATATTGAACTGAATTCTATATACTGTACGAATATATAGTTTCAAGAATATATAAAATATGATATTATTTATTTACTAGGTAAACATTCTACTACTGTTAACCTCTACATGATAATTTTAACTCTATTTGATGCCACTCAATTTTAGATCGCAAAGCCGCAGAGTCCGGGGTGTTCCACTCTGCCCTAAGAAACAGTTAATAACTTTTACAGTTTATGAATACTCGTATTCACATTTGGCAATCTGCTCAGGACACCATGTAAGCACAAATTAACATAAATGTAAGCAAATATTACCACCAGAAAATGTAATATTTATTGAAACAATAAACATTTTTTATTAGCAACGCCAGACAGCTGCAATGCAAGCGTGCGCTGATGTTGTCGTTAGCAATTAATTTAAAGAGAAACTAAGTAATCGTTATAGATGTTATATCTACTAGAAATACGACACAGTAAAGAGTGCAATGTCTTTATTGGTAGCATATACTTTTTAAATATTATGTTTAGAGTCACCATATAATATTAGTTAATTTATGATGGTTGTAAAGATACTCACCAAAATATAAAAAATACTGCACACACACAAGATTGTCACAGAGCAGAAATCATGGTACAACTTGGAACATGGATACTGACTGATTGAGTTAGCAACTGCAACGAGTATTGGTGTTGCGGGTATGAAACATAGATACGACGCTGCCAAACATTTATCTAATAAATCATTACAACGTTGTTTGTATATCGGAAAAAAAGAAACTCAAAATTTATGATTAGTAACCCGTAAATAGTTGTTTGTTACGAGATTAACAGATTATGAAGAACTACTATACATATAGTCAAATATGCCATATTGTCTAAAGGCAGATAATAAGATCTTCGAATTAATATAATAATTTTATAAGAAAATAAAGCTCTGTGGCCCCCTTCATTGGACCCGAGGCCACTTCACTCCCTACATTTTCTGTGGCCCACCATAAATTTGCCATAACTACTTGGGGGCCATATGGCCCCAGGTTGGTAATCGCTAGTTTAACACACTGAGAAAAATATCAATTAAATCTAATCCTAGGTTATCTTCAAGTTAAGGGCAGAATTCTATTATTTTCGCCTTACCAGCCATGCATGTCTTCGTAAAGATGAGTTTGAAGACTTACGTGTAATCTTCGTTGGTGTTTCTATTTTCGAATTTTATTATTTTTTTACTTTCACCCATTTATCTCTTCTTCTATTTCCTGCATGTTTTGAATTGTAGCTTACTCGCCAAACAGGGAATGAATCTGGCTGGTGGCAATATATGTTTTTTTAGTTATTTATCGGTTTATGCCCTCCTTCGAATTTTTCATAATAAATATATATATATATATATATATATATATATATATATATATATATATATAAACAATTGGTTTTTAATGTAGACTACGTTTTTTCTTAAGGCAAATAAAAAAAGGGCTTTTTTAGGGGGCGTATTGTAGGCTATTGCAATTGCAGCATCTTATATTATATATAATTTTTAACTTAATTTAGAACTAGGAGCTTCGCCCCTATGCCCCGAACGGCCCCGCAAATTAAAAAAACTGTAAATTTCCCTAATTCGAAAAAGACTATCCTTCGTTTCGAATTCAAAGGGGCAATTGCCAAATCTCATCAGGCCTCTATTTGTTTATGGAGTGTTACGTAACCCGTTCGCATCCAGATGTACACAATTATAGCATCTTAATTAAGAAAGAAATATTTAAACTGTTTTAAAAAACTAAAAAACTAAACTATATAAACCCCTAGGTAACCGATACTTTTGAGGCGAAGACTTTATAAAAATAAAAAAAATTAAACTAACTAAACTCTTTCAATTCGAAAATGGCGCCCAATCTATTTTTGGTCATAACATGATAATTAGAGATTTGCCCACATTAAGTAATGAAACTGAGTATTTTCAAAAAATAGAGATAGCAGGCAATGGCTTTGCACCTTCCCCTTACGGGGAGAGCTTGCGCTTCACTAATTAGATTAAAATTTGATATCTAAAAACAGCCATGCTTAATTGTTTTAAATTTTCTAAACTTCACTAATTATATTAATTTTAAAAAGGAACTCTAAACTAAATTTCCCCCCTTTCAAAATATTACCTTGCTAAAATATGGTTCTAGAAGATATAGAAAAATAAATTTTCTCAACTTGACCATTTGTAATTCTTTGGATTTTAAAAAATTCACCAAATTTCGATACCTATATTTTTTCTGAACTTCACCATTTTGTTTTTTGATATTATAAAAGAATGATTAGAAATAACTTTGATAAAATACATACGTCATAACGAAATTATTATTCAAATACTAAAAAAAATCCCCCCCTTAAATTATAGTTAGTGATGATATATATATATATATATATATATATATATGTATGTATATATATATATATATATATATATATATATATATATATATATATATATATATATATAAATATATATTCCATGTAAAAATCTTTCATAAGCGCGAAAGACGGACGAAAATCAATATAATGGATGCGGTTGCTGCTAGACAGAGGAATCCTTAATTTTACCAGGAATGAGAGTACATACTCGTAGATGAAAAAGTTTATAAACAGATACATGCTGTAGCAATGGGTTCGCCCATTGCCCCCATTGCCGCAGATATCTTTATGAAAGATTTTGAGAAGACCCTATTTCAAGCTTGTCCTTCGTCACTCCAGTCATTATTCTACATAATATTTGTAGACGGCCTCTGTTCAGTATTGGATAGCCAAAACCAGGCGTACCAGTTTTGGAATTATCTCACTTCCATTCATCCTAACATTAAATACACCCTGGAACATGAAAAAAGAAAAATGTCTCTCCTTTTTAGACATTTTAATCAAAAATCAATTCAAGGATTAACAACATCCATATATAGAAAAATGACGTTCAATAATGTGGGTACAAATTTCTAGTTTTTGTGATTTATCATACAAACTGTGCTTCATCAAGGCACTCATATCTCTTGGTTTCCACCTTTCATCATCATTCTCTCTAATACATAAAGAATCTAAACTCCCAAATCTTACTTCTGTGTTCCTAAAGACTCAAAATATTTTATTCTTCCAGAAATGGGTCCCCTTAATAGAGAATTCAGAAGAAATTTTTCTAAATTATTGAAATGCTATTTTTACCATAAAAATTTCAAATTAGTATTCGTTAACAAACTCAATATTGGCAGTTAGTTCAGCCAAAAGGATAAACCTCCTCTAGGGATGCGTAGTGTTGTTGTTTAGGAATTTACTTGTTTCCAAGGAAGATACATAGACAGCACGATTCCCTCCCTGAAAGCAAGGTTCTCTTCATGCATGGGCATCAGAGCCCATACTAGAAAACCAGTTAATCGTAAAGAACTATTTCCTATCAGAGCACACGCAATCAAATGCAACGTGGATATAACTATAAATAATTTTACAATAATTGATGGAGATAACAATGAGCAAAGCTTAAAAATACTAGAATCCCTTTATATTAAATCCCGTGCCCCTACTCTTAATTGTGACTCATCAGCTGCTCTATATTTATGTCATAACTCTACAACCCATACAATCTTACCTATGCCCACCTTAATCCCCCCTCTTTACTTCTTTCTGGAGTCTGACCAACAAAGGTCAGTGTTTTAATGGTTCTCCCATGAATCCCTCTATGATTTTAATATTCTAACTCATTGTAAATTATGTATTTTCCTAGTTTTTTGTATTTTAAGAAAAGAAAATTCTCTCTTTTTTGTAGATATTTTTCAACAAATTTTAATATTCTAATTTTTAGACATTTTCTAATATTATAATTCATTTGAGAGTATGTATTCCCTTCAACTCTTATATTATAGAACCCAAGGCTTAGCGGACATCTCGAAACGTTGTTTATACCCAATATAAAAAGATGAATTTCTCCGCATTCTATGTACCTTAATTCCTGATGAAAATAATATATATATATATATATATATATATATATATATATATATATATATATATATATATATATATATATATATATATATATATATATATATATATATATAATATATTTAAATTCACTAAAAAGTTAATCACTAGGAGAAGTCCAGACAACATGTTGTATGAGCCCTTTAATCATTTAAGAACATTTCGAACTTCATTTTCTATTTTTCAGGTGGCGGCATGTTTCAATAAAAAGTCAGTCCATTTCGCGTTTCTGAAATTTGATTGAATTAGTGAGCGCTTTCCTTAGCGGAGTAATTCTTTCACCTCCATGATGTTTGAGCGCTTGCATCTCGGTTTTAGCTCACTAAGGAGTTGATCCTTAGGAGAATTCTAGACAACATGGATTGTGCGCCCTATATTCAAGTGATAACCTCTTAGTCCCGGTAGTTTTTAAGAAACTAATAGTAGAGGTCGAATTTGTTGCTTGATTTAAGTATAGAATGCTTTCCTGAGGTGAGTACTTCCTTCGATTCCGTGATTTTTGAATAGATATTTAAGGTAATTGATTACAAAGTTTAATTTCCTTCGTTTCAATCACCTTGAATATTTATGCATGGTGAATTATAGAAAATGGAATGAATACCCTATTAAACAATAAATATTTCATGAATAAGTTATTTAAATAATTCCTGTTATAATCACATTACCTTAGTACTTGATTGTACAAATAGTTATTAACGATACAAATTTATGGGATACACTACTTCTGGGCCATCATTCTCGCCGGCACAAAAGGCTTTTCATTTGCAGGAGTTAAAGTGGCAGTTGCTTCCTTAGAAAGTTTTATGCTAATGGGAAAAAGGACAAAAACTATAATGGATGGCCAGGATATCTCGAATTCTGTTTATTTTGGCTATGTTATTAAGTTACCAAACTGTTTGTGAATGTGGCATTTGAATCAATTGTACATATTTTAGTTGTGCAAAACTTCTGTTCTTAATTTTAAGACTTAATCCTATAATTTTATCAAATTAGTCATAAAATTGGCAGATTGTAATATATTTTCCCATAGGTGATATGGTATGGCTTTCGTTTTGTTTGAGGAAATTATTAAAATAAGCGAAGGTTTTATGTATAAACACAAACTTATATAAGCTTATAAAATTTATTTAAGGATTTAACATATCTTAGAGCTATCTTATCATGTGTCTATATAAATGCAAAGCGTGTTCATTTTTACTTTAGGGTATAAGTATATGAGATCTAGACATAAAATTAAGGAATCTTATCTATTTTTCTGATTGACGAATGAGAAAGATGATTGCTTAATAAAGATAAATGATGATATAAACATTATTTTTTTCATATAAAAAGATTAATAAAATGATGTCAACCGCTAGACTTGGTAAATAAAATAAGAAAGGGAATAGGAAAAATGAGGACGTGGAGATGAATATTAATAAATTAAAGATAACGAAATATCCATCACTCTTAATTATGAGTGTTGACATAATAGATTATTTTTCTCAATTTTTGTTCACCTGTGGATAGTTGCTCGTTGAATGTTACCTTCTTATAATCAACTCGTTAAGAGTAAGTGTAGCTTAGTAAATCTGATTTCTTTTGTGACTAATTAATGAAATGTATAACGACTATTCATTAATATTTCCTCTCCTGATTAACTGATTGCGTCCTAAAAAAATATTTAAAGAAGTGTTTGAGTTTTTTTTCAGGGTGACTAGATTTAAAGTTAAAAAGAATTTGCATAAATCTAATGTGTAGGAAATATAGTTAGCTTTGCATTAAAAGACAAATACGTCGATATCCTATTCTATTTCAGTTAACTATTTCTGTTAGAGTTTATTTATTACGTTGCAATAAGATTCACTTATTTGATTTCATTGGTTTGATCAAGAGTTTTTTAAATATTCTACTGTTTTTGAAGTCATAATATTTGACCACAATTTTCGGCTCTGTTTTCATCCTATCCGGATAAGGCGGAGCCAGTATAGTACCACCCGCTATGGAGAGTGTTGTCTCCTAAGATTGGCATCTGTTTGGCATATGTATGTCTTCATGCTTAAGTGTGCTAAAAGGTCTTGCTTATGGATCCGCAGGGAGTTCTCCATCATTCAGTCCAGCCTACAACAGTGTAGTGTTTTAACCTTTTGAATGTGCTCGGGCGACAGCCGGTGACAAATTTTGCAATGACTCCGTTCGTTAGACAATGAGGCCAACTTTAATTTAGATATTGGGCCTTCTAGTTGTGGTTTCCAAACCGTCGAAGCTGCTAGAGGAAAACACCTTATACTGGTTGTTATTCGAATGGAAGCAATCTCATCAGGGAGGACTATGAGATGGTCTTCCTCGCATATTCTAGCAAAAATATAAACACATTCTAAAGTTTATTTAATATTAATATTATTAAAACAACTTCAGATTATTTATTTGAGAATCATCAAACCAAGACTAGTAAAGAAACTTAGATCCGCGGTAGAGAAAGTTTAAAGGTCTTTGGATACACTTTATATTGATCAGAATACTTAAGATATCCCAAGGAAATATAAGAAAAACGATTCCAAGCAACTTGGTGTTCACATATCTATGGAAAATGGACGAATAAAGAGCAAAATAACTAGGTGTTATAAGAAATATGATGCTCTCGAGCAAATTGAAGTACAAGTCAACACATTAGATTAGAATAAAGGTACGAAGTCACAGGCCCATCCCAATTTTTTTGGTTCAGAAATTTATCCACTAAATTGTATTTCTATTTTAGTTTTTTATTAATTATAAAGTTATATAATTAGAATAAACTTTTGCTTACTAATGTTTCCATTAATGAGGTGATTCTTTGGTGACAGAATGAGGTGATTCTGTGGTGACAAATAGCCTTTAAATATATCCCTTTACCCATGCTCATCCATGCATCGAATTAATCAAACTTCGTAGCCAAAGTTCTCTTTTGGTTTCCATAGGGAATGGGATCTCTAGCCTTCAGGAATAACCATAAAAAACTCGTTCCACTTTAAAGAGCTCTTTATACAAATGTATATTTTTAAAAACTAGACTCTTTATTCCTTTGCTGCCTTGAATAACCCCTGCGTTCGATAAAGTTCGCTCAAGAATTAATAGAAGCCGACAAGTTATCTTTCCAGAGCAAAGTGCGGTCAAGGTTTTAAGGTTTTTGTTCACCATAAGGCTAGTGATGCGCTCTGAAATATTCGTTTTGTCTCCAACTGCCGTATAACCCATCAGAAAACCTGTTTTGCTTTTGTGTATTTGCGTTCACATCGAGTTTATAATTTGAAATTAATTGCTGAAAATATCGACGCAATAAATGAATCGGATAAAAATTAAATATCTTTGATATTTCCTGAATCAATCGTTATTTGTTGCTATCAAGGCCTCTTTTGAAAAATAAATATGATCACGTTCACAGGAACAATATTTTAACCTTTTTTCAATGATTGATTCTACCATATACCTAACTTATTTTGAGACTAACTTCAGTGAAAAAGCTTGAAAATACTTCCTCATATGAATCAGTCGATATTTATAGGATGCCCTGTTAGCCATGTTATATTTTGCATAGGCGACCTAATAAATGGTATAGAAATAAAATTAATCAAATAGAATATATATAAAGTTGTAGGGAATAGCCAATTTCTAAACGCTTTAAAAGTCATGACTCTACTTGCACTCATTGAATCGATTGGTGTAACACGAAATAAGAGATTGATAGATATTTACATATGTGGTTATGCATACATGTAGTTTGGAAGAGGTCCGGGCTAGATACATGATTTATTGTAGTCGACAGCCACGTTAACCTTGTTTAGTTTTTTTCCGTAGATTCTCGAATCTTCGAAAAACCCTTCTCATGTGATTGGAGAGAAGTAATAGTACCTTCATTCTACTGCAATATGGGGTTGGATCGAAAACAAATTGCAAAAGATTTTCCCAATATTTTGTCAAGCCAGTTGATCTTTCCTTAACAAATACTATTACTCGCCTCAATAACATGGCAAAGATATAGAATTGAAAAATTTAACAAAACTTTATTTTAAAATATTTGAAGGCCAAATAAATCTATTATAGTAAATCAAGGATATTTTAAAAAAACAAAGGTGCTTAAAAGAGAGGGAAATTAAGGTCACTTTTTTATAGGTCACTGCACGAACTATAATTATCAATTTTGATTTTAAATGTTCTATTTATCCATGTAGTCACAAACATGTAGTCCTTTACAATTATGCTTTAAGAGTATTTCTATAGATGCTTCGAATAAATCAATGTATAATATGTACCTTCAAGATGCATTATTTTTCTTACTGGCATGCCAAAATGCGTTTTAATCTTTGTCATACAATAAGAAAAAGTTATTCTGAGAGCTCTTATATTTTCAGCTTACGTGAATGGTTTTTGCTTCTTGTTTTTCATGACATAATGTAGAAGACAGAAAAATGAATTCTTGTCTATTTTAAAATGAACTAACATTAGGTCCACACAGAAGTTCTAGTGTTGTTTTGACTGAAAAGGCCTGCATTTGAATTAAGAAAGCTAACGCAGCTGTTGGTAGCAGTAAAAATATTGAATTCAATCAAGTCAGGAGAAATGGTGCATGTCGACTTTTGGGAACAAATGAGGCTTTGACATATAATTCCTTCCTAATGTGCATTATAATTTGCTGAAGATAATTTATATCACAACCAAAGAACACTTGATGGTTAAGGAACAGTTCATGTGATTGGCATGACTACTTTGTTTACATCAGCAACTAAAAGAACAGAAGCTCTCAAGAAATTCAAAGTTACATCAAAGTACCTTTGACAGATTAGGAAAATCAAGATAAACAAGGTATGCTGACCTAAGTCAAGTGCTCTCACTCAATCTTATTTATGACCTTACTACCAACAAATCTTTCAATAATTTCCGGACTGACCTTGAGAGGCTCTTGGCAGTCATATCACTCGAAAGAAAATCTAGAACAACATCAGGGTCCTCAAATTTCGTTAGAATCGGCAGAATATTTATGATGTTATTGCCAAATAATTCCTAGGCTAACCTTGAGAGGATCTCGGCAATTATTATATCATTCGAAAAAGAATGTAAAACAACATAAGGTTTGTAAACTTCGTTAGATTTGGAAGAATAGTTACAATCCTTTTTTTCAAAACAAAATAATTCCCTAGCTAACCTTTGGACGACCTGGGCAATTATATCATTCGAAAGAAAATGTAAAACAACATTAGGAATTCCAATATCTTTAGAATTGGCCAAATAGTTATGATGTTATTTTCAAAACAAAATAATTCCCGTGCTAATCTTGAGAAGACCTTGGCAATAATATAATTCAAAATAATGTAAAACAACATAAAGGTTTTAAATTTCGTTAGAATCGGCAGAATACTTACAATGTTATTACGAAAATAAAAAAAAAGCCAAACTGTGACCGACCGACCGATCTACATGTGAGATATCTTTTTCTCTTGCACTCTTTTATTTCGATTTTTGCATAATCTGTTTATCTTTGTTTATTGAGTTTTACTTGGGTTAACATATTTGTGATAGAAATAATTTGGAAAGTCCTCTTTGTTATTACAGTTCGTGTGGTTATGTTCAGTTCTTTTTTTCTTATATCGGTAGATTGTCTTGATTTGGTATGTCTAGATTCGTTTGCGTTCCTCTTTCTTCATTTCTGTGGCTCCTCTTCTTTCTCTTAATAAAATTGGCTAGCTATGCCCTGGAATAGGAAGTACTAACTCTACCCTTCCCGTTGAGGTATCTGAGTGGCTAATTTTATGTTTATTTTGTCTCTTTTAAATTACTATCTTAGCTCTATTTGCTTTTTCTGTCTAATCTTTTGTATTTGTAATAATATACATTGTCTTGTACTAGATCATTTTAGGTTTGATCAGATTATATTTAGAGATAGTTTGCATAGCTATTTTCGGATTCAATATAGAAAATTGAATCACCATTTGATAGATATTTCTTTTATGTTTTATTTTAAAGTTTCTTATGTATCTATATATGTTTAGTAGTTTCTTGTAACTTGCGGTAATACTCGTTAACCTCAGCACCTTTCATTTGGTATCATAACTATAACCTACGCCTTTCCTTAGATGTCTGATAGAAGTTTTCTGTAAATCTATGCTGCATTTTAAAAATTTCTCTTGATTAGAGTTTATTTTTAATTTTTCTTCGTACCCTTTGATTCTTCCTATTTCTTCTCAGTTCATTCTAGCTTGGATTGCACCGTTACTGTAACAGCAAACAGCAAATTGGCTGATGTTATCAGTGAATTTGATTTTTAGGCAATCTTCATTGCTGGGCTGAAGTATACGACTTTGTATATTGAATAGCGAGATTGGCATAAACACTCAACTTGAGGAATTCCAATTCAAGTTTGAACGTTTCTTCTTGGTAGCTGCCCATCTATATAACTGCTTATCTATCCATGAAAGTTGTATAATTTTCTTTCTAGCTTGTTGTTCTTACTTGGTTTCAGTAATATATATATTAAATGCACTGAGCCATAATTTTAAGAAAGCTTTGGTCATAGACAGACAGATAGATGATTTCCGCACTAATATTTTTCCTTTTCAATCATTATACTTAGTGAGAGCTCAGTGCCTCCTTTTTTTTCTAAATCTAAGTTTGCAGTTGTACTGAGTATTGTTATACTTTCGATGTTTAATCAGTTTGTTATTAATTATTTCTAAATACTTTCCTAATAACGTCGAGGAGAGAGATGGGGCAATATTTCACCACACCTGTTCTTTGAGGTCTTCCCGCCTTATGGACGAAATTAATGTTTGGTACTTATAATTTCTTGGGAAAATAGCCTGCATGTAGTTACGCAAATTAAATATTTCTTACCCCTGTAGGATGCGTCGGAGCCTTCTATATAGTTTTTTACTATGAGCCCAGATCTTTCAGGAGCTCTTTTTGGAAGTTCTAATAATTTCCTTTATTTCCATTCTATGTAGTTAGGACGGCGTCCATACCTCGATGGTGTTTGTTGACGTAATGGAAAGTGTTATTATTTCATCTCTTATTTGATTTTCAAAATATATATTTCCGAAAGTTTTCATCCACTTCTCCACCTTTATTAAACGCTGCTTTCAATTGTTCCTTGAATCATATCCCAATTACTGCTTCCTCTTCTACAATACTTTCTCTGGATTCCTTGATTTTGATCCTTTCCTTTCCATACTGTCATTTTGTATAATAAATTTGTATATTTACCAAATTCCTTAGGAACTGCTTATTTATCTAATTTATTGATGAGTTGATCACAATTTTATCGTTGTTTCTCCAAGATTAGTGTTACTAACTCTCTTTTTATTGTCCTAAGTGCAGTTAATTTATCCTTCGTTGGTGAAAATCTAATTATATATTCTGACAACTAATTTATCTCTTCATTCTTCGTTACTATATTTTATAACCATTTAAATAGCTGAATATAGATACGAATATGAGAGGTGGATTGATTCATCATCTGCCTGTTTTTATTTCTTATGTATATCTGTGCTGATCTTTTTCGATCTTTTCTAAGGTTGCCACGATTTGAGGATTGGGTACGAAGGTCAGAAGTTTTTCATTATATTTGTTTGAATCCTCTCTGTGATAGGATTTCAATTTCTTCATTTGTATCTGGAAAGGTAGTTTATTTAGGTACACATTAGCGCTGTTAGATGGTCAGTGTAGATTACGTCTGCTGGTTGTACATAGTAGCTGAAAGGAAACTTGAAGTTAGTTAAAAATATGTCACCTCGTATAAGTGATTTTTGGTCATTTAAGTTGTATGCGAACCGGCATTATCGTCATGGTAGATAAAAAAGTGTCTTTCAAATGATGAAGTTAACTAAATCAGAGATTAGCCTGAAGTGTTTATTGTTGTCTTACAGTTTGTAGTGAACAATTCCTCCAATATCCCACAATACATTCAACATGATCTTTATTGGATGAAGTTTTTCTCTCTGCTTTTTCCACTGATCCACGAACGGAAGCATATAACATTATGATAAAGGATCACCTTCTCATAACGAGTAAGGAACCTGTCCAAAATGGCATGTCTGCCATAGGATAGTTGTATAGGTTAAATTGATTTGCAAATTTACTAGAAGTTGTAACATAATTTGCTGTGACAACAGCTTCTACCTGTTCAGAACCAAGTTCTTTTGGATGACCTTCTTTTTGTCCAACTTTTAGGCTTGAGTCATAAATTAGGAATCGGGAAAACCCCCTCCTGCAACTTTTGCTATTTACTGCATTATCACAATAAGGGCTCTGAATGGATTTTGCCACTGTAATTGGATTGACACCTTTAGGAAAATCATGGAATAAAACATGTCTGATGCGATCTTTAGATGGAAATATATAGGGAGAATACTGAAGATTATAACAATATCTTTATAATCTGAAATAAAAAGGTGTATATTACTCATTGTAGCATTAATAAACAATAACAAGTTATATTACTTCTAAAAATAGTATCTAAAACTTTATTCTAGAAAATCGGCATTACTTTCATTCTCAGCTGATAGGTGGAATATATACATACTCGTACGTCTCAAACTTTGTAAAATTTCTCGATTTCTGGCTCTGTTAGTGTAACGGTACCCAGCTGCTGCGCAGTCGAATATAAATCGCCAATAAAGATAACTGGCTATCTATTGTTATATAAGTTTGTAATGTGCTTCGAAGCACTTTGGTACTTGATATCCTGTAGCTATTAGTATTTTTCTTAGCATCATTTTTAATTCTATTTCAAGATATGCTTTTGTTAATCTTTGAAATATTTTGTATTGCACTTTCATTACTGCAATTGCTTCCCCATCGTATAATTTCATGGCAATTATGCTGCAATTCCATATTCTTGCTATGTTTTTTTAAATCTCTCCTATGATCTCAGATTATTATGACGTCAGGGTCGAATTTTTAAAAATAGTTTCTTTGTTTTGTATTTACCTGCATTATTTTTAATTTCTTAATTTTCATTCTTCAAATATCAATTTCGTTGTTGTTTTCTTGTTAGGCCCACTTCTGGTTGGAGTGTTAGCGGTAGTTCTATTTTTTATCTCTTGTTGTGTAATGTACTTAGTGATCTGCGTCTGTTTGCAAAGGAAACTTGAGGTTCTGGAGTTGTTCCCCTGTGTAGATAGCCTTGGTTTTGACTTATGTTAAAATTTCTTTCTTTTTTGTTTATATCTTTTTGTGCGTAGTTCAAGTGAATTCTTTTTGCGTGTTATCAGAGTCGTTTTTAGTTGCAGTAGAGTTGCTACTAGTTTCGTAGTTTCTTTCATGGGTTTGCGTCTCATCGTTTCTTTTAGCATGTTTGAGAAACTCATCGGTTTTAGTATATTTTCTATCTGCCGCGATGAGCCCGGGTTTTCAATATTCTTCATATGTGAATTTAAGATACACTTTGAGATTTTTACATTTAAATAATCTTCAAAGATTTCTATTTGTCAAAGAAATTTACATAGTTTTTGAGAGTTCTAGAATAATTCTAGGGAGTGATGCACATTTTGGGGGACAAGAACGCCAAGAGTGTCCTTATTTACCAAATTCTAAACTTAGGAGAAATTAATATTTTTTCGGGCAGTTTATCGTCGTATGGTGCCCCATTTCATAACATCTAAAAAAGGCATTCCAAAAGTGGTCGGTAGCAACCCACAGGAGTCTTTAAGCTTTTTACGTGGTCTTAGTTCCAAAAAGTCTAATACATAGGACAGTAAGATTATTTTAGGGGTATGTAAATTGAATATTTGTACTATATCATTCAACCTATTTAAATATTTCTCATCTGGAACGTTCATTGAAAACGTTTTGAAACACAATAGTTACGTATCTATTCTACTGAGAGTTGGAGTCTTTTCGCTTAATTTAAAATATGTACATATTTAATGCCCGTTCAATTTGTTAAAGTGCAAGGCTCAAAGAGTTAGTGATGTTATTTTTCATTTTACATTGATTCAATTGAGTATTTTTTATAATATAGTGAAAATAATTTAACGTTAGAATAAAAAATATTCCAATATAATATATAGCGAAAATTCGAGTTAGTTATTTAATTATTATAAACCCAGATTCACCATGTCTGACGCAAAAAGAAGTGACATCGATATTCGGTAGAATATTTAAAATATAGGTTTGATCCTTCTTCCAGCAATGAAACAAAATCAATGTGTCTTTTGTGTGACATAGTGTTATGAAAATTAAAATATTAAAATAACTTTCCTATTTTCATGTTAATTTTCCTGTTGTTCTTCATGCTAATCTACGTAGGCTCTGTAGTAGGTTTAGCATTGGTGGTGGCCTGCAATTTTATTTCTATTATTAATATTTTTTTCGCAAGTCTTTATCTTCCGAATTATATATCTAGTTCTGTTCTTTATATTCAATAACTGATATCCTACGTTTAATTTATTTAAGGAAGGGAGGAAATTACAACTAAGTAGTCCCTCCTCCTCTCCGTCCCCCTCGCTCATTCGGGAGTAGAGAGTAAAAGAAGAGGCCTGTGGCCGACTCGCTCCTGGAGAGACTCTCCACACCTCTAGTGCACAGCTATTGTGAGCAGAGGGGAAACTTTCTCTTTGTAAGAACCGGAGTGAGGTTCGGAGAGTTTTAAGATACGACAAGGAGAGTGTAAAGAGCGAAAAAGCTTAGAGAGAAAACAGGATGGTCACTACTCGATATTCGTAGGTGAAGAAAGGAATATTCTTATGTACAGAACATTGGGCAGAGCGAATGCTCAAGTGTATAAATAACTTCTGCAATCAATTGCTGTGCTCCATATGAGAGTTGCCTATGCTCAATATGCCATTTTTATGCAAGATAATGCACCTTTCCACACGTAAAAATTGGTGAAGATTTTTTTGGTTTGAGAGGAAGTAAGTGTTATGGACTGGCCTAATCGAAGCGCTAACCTAAATACTATTGATAATTTGCAAAAGATGCTGTAAGAGAGAAGTAAGGAGAGATTCCCAAGCACCCTCGAAGAACATTACGGGAAATTTACAAGAGTAATGTTCGATTCATCATGGAGTAGTTTACAACTAAGCAGCGCGTTCTCATCGAAAAGACATTTTACTAAAATGGAACAAGTGCGAGCCTACGGTCCGCAGACTAATGACAAAGTTTATGTAGAACAACTGGTTTGCTTGCAATGGCCAAATTGTATGGGCGGAATCGTTCTTGTCGGACATAGGAACAAGTTCTAATGTGCGAAATAATCTCACTCTTAGTCCAGGAAAGTTGATTCGCCGACGTTCACAGCAGTTGGAAATCTAGACCACTTCGTTACATAGAAATATGCATAAAGATTTCCATATGCATGCGTACAAAACTTATCCACCTGACCATGGGACGTGGAAGCACTTTGCTTACTGGGTTGGGAAGAGACTTGTAGCCCACCGGAGTATTTAAAAAAAAATCATTTTCACTAAAGAGGCACACTTCCACTTAAATGGATTTGTTAATAAACGGAACTGCTGAATTTGGGGAAATGAAGAATCCTCGAATAAATCAAGAGCGTAAAATGCATCTAATAAAAGCATCTGTGTTGTGTGTTTTGGGAGCCGGTGGAGTGCTTGGAACGATTATATATCTAGTTCTGTTCCTCATCTTCGATGTGGTTCTTTGAAGATGATGAGAGGAATGCAGTTACTATTAATATAGAACGTTACCGAAACATGATATCAAATCAGTTATGGCCGAGCTTGGAAGATACTAAGATTGAAAACCTCCGGTTTTAGCATGATGGAACAACTTGTCACACTTCGCGCCGAACGCTTGCATTACTCCGCGAAAAAGTTCCGCAACGAGTGATATCCTTTCATGGTGACCAGGAATAGCCACTACACTCCTGAAATCTTAAGCCTTGTGATTATATTTTTTATGGGTTTATGGGAGTATGTGAAATCACAAGTATACTCCAACAAACCACGCCCAATTCCTCAACTCAAGACTGAAATCAGGCGTGCAATAGAGGCATCGAGCAACACATCTGTAAGAGAGTTATCGGAATTTGGAGGAGCATATAAATGCATGCAAACTCAAGAGGACAGATGCCTAACATTCTATTCCATCCCTAAACGGGAGACATAATTCATTAGAAATATTCAGAAGATAGCCATCTGTATAAAAATCGTTTTAATTATTCACCCCTCAAGTCGGTGCCCCCTATGGAGCAAACTTTGTAATGTAACAACCAAAAATTATTTTTAAATAACTTATATCCCTGTACCTGATCATCTAACTCTGTTGTATTATATATCAGGATCACTTCTATCACCATATATTTTTATAAAGATGCTATTTTGCCCGAAACTTGCAGTTTCATACATCATAATATGTACAGTGCACATGTATAACTTATAGCTATGCTTATTTTATATTAGTTCTTTATCATGCATTTCCTACCATTATTAGGTTTAGACCTAAGTGCCGAATCATTATGGCTGTTAATGTGTATATATATATTATAGCTTTCACTATATCCTAAAGATTGCTTAGTTTACGTATTTAAATGTCTGATATACGGTCACGCCAATTTATCCCCATCAAAATATGATCATGAGTTATTTGTGTTATTCCAAGTTTTAATGTAAGTTTTTTAGTCGGGTTTAAGTATCTGTTCCATAGGTCATAGTAGAGATTAGGCACTTGGTTGTGTACCTTTTTCTTTTCAGAAATATGATAATTTTTTATTTGATGATGAGGCTTGTCTTTCAAAATTCTTTCCAGCCTAAGGTGATTCGGCATTGAATTTCTTGATTTTTTGAAGGTTCCATTATAGCCTGTTGACTCAGATAGATATATCTCTCCATCATTTTATTTTGCTCTTTGTAAATTGTGATTTTCATCTTTCATGACTTTTGTTTTCAAAAAATTGATTTTAGAGGAAAACTTTTGCTTTCATGGTTAAGTTTTTGAAGAATTATTTTAATCTCTTGCAAAGTTATCAGCTATGAATACAATATCATTTGCGAATCTCAGGTTATTGACGTAATTCCATTGCTGAGTGTTTCGATGGTTTTTCTTTGTATTCCTCTAGGTTTTTTAATATTCTAACTTATTAGAAATCATGTATTTTCTTAAGTTTTTGTATTATAGGAAAAGAAAGCTCTCTCTTTTTGTAGATATTTGTCAACACTTTTAATATTCCAATTTCTAGAGATTTTTTAATATTATAATTCATTGTAAATTATCTATTACTTTCTCCTTTAATATTATAAAACCCGAAGATGAGTGGACAGCTCGAAACGTTGTTTATACCCAATAAATGAAGATGAATTTCTCCGCATTCTTTGTACTCTCATTCCTAATGAAATTAAAGATTCGTCTGTTTAGCAGCAACCCCATCGATTATAAATATAAATATACATATATATATATATATATATATATATATATATATATATATTTATATATATATATATGGTCAAACTTCTGAAAACCTACGCCATATTTTTAGCATTAAAAAAATACTAATGACCTTTTTATGCATTCCAGTCGTCAAATATGGTTGCGTTTTGGCGCGGAAAGTACATATTTTTTAGATACTACACTTTGATGGGGAAGAGGAAGACATTGGAAACTACATTAATAACTACGTCAAAATTCTTGAACCTCAACTCCGGCTTCTTCAAGTTAAGTTCATGGCTGAACATGTGGTTTTCTCCTTTCCTTTGCTTCTTTAACCGTGGAAAGATAGAGAAGAACAACTTGGCAACGATGGAATGCCCCAACAATAGCCCGGACTCTTTAGAAAACCGAAGAATCAGTGACGAGCTCGGACTTTGGTCAGACTTAACTTCAGTCCCATGCGTATATAAGACCGTGGTCCCGTTTAAATCTTGTCTTGACTTATCCTTCTGAAAGACTTAGCTTGCATTTGAAAAAGCAAAGCCCTGTTACATCCACCTTCGGGATTCTCAACGGAGTATTGTAGGCGGAGAGGATACCTTGAATTCGCCTTTGGGGTCAAGCTGAGATCGCCTTGGTTTCCACATGGCTTGCGATGAGTGCGAGTGCCTGCGTCGATATTTGGAGGCACTGAAACGCTCAGCACGTATTTTGCTGTTCTTATCTCATTGGCACATCTCTGGTTCTAATATCCTTTCTGTCACTTTAGAGTCTGTAGATGCTGCCTGCCTCTGATGTGTCTGAACTCAGGTAGGAAGACCCGTAGTAGATTGGTCAGAACAGGTAGTAGGACCCTGTTAGATATTTTATTTAGGTAGGTCAGATAAGGGTGAATCAGAGTATATACAGGTACACGCCACCGCAATGACGGCTTGCTATGCTTGAAATACGAATCCCGGCAGTTGAGGCTGGTATAGGCGACCCCAACAACGAGAAACGTCTCCGCTCTGTGTCAAGGAGCGATGCCAGAAGCTCACGTGCAAAAAAGTCCTTAAAGTTGTCTACTACAAACCGGGAATCGCGCTTTGGGGTCTAAAAGATGAAACATACGGATACATGGCGTTCTGCAACGCGGACCTAGATCAATTACTGAGTGAGAAATCAAGAGAAAGAGTGGAAGAAATCGGCCTTATAACTAAAGTTCCTCCGCACGTAGTCGCAAAGAGATCAATCATCTGTCGGCGCATCGACTACTACGTTGGAACTCACTCAACAGGGGGAAAAAAAAGGAAATTGAGGATAAACAGGAATGGGGTAAAATCGATGAAGCATGTAAATTCAAAATCCGTGACGGTGAGGAACACTCTCGCGTGTTTAAAGTAACATTTTAGACAATGGAGATTGCCACCTGTATATCACGTGAGGTATTTGTTCCGCTACAGATCTGTTTTTCTTGTTACGCTATGGAAAAGCAGACCCCCAAAGAGTGCAAACTCAAGGGAAACGTATGTTTAGAGTGCGCAGAATCAGGACAAACGTAGAGGAAATGCACAAATCCACACTTTCTATCTTGTACCATCGTTAATTGTTGATCTTTTCTTGTCTGAGTGAAGGCGGAGTTTTCGAGGCATAGCATTTGCTGAGAGATTTATTACTTAATCATTTTTCGTTTTTAATTAGCAACGGACTAAGAATGACGTCAAACCGGAGTCTTATGAGTTTTTTTACACCGAAGAAAGAGAGATTAATAATACATTTTTTATTCGGAGATATTGTAAATAAATGAGGGAGCAAAAACCTCACTGCTCTCGTCCACTGACCAGCGTGGGAACCTGCCTCAGATGTCTGCCAGGCCTTAATTTTGTCTTAACTATGCCAGCCACATGGAACTAATATAATTAAGTGCTCATATGGAGACTGGTTTGAACACTAGCTCACAGCGAAAGCATGAGTCAGAAATTTTCCTGAAACCAAACTTTACTGCATCCTAAACCGTTACCGCTTTAATCACCATACGACTTCCATACTTCATCATACCCAATCAACACTTTAACTATACGTGTGCTTTCAGAGAGAAGAGAAAGAGGAAAGAAGGAGACCATGGAAACCCTCACCAAGAAAGTCCCCTTGAGGGTCCTGCCCCAAAATAGCAAGCTCTGCGAAACTTTATACTCGTAGCGCTTAAATCGCAAGTAAATTAGCCTTTTGGCAACCAAATTGAAGGATAATTAGGCTCTGTGAGGAACCTCCACAAATCGATGCTTGGTTGATCTATGAAATCCTAAAATGGGTACTTGCAAGAGTAAATGAAATATTATGCCATGTAATAGACAGGGAACCAAGGAAAATCAGAGATATAATATATATCATAATTGTATATTTATTAAAGAGATGTATGGAACAAGTGGATCACCAGAATCTCACGGGTACACACACATATATACGCACAGATAAAACAGCTGCCAGTCAAAAGCTCTCGATGATAGATAAACCGCGATAAGTTGAAAAGATACGGAGAAATGCATGCATTCACCAGTTAAAGTTTGCAAAGTGCTGCGAATGGGAGGAAGGCACAAGAATCGTAGTAAAGCATGTAAACTGGAGAGATGCACATCATTTTTGTAGCTCCACCAAGAAAGGGAAGCGAGCTTTCCTGATCGTTGGCTCCGCTCCGGATCCAGGTTCAGTAAAGAAGGATCACGCCCCTTGGAGACTGGTCTCTTATATATATATATATATATATATATATATATATATATATATATATATATATATATATGAAATTGAAAACCAAGCAGCTGTTAAAATCATTTTTATTTATCTAGTTCGAAAGTTTCGTGCACTTAGCCAATTCATCTGTCACTCGAAACATGAGGGTTTGGGATTAAAAATTCTAATTTGATCAACTACTAAAAGAGAACAGTGCAATTTCGGATAGGTTAATTAATGCAAGACGATTTTTCCATTAATTTCGTATACAATTTAGAGATTGCATGTTGTTAGATTTATATTTAAATTAGGTTTTCAGATTTAGGATGAAAAGCTATTCTATCATTCGTAGTTCGATGGGATTCGGCGAAAGGTCTGGAATGTTTAGGACCAGCCTTTTGCGGGTCAATCTTTCCCGATGCTGCTCAATGCAAAGATGGATTGACCTAATGCTCGATCAATATACGATGAATTGCAAGATTCCCAACTATATTTATAAATTCCAGATGAGCCGCAAGCGAATGGAATTCTGTCTTTATAGCTGAAATAGGACCCAATATTATGCCCATTTTTTAATATGAATTTGGGTTTGAGATAGGGATAGAATTTATTAAGATTCTTCTTGCCCTTTTTAACAAAGTCGCTTAATTTTTTCCTAAACTATGGGAGACTAATGAAAATGGATAATTTCTCTAATGTATTTTGTGTTAGATTTTAACGATAGAGAGAATTAAGAACGTTTTTAATGTGTTTTTCAACTACTGAGTAAAGGTAGTCATCTTTGTTAAAAAATGTTTTAAAAGAGGTGAAATCTAAATGCCGCAGTCTGTATGAAAAATATATATTTTAGGCTTAGAGAACTTATTTACCGTAAAGATACTACATGCAAAAACATAAATCACAAAGTATAAACTAAAGAATAAATAGGAGAAAGACTTAGAAGCAACTAATACAGATGAAAATCAAATAAACTCCATAAGAAAATTATCAGCCAGTATCCTGGCAAATCTAATACACTCACACAAAACCAACACTTTGCACAAAATCCCCAAATATAAACAAAACATCCTTCATGCTATCTACCTCTATCATCTTATCTCACCTCGAACCTTATATCGTGTTTTCATCGCATCGTCACTGTTTTAACACTCTCGCTCTACGCTTATGACCAGTTTCACCTTCAATCTGCAAGCTATCCATTCACGTGAGCTTCAACCAATTGACTTGATCAAACAAGAAGAATTCCTACCTGACATTGTCAGTAACTAATAATATATTACATAATTCGAGTCTGTTTGTATAACCAACAACTCTATAAATTTACCTTTAAACTTTCGTATATGATTTTGAAAATGACTGGACGGATGAAGAAATAATCCCTGTCTCAACGTTATGTTTTGCTCAGTTATCAATTTTGTTATGCTAAACTTGAGTTTTATAAGTCTGTTCTATGTTTTAACAATTTACATACACCTGAAAAACATGTTTGACAGTAATGTTTGTACGAATTTATTTTGTTCATAAAAAGGATATTGTTCCTCTAAGGAAAATTCTGCCCAAGTAACTAAGGCAAAAATCTACGTTTATACCTCCTCCTGGAAGATTCAATATGGGTACAATTTCGCTTTAAGCTCCAACAATAGTCAGCCAATATACTTACATCCCATCTACCCTGATACCTTTCCTCCATGACCTTCAAATTTTGATAGAATCTTTCATCATGCTCATCACTGACCACCAAAGTTTTCCAGTCAGTTTGAAAGATGGCTCTGCTGAAAATGAAAATTGATGCTCATGTTCTAATCAAGCGTCGTTTTGTATCTCTTTAATAGTTTTTTGACAATTTTGGTAAAATTCTATGTTTGTGTATATTAAAGAAATTTTTGGACAAGGTCTTAAATGAGAATTAAGCATTATTTTTGAGTTCTAACACTATCTCCATGAAATGTTCATCTTAGATGAGCTGCCATATCTGCGGATTATCAAACACAGGCCTTGAATTTTTTCAGTTGGCAGTATAGGAAATGACAAAAGGAGGTACCTGAAACATTCACTTACAGTTTGCTATTCTTTAGAGAATTTCTTCATGACACACAGTTTTATGTTCAGAGGTGTAAATATAATTTTATTTCTGTTAATAAGAGGCTCATGTAAAATTTAGGATTATCAGATTTGAGTTTAGATAGTGGAAGCCAATTCCTTTCCACCCAATGTTTCTCTAGAGCTTTGCTTTCCTAATGCACATAAAACAGGGAAATTTTGTGTACCCTATTCCTGACAAGAAGAAAGCACAGCATTTTAAGATTAACATAGATGATCAAATTTTGTTTGTGATATTGCAACATTTCAATAACTCTCTTTTTGTTTCTATGTTTTTTACGAAGACGAACTGAATGCTCAAGAGGAACTAAAACATAAAAATGCCATTATGGAGGAGGAAACACTTCTTTAAGCTCCACGATGAACTAGCGAGGAACAGCTGCCATTGAGTTTAGTTCTAGATCGCAATTACCAATTTTTCCAGTAAACCCTATATGTCTTTACACAAAACTAATCTTAGTTCAAAAGTGCTGGATAAATGAAATTTCAATTTAAGATGGGAGAAAAAACAAGTTTAAACATGAGAAAACCTTCCCAGCAGACTCTGTTTTTAGTTTTTACCAGCCATGTAAATTTTTGATTATCACATATTAATAGATAATTAATTCTGGCTTAATTCTTGTTACTATAACATCTTTATAATTTGGGAGTCTACATATTTTTTATGCTATTCAACAATGCTATTTGTCATTCAATTTAATTCTTTTTTATTATGTTTGAATAGAGAGTAGTCCTTTTCACTAATATTTATCAACATTTTTTAAATTATATTCAATTACTATTAAATTAGGTCATTTATACATTTAACCACATGAATTTAATATTTTTTAACTTCGCCTGCTATTAGTAGGTACTTATTCCATTACCTTGTTTTGGCTAATGTTCAATAACTTATTAACTTCCACTTTATTATTATGTTATAAGAATGTTACGCACTTAGGTGTGCCTTGGCAGTTTCTATTTGTTTAACCATCTTAAAATTTAATATTTTTTAGATTTAATCTCTTTTAACTGTTTCTGCTTTGATCAGGCACGAATTCTTTTACTTTATTTTAGTTAATCTTTAATATTTTACTTTAATATCTTATTTGATTATTATATATATTTTTCAACTGCTGAAGCTTTAAGGTAAATTATCATTAATTCCATTTGTATTTTTCTGTTGTTGATGTTCAAAGGTTTGGCCTACTCTCGATAATTTTAAAGAACAGCAGGTTGGCTGTGTGCTTAATGGATGTCTGGATGAAAGTGGCTCTATCCAGTAGTAGTCCTTCCATTTCCTCCCGGGTGTACCGGCCCGCATAAATCCACTTGCATTTTTTACTAAGTCCTCTAAGTAGATTTTCCGAACTTCCTTTATTTTCTAATTTGATAGTTTGCACAGAGGGTCAGCGAAAATTTCAATGACAATATTTTTCCCATCTACGTGGTACAAATTCCTAAGGAAATCCTTCTTCACTGATATTGGCACATTTATTATAGGTAATCTCTGTTGATCCGGTGGTTGTAGTTGTTGTTTCTGTTGTTTGGTAGGTGTTAATGGTTCTTTTCAAGTATGTCGCTTCCTGCTCTCCATGGTGGTGTCTGGCATTCTTTTCTAGTTTATGTCCGCAATTTCCTTCATCTCTTCGTAGTCCTTCATGGCATCGTCTTTTTAGTCTTCGTATATTAGACTATCCTCAGTATGTCTTCTAGTGTTCAGTAAAATGTTATTTAGTACCTGGCTGAACGTTCCTAGCTAAGCCAGATTTGCTATGTAGACAACTATAATTAAGGTGATTTTTTTTTTGTTTTATTTCGACATCATTAGGTGGGGGTGTTGGTCTGTCTTATTGATGTGGTAGCATGAGATGCGGCTCCAAAATATGTCCTTTCTTTGGCTTCTTTTTACTTCTTTTTTGTTGGAGTGCTTTTTAGCATACAGGGCAGCTGATAGCTCTTGTTAAGGGGTCTTCTTCGCAGTTAAGGCATTTTAGGTTCTCAATTTTAAAGTCTTTCCAACCATGTAGTATATCCGCACAGTCTAAACATACGAATTCCCTGGCTTGGCACTCACTTGTGGGGTGATTATCGACAGCATAACACCCATTATCATTATTTTATTATTATACAAATACGGAATTTTCCAATGGAAAGGACAAGCATAGAAGACCAAGGGTGGTGCCATAGGGAAACATACTGCAAGAGAAGAAAAAAATGAGAAAAAAGAAAGGAACCATATTAAAATAAAATATGTTAAGACAAAGTAAAACCATATTAAAAATATTTAAAAACAAAATTATTGATTAAACAATAAATTTATTTCCTTTTGATTTATACATTGTAATATCAGATGCTGATACACATTCTTCTGGTAGTTTATTCCATTCCTTACAAATATTAGGAATGACACAGTGAGTAAATTGAGTTTTATTACATCTAACAACAGAAAACGCTTTGCTATTCCTATTTATAATGTTATTAGGATGACGTATGAATAAAGCTACTGTAAAAGGCTCAGGCAGAGCAGGAAGGAGTGGATGTTCAGTATTATTCAAAATATTAAATAAAAAGAATAATGACCCGACTAATCCACGTTTATGTAGGTCAATATTTATCTTGGGCAACATAAATTTAATATCATTGATTGCTCTATTGAACAATCTAAGATGGCAATCTGCAGGTGACATCCACACAGTAAAACAATATTCAAATTTAGGCAAAATAAAGGCAAAAAAGGAACGTAAAACTGCATCATTATTACCAAAGGTTTTTCTGAATTTTCTAAGTAGACCAGTCTTCTGAGCAATAGTGGAAGAAACTGAACGAAGATGAGTTTCAAAAGTAAGCTTGCTTTCTAAAATAACACCAAGCAACTTAATATTATCAAATATTTTTAAGCAATAAAGGTGGATGATTCGGATTTGAAGTTCTACTGCGACTAAAAATAATTGAGTGTGATATTCCAGCATCCAAAACCATGCCCCAACGAGTACACTTACTACAGATTTTTACCAAATCTCTATTTATAGAATTTGCCACCTCAACTCGATGTCTTGGTTATGGAATAAATGAATACAACGATGTATAGGGCCGTCATGTTATTCTGTAAGTTCTGCTATATATCAGCAGTATATAAAGTAAATAAAATAGGTTCAACGACACTACCTTGCCGAAGACCTATGACTATATCAACCATAGAACTACATTTCCCATTAACAACCACACATTGCTTGTGATTAGATAAAAATTAATTTAAAATAGAATAAAAAGGTCCGCCTATGCCCATTACTTTAAGTTTATATAACAAAGAAAGCTTTATGATTAACTCTGTCAAAGGCAAAACTGAAGTCCAGTGATACTAGCCTGGCTTCAGACCTTGCATTAAGGTTAGGTTGCAACTGGTAGACCAAATAAGACAAGCCATCACAGGTCCCTACACCCTTTCTAAATCCAAATTGAGTAGAAGGTAGCAAAGATTCTTTTATAATGAACTTATTAAAACGTCTAGCCAATAATTTCTCAAAGATCTTGGATATAACATATACCTTTTTACTTCTGATGATCTAAAAGCAAACCTAGACAAAATTGGAGTAGGAAAGCAAGTAGGAGTGAGTTCAAGATCCCGGTGACATTGCTTTCTTTGAAAGAAATATGAGAAAAGATCAGCTTTCTCGATTGGGGTATATATAGGAACACCATTCTTATTACGAAGAGGTGGAAGAGATGAGTCTTCTCCATAAATGAAAGATTTTAAAGTGGACCACCATTTATGTGGTTGAGTGATGGCAGTTAAGTTATCACAGATATGTTCATTGAATTCTGCTTGGGCCGCATCATATATACCTTAGGGTTCAGATATTAATTTTAAATAACTCAGCCAATAATTAGGTATTTTGTTTCTAGACCACTGATGATAAGCAGCTTGCTTACGATTAAATGCATCTCGACAAACATCATTAAACCAAACTTTGTCCTGTGACCTCCTTTTAATTATTTTTTAAGGGATTCTCCTTGATACAATTTTTACAAGAGTATCATTAAATGCAATATCAGGATCAATCGATTTAAAAACATCACCCCATACTACATCATTCAAATCATTAGCTATATTATTCGAGTTAGCACGAAACTTAAGATAAATTTTTATTAAGGTAGTAAACTTAGGATCATTAAAATGGGTCATTAAACTGACACTGACAGCAGAATGATATGAATAACCAATTGGTGGCAAGATTTTCACCTCAAGAACATCTGACACTTCCGAAAGTACTTAATCCAAATATTGCCAGAGTTATGAATTGGGCCAAGGACAAGTTGAATACATCCTGATAAATTGGAAAAGTCACGGGCAGCATGACCATGTTTGTTGGTTGGTGAAACAGAGTTTAGCCATTGCTGGTGATGTGCATTCACCCCCCCCCCCACCCGCCCTAAAAAACCTCCAGATTTATTATCTGATTCCTGAATCAAAGCCATCTTAGTTAGACAACAATCATAAATATCATCGTCAATTCCACGGAATTGCAATATTCCAAGGAAATGAACCCTTCCTTTTATATTTGATGTTGTGATATTCTAAGGTAAAAAAACAAAAGTGCTACGGTTTTCCTTTCCGGGTTCTATCGATATCTGCAAAATATCAATTTGCCAATATTTTGCCTCTTTTTTCAATTTTTAGACTTCCGTGATCTTTGCTCGTGATTACTTTTTCTCGAGCTCAGCATGGAGAGCCTCGCAGGAATTATTCTTAAAGAATGGGTAGAGTCGCGAGAGAATTATGGCTCTGTGCACCAGATTTTCTCGGGGGGTAGATTCAAAGATTTGGTAAGGTTTTTCTATCTTCTTTTTAAACCAACTATACTACGTCTTTTGTAATAGGGCAGATTGATTCGAATCCTGGAGGGTTTTCTTTTTTGTTGCTTTTTTTAATTAATTTTAAGAGCCCATCTGGTGACTGCATACTAGGGCGAGATTCCGCGTACACACACTACAGCATAATACTAAGCTAGATTGGAAAAGAAATAACATATAAATAACAAAAAACAAATATATAAAAGGAACAAAGGCTAAGACACAAGTTAAAAAAACAACAACAGATAGAAACAAAAAACAAGAACAACAAAAAGGTAACAATAAGGTAACGCGCTCCGGCGTCGGGGGTAAGCCCGCTTTCCCCCTGCGCAGGAACACGTGACCTACAACAAAGTGTCAAAAAAGTGAAGGAGGCCAGGCTCCTCCAAAAGTCATATAGTCCGCAAGTCTTTGTGCAAGAGCCAGTCCTGAGTACCAAGGGACCTCGCTCGTTCCGCTACTGGGACAGGTAACTTGCGCCGAGATCACCCAGACTGGGACATTTAACAAGAATGTGCCGAACAGTCTGGGGGATAAAAGAGTCGTCACAATAAGGTTACGGCAAAGCCTTCCAAAAATGGTGGTGCGTCACCCGGGTGTATCCTATTCGGAGACGACAGAAAGCAACCTAAGGCCGTCGTGGGATCGGGAGGTAGGTCCATGAGAACAGGAGCGGCGCAAGGGCGTACAATTTTAAGTTTCCCTCGGCTGTCTCTCATCTTCTTTGCCAACCAGCCCGAAGGGCTGCTGAAAGAGGTTAAGTGAGCGGATAGGCGCAGTGTTGAGTATTCCTAATACTACCTCCGCCACAGCCTACCCAGGCGTGCCATGTTCCGAATTATCCTCGTGTATCACCATAGTAACTGTCGTAGGTTAGCCGAGATTATATATACATATATTTATTTGTTAAAATTAATTTTTAATAAACCAAATAAACTTTGACATGAAGCGTAGTTTCGTGCCTCGGTGATCGCTTGAGGATCGTTCTCTAAGAGCCCAAATCTTTATTTTTATTTTAGTGAATGAATAAAAGGGGTTTCTTTCTTGACTTTATCAATTATTGCCACTTTAACTTGTTCGAGGATAATTAAAACAGTGCTTTTACTAAAAAAATGCACTTTAATGTACATAAACCCTCTCACTAAATAACATAAAAAAATACAGATTGTCGTAGAATAGTCTCCCGACGATATTCCATATATAACTATTCGTTGAGGGAATTATTCTAATATTTCGAGTGCGTGGTAATCTGATTGACCGAGGTTAGTTCAAAAAGGGGACGGGAGGGCTGCAGAGGCTTATTTATCTTCAATATGCTTAAGAAGTGGAACAGAGCACAAGGATAAATAATATGGCTACCATTAGTAAAATAGAGTTTTATTAATTAAACTATCAACAACACAAAAAAAATTGTTTACATAAACGGGGATTAAAAATGGGAGAAACGCATGAATGAAAAGGGTCATGGGAATATCGACTAATCTGAGGATTAAGATTTGAAGGGATTTAAAACGGTAAACAAACAAAAATGGGGGGAATGGTTCGCTAAACCATTTAAAGCACAGGGTTGAGTTGGAAACATTTCTTGTCAAACAGGCTCAAAGAACAATGGCTGTTCCAACGTTGTTCTCTTTCTGAACAACAGGGGGGCCTTGTTGACTTGGCGTCTTTAAGAGCACGAACCTTGGCACTCAAGGGATATTGTCCTCTTCTGGACAATAAGGAGGTTCTCGGCAGAGTTCCTAGGTGCACAAGGAAGACCACATCGGCTTGATGCCTCGCAAAGATAATCTGGATCCGCTTCAATTCGGAAAAGCTATGGTGTAAATAGCCAGAGCCATCTCCATGGCGTAGGGAATAATTGAGTGGTGGACTTCGAGGGAATATCCCGGTGGCGCCTGGGAAAATAGCTTATCTGCCCATAAGCCTAATTCAATCTGGCGAGATCGACGTATGAAGGCGAAACAGGGGAGTGAACCTCCTTGAGTAAAATTGGGTATGATGGGTGATAACACGATTCTACTTCCTCTCCCAGGATACACGTGGGCAAGCATGTGTATTAACATGGGATAGAGGCTGAATTAAAGGGGACTCAGACCGTTCTATCACACCCCTCCATTCCAGGGGAAGTTGTCACTTTGAAAAAAAGAGAACAGGGACAGCCATAGAGCTCCGTTTTGAGGAACTCAATTTCTTGCACCGACCGTACCCTCATGCACCTAGCTAGCATTACCTCAATTCATATGATTATGTTGATCATTTGATTATAGGGGAAACTAACCTTTAATATAACTCAACCATAAAAGAGACATGGTACAATTAAATTATATAAAATTAGTACATATTGGCCCAAAAAATTCATACGTAAATTAATGTGTAAAAATATATACACATACGAAAACAAAAATAGACATTGAGCCACAAAATTCAGACAAATACATTAACTAATTATATTACAGTAGAATCTAATTTAGGTCGTACAAGACGGTATATACATACATGGAGTTTCTAATCCTACGAATTACAAATTAATCTAAACTATTTGGTAAGGCATTCCTACTGAGTGTTTCAGCGACCTAATTATCGGAACCTTTTATGTAATTTATCTTAAATTGGTACTCTTGCAAGAGTAGACCGGAGCGCATAATTCGGCCGTTTGAGTGTCATACTTTCCGAATATAGGCCAACGGGCGGTGGCAGGTCCTTTCTGAAATTCTTTTCCTATCAAATACATCTTAAACTTGTGAATGTCCAAATAATAGCTAGAGCTTCCTTCTTTATAGTGGCATATCTCTTTTCGCGGGATAATAACTGGCGACTAGCGTATGCAACTGGATGACTCGTTCCGTTATCCTCATATTGAAGGAGTACACTTCAAATGCTCTCGTTGCTCGCGTCGGTCTTAATCGCAAAGGATTTTTCCTGGTTGGGCAAATTCCAAATGTGGGCAGAAATAAGATTACTCTTGAGCTGGTTAAAATGAGAAAACGCGACATCATTCCAACGTAGTCGATCGGGGGAATTCTTTTTGAAAGGGTGCTGAGGGGCGCCGAAATTGCCGAGAAATTCGGGACAAATCGCCGATAGTAAGAAGCTGATTCTAGGAATGATCTTAATTGCTTCTTAGTTTTCGAAAGAGGAATGTCGGTGATTGCCTTAATCTTGTCCTCCTGTGGAGATAGCTGGCTTTGTCCTATTTTAAAACCCAAGTATTTTATGGTTTCGTGGGCAAAATGGCATTTGCTGGGGCCAAGAGAGCTAATGTGGTGGTTAAATGATGACTCCATTCATGAGTAGCGACGTAGACGTTATCAAAGTAAAAGGAGACATTCGGAAGTCCATCTAACAACCTTCTCATGAGACGGTTATAGTTACTACAAGCGGTCACGAGGCCAAAAGGAAGGCGCTTAAATTGCATTAAGCCTTTCTCAGTTGCAAAGGCGGTGTATGCTTTCACATCGGGCCGGAGAGGAATTTGGTAATACGCCTTTCATAAATCAAGTTGTGAGATGAACTTGGTGTCTTCAAAAAGGTGGAGGTTTTGATCTACCAACGGGATGGGCTCGTCGTCGAACACGGTTACAGAATTTAACTTCCGGAAGTCGATGCACATAAAAAAAGAGCCATCAGGTTTCTTGACCATGAGGATTGAGGAACAATAACTAGAGGTGGAAGGTTCTATTATATTTAAACTAATCAAATTATCGACTTCGGCGTTAAAAGCTTGGCGTAAATGAATCGGCATGGAATAAGGTTTTTAACGGACAGGTTCTAAGGTCCTTAATTTAATATCATGCTTGAAACTAATAGCGCATCCAGGCTTTTCTAAAAAAAAACGTCGTCGAACTGATATAATAATTCTTGTAGCCGACTCTTTTGATGTGGTGTCAGCTGCGCGTCGATATCCAGGTCAGAGGGTTCAAAAAGCCGGCCTGGCAAGAAAGGAAGTAATCGGAATTAGGTTGGATGCACACTGTCTGTATGACATTATGGGACTCCGTGGGGTAATCCTCTTCAAGCGCCGATGTTTCTTCCAATGCTACGAACGTATCTCCATGGGTGCGTCGGTGGTACTTTTTCAACAAGTTAACGTGGTAGAGCTTGTCTCCTGCCGGGGTACCAATGAGGTAATCTACCGGTCCTCGTACCTCGCGGACCGAGTACGGACCTTTCCATTGGCTCAGTAATTTATTACTCGCTGTGGGAAGGAGCAGGAGTACTTCAACACCGGGCTTAAATTTCTGATCTTCGGACCTAAAATCCTGGTTAAGGATCTCTGAGAATTCGGACCGTATCGGTGTTCTGAGGTGGACGGACTTCTGATCTCCCTTCTTAGCTTGGCTCCGACACAGGGTCGGAGCTTACTTGAGGGCTCTGTCAAAATTTTATGGGTGCTGAAATGACTTCAGCCTAGCCATCATAATACTGACACTGCAGGTAACATCTAACGACGGGGAATCGGTTCTCCCGCCCAAGGTAGTCATGTACCACCGCAAATTTTTCGTGGTTAGGGTCCACTGGGGGAAGGAGCTCGTCGGGCACGATAAAACACGTGCACCCTGTGTACCTGACGAGAGTAGATACACGGCAGCCGTTCACGCTGCCCTCCTCAAATTTCAAAGTTCCCGTGGGAACTTTTATCAAAATTAAAATTTACCTGGTGGCCTGACGGAGGAAGAGAAGTTGATGCTCGGGTTTCCACCACCGGGAAAGCTGAGGTGGCATTAATCTGGTGAACTTGGTGGGGTGGTCCGCTTTTAGGCCTACAATTTTGGGGGCAATTCCAGATCATGTGGTTTTCTACACAACAGGTGAAGCATATGATTGGTCGCTTCGGGAAGAGTGATGGTGGAGAAATCTTAACGGGAGGTTTTATGTCCCGTTGTTGGTTTGGGGGGAAGAAGTTTTGGGGTTATACGGAACCCGGAAACTTCGTCGGCTTTCCTGGGAAGGGGCGCGAATCCTTCCTTTTTTCCTGTAGGTGGATTGGTGAGAAGTTCGATTCTCCTTGGGGTATAAATTATGGCTTGCGGCATAGACATCCGCTTCTTCGGTACACTCTTTAAAGGTCTGGCAACGACGATCCTTGACAAACGCGCGGATCTCCGTTGGGAGAGACGCCAAAAATAGATCTCGAAACACGAAGTCTGGTAAGGACTCGTAGTTAGGATCAACCTTTGAGAATTCTAACCAGAATTTAAAATTTATCTGAAGAATGTATCCGAATTGATGGAACGTCTGTCCGGGTTTAATACCACCTCCTCTAAATTCTTGTCGGTAGAAATCGAGAATCATATTATGAGCGGCCAATAACTCAGCTTTTAAGGTGCTGTAGTCAAGTATACACTCAGATGGTAATGATATTAAAATGTCGTGCATTTTACAATTTAAAAGGGGAAGTAATCTTACTACGCCTTCGGCCTCCAAAGCCAGGTTATTGATTTCGAGGATTTTTTTCGAAGTGTGCTGAAAAAGCCCCGAAATCCTCTCCATCCATGAAATTTGGGAGCTAAAGTGGGAGATTGGGCGAAGCTTCGGAACGTGAACTTACCGATTGGGTTTCATCATGTACGCGAGCAATTTCAAGCTCATGGTGAAGCTCAGCTTGTCTTTTTCGTTCCTATCTTTCTCTTTCTTCTCGGTGGATTTCTCTTTCTCTTTGCCTTTGTCCTGAAAACTTTTATCTTTCTGTTTATTGCTCCTCTTAAACGTACTTAAACAATTCTTTCTCAGAAAATCCCAAGGATTCTCCTTGCACTTTGAGGATTTCAAACTGAGTCATATTTGCACTTGGGGGCGCAATAGGCAACCAACTAAATTCCCTGCGATAAGAATTATGCCTTCTAGAGAATTGGCCTACCTAAACATGGGCACGGAACTATTCGTAATTGGTTTCTAGACCTAAATAACCAATGTCTAAAATAACACAAAAAAAACACAAACAAATTATTAAAAAGGAAATAGCAATCGTTAAAACAAAAGGGAACTACTATACTCTATTCTTATAACGAATAACACTATACTTCACTCGACTGAGCCTAGTGTTTGCAAAGATATAGCATTAAACCTTACACACTTGATACCAAATTTAAATAGTATATATATATATATATATATATATATATATATATATATATATATATATATATATATATATATAAAAATATTAAATATATATATATATATATATATATATATATATATATATATATATATATATGTCGTAAAATAGGCTCCCGACGATATACCATATATAACTATTTCGAGTGCGTGGTAATCTGATTGAACTAGATTAGTTCAAAAAGGGGGGGGCTGCAGAGGTTTATTTATCTTCAATAATCTTAAGAAGTAAAACGAAGCACAAGGATAAATAATATGGCTACCATTATTAACATAAAGTTTTATTAATTAAACTATCAACAACACAAAAAAATGTTTACATAAACGGGGATTAAAAATGGGAGAAACACGTGAATGAAAAGGGTCATGGGAATATCTGACTAATCTGAGGATTAAGATTTGGAGAGATTTAAAACGCTAAACAAAAAAAAAAGGGGGGAGAATGGTTCGTTTAATATTTAAAGCACAGAGTTGCGTTAAATAAAGGTTAAATGATTAAAGGTAATGCTCAGCTTACGTAATTACAAAGTTGTTGTGCAGAGGATGACGATGCGAAGGAATCTTTGGCCCAACTGGCGATTGCCAGCAGAAGGGTTCTTCGAGGGGTTGTCCTTTTGAGAGGGAAGGACTTTCGTCGAGAACTGAGAGCGAAGTGGGACTCGGAAGTACGAGCGATCCTTTTGACAGCAAATTGGAGATGTTCTAGATGAACAATGGAGGTTATTGTTCAAACCAAGCGTTCTCTTGAAGAACGTGAAAAGGGGGGAATTAAATTGTCCGACGTGATGTCTTGGGAACGAGAACCGTTGCTTGAAGAAGGAGCTTAAAGAACAATGGCTGTTCTAACTTTTTTCTCTTTCTAAACAACACAAAAGGTGGGGGGGGGGTGAGAACCGTTTCTTGTCAAACGGGCTCAAAGAACAATGGCTGTTCTAACGTTGTTTTCTTTCTGAACAACAGGGGGGCCTTGTTGACTTGACGTCTTGAAGGGCACGAACCTTAGCCTTAAAGGGATATTGTCCTCTTCTGGAGAATAAGGGGTTTCTTGGCAGAGTTCCAAGGTGCACAAGGGAGACCTCGCGAAGATAATCTGGATCTGCCTTATTTGGAAAAAGCTATGGTATAAATAGCCAGAGCCATCTCCATGGCGTAGGAGATAATTGAGTGGGGGACTTAGGGTGAATGTCTCGGTGGCGCCTGGGAAAATACCTTTTATGCCGATAAACCTAATTCAATCTGGCGAGATCGACGTATGGATGCGAAACGAGGGAGTGAACCTCCTTGATTAAACATTGGGTATGATGGGCGATAACGTGATTCTGCTTCGTCTTGCAGGATACACGTGGGTAAGCATGTGATAGAGGCTGAATTAAAGCGGCCTTAGACCGTTCTATCACACAGATCTAATACACTTAAAAAAGAAAATCAGATTGCTGTGCGAGCTCTCGAAGCTCGATTGGAGATAGAATTTTACCAGCGAAACAATTTTAAGTTAATATCTTTGTCCTTGGCCAGACATCCAATAAACTAATTATTATGCACTGGGACATAAACAACAGGATTATTCTTTACTCACATAAGGTAATGGAGATTAAATACTGGCGACCAGTTAGACTATCCTCGGAGATTTTGTTGCGGAGAGGCGTAGCTCTAGTAGTTGGTTGTTTGCTCCCTAGATGGCGTTCGTCGACCTGTCTTTCGATTTACCGGGGGACAACACAAGGGATCTGGGGTGGGTGGATGCTCAAGCAAAAGCTTCGTCCTTCTTCTTTTCTTCCGAACGAGATGAATTTGTTGTCTTTTTTTTATCTAGTTGGGGTTGTCCAACTCAGATAGAATAAGATTTGGAGGCCTCAAACTGGCTAGCTTGATACTTAATATCTTGGGGCTCGAACGGCGCCGAGCTTCCTTAGTACAATCTTGTTTTGTACAAGGACTGCAAGTTCTCTTTAACTTGGAGAAAACTTTTTACCGGTGATTTTTCTGTTTCTTCTCGAACTCGAAATAATCTTCTCTAAACCGGTGACTTTTTGGTCTCTCCCGTTAGAATTAACAAAATGCCACGTTTCCTCGGGTTAACCTGTTATATCCCCAAATTACTCCTGCAGGGTAATGGGAAGGTGTAAGGGTAAGTCGCAAGGTGAGACCTCAGGTTGGTCTCCAGCGATTGGCGTCTTGTAGCACTGAGAGAGGGTAATACGAGATCAGCAGTTTGCACTTTTGACTGGATTGTTTATAAGTACACCCTCGAAGGGCCTGCCTTTTGAGCTGAGGTAAGGAATCTGTCTCGTAACAATCACCTTTTTGCCCGTTCTCCTATGTTACCGGAGAACATCGGAGGGGCAAAGCTAAACCCAGATGACTTTTGTTATTATTTCCTTGGCATCGATATATATATATATATATATATATATATATATATATATATATATACTAAACTCTTATTTTACCTCTACATTCCTCCACCCTTAAGATGATCCTGGGGGGAGGGAATCGCCTGTGCTCTACGCAAAGAGCCTGACTAAAACATCTTTACAAAAGCTACTCGACCGATAGTGGGAACGCTTCACTCACATCACTCTTATTGATTGAACTATGTCCACCGTGTGCCTAATTAACACTAATCGTACCCGATTCTACGAAATACACACAAAAAACTACAACATTAGGGATACACTTATACGTACAAAATAAAGACTAAAAAAAATTTCTATCTACACACAAAAAAATTACCGTATGTAAACTATATTAACCTTGTATTACATTATGGATAATACTTTCAGTACTCTAGTCGCATACGATGTTTCCCACATCGTGAGTTTTTGACCGGCATTAGCTATGTGAAACAAATTTTTGGTAGCATGGGGTGGTCCCCACGAACGAACGTACTTGCTTTTTGGTTCGGGGTAGCGGCATCTTTATTATGGCGTCTACCCTATTCTGTTGTGTGGATAGACCGTTTTTCCCAATTTTGACTCCTAGCTAAGAGAAGGCCTCATCAGCAAAGTAGTATTCAGAAGTTCTGACCGTGAGAACGCGTTCACAGTGACGCTTTAGGATGGCGCTACAGGCATATAAGTGTCCTTCCCGTGTAGGGGTAGTCACGTACACGTGGTCAGGATAGAAGGATGCCTCCTTCCAACCACCTACACATCTTCTTGCTTCTCCTTCTCTTTTAATGTTTATCTGTCTATTTACTTTTCAGTTTTCTTCTCGAGAATAGGGTTGATCTTCATTAGGGAGAGGAGATTGTTCTTCCCGAAATTCTTCTAGATCTCTTCTTTCATTAAACTCTCTTTAAAACCGTCATTTTCTTGAAAGTAGCTTGGTACTCCCGTTTCAATCAATGCATTTGACCTTGAGTTTTCGGTCACCATCTTTGTCTTCTGAGAATTATTATATTCAGGGTTTTGATCCGGCAGCAATTCTGCACTTTTATTTTGATCTTGTAAAGAATTTTGCGTCAGAACTTTTTCTTGAAAAGTTTCTTTGATTGCCCTGTGATTAGGAGGAACTTGCTTGGTTACCACTTGCTTATTAGGCGTATGTGTAATTCTTCTTATATTTATTCATCTTTCTTCTTCTTCATTCTCCTTCTTCGCTACCTTCCTCTCTGGGGATGGGAGGACCGGCACCACATCCGTCGCTGTATTGACGACTCGTGAACATATCCCTATGTCTACATGTTTCTCGGACGAAAACAAATGTGTCAAGACCGTGTGTCTCTCATTCACGGGCATCCGGGTGACTACTAGTTGAGCTATCGGATTTAGCGAGAGCTGCGCACTGTGACCCAGTAATACAGATCAGAATCTAATAGGCGCTGTTACTACGTCGGTCCAGCCAAAAAAATACTTCGACTGTATGTGGCATCGGACGAGAGTGAACTTTGTGGTTCTACCCAGGAAATCCTGGACGACCACGAACCTCTGGTGCTGGGGGCTGATAGGAAAAAGCAATTTGTTTGATTCAACGATACAGGTAAGCCTCGTATCACGTAACACGTTTCGACTCGGCAAACATTTATGGCCCCAGTCTCAAATTTTAGTCCTTCGTGAGAATTTCTGCTGTATACAAAATTCACCTGTTGTTCAGGAATATTTGATGTGGTCAAAGGAGGGGATGGATTCGAAGGTTGTTCTGATTCCAACGTTGCCGTCAGGTTATGTACTTACTGGTTCGAGGGCGACTTAAGCCTCGAGTTTTGGGGGCAATTATAGCTAAGGTAGCCTTGGGTGCCACAACTATAGCAGGTTATGGGGTTTCTTGTGTTTACGGTGTTCCTGACGAACTTAGGGAAGTTATTTTGCGGGGGTTTCTGGGGATAGCCCCCTTCCTTTAAGAGAAAAGGGTTTCTGATGATACCCACCTTTCTTGGGGGAGGAGGGCTCGTTTTTATTACACTTTCTAGGATATAACCTATGGTTTGACGAATGCAAGTCGGTTTCTGACACACACTCATCGAAGGACTCTGCTCTCCTGTCCTTGACAAAGGCCCTTAATTCTGGAGGCAGCGTGCATAATAGCTGGTCCTTCAGTATGAAGTCGATGAGTAAGTTAAAATCATTTCTCACTCTGGCTGACTCTAACAAAAATTGTAGGTGTCTCCTGAGAATAAAACCAAAGTGTCGGTAGGTTTGTCCGGGCTGAATCCTAGCCTGCCTAAATTTTATCCTATAGTCTTTAGGATTTAGGTTAATGGCTCCCAGTAGTTCTTGTTTTAGGGTAGAATAGTCTATCGTCGTTTCAGACGGTAGAGACACGAATATGTCTCTTACTCGGGTACTGAGTAATGGCAGTAGTCTGGCGATACCGTCTGTCTCGATATTCCAGTGATTCACTTCAAAAAAATTTCGAAGTGCGAGAGGTGCGTATAGGTCGTCTTCGTCCTTGTACGCTGCTAGCTTCATAGTTGGGACCTGCGATGTCCCAGTCCTGGACCCCACAGACTTGACTTCCATTTGGTCTTGCTTAATGCTCTCTTGTATTCTCGTAACTTTTTGTCTCTCTTCTGCTTCCATCTGTATCTTTCTCTCTTCTGCCTCCATCTGTATCTTTCTCTCTTCTGCCTACCTTTGAGCTTCTTCTCTCCTCTTTACCTCTCCGTACTTTATTTATCTTGGACGTATGCAAGGGGTTCTTTGTCCTTTAGTCCCAGGGTTTGACCTTTTTTATCAAATAATTCAAACGAAGACATATTGGCTATGTTCGTCGAAACCTCACCGCTGTAACGAACGTTACGTATGCAACTTGGAGTTCTATAGCCTCTCGTACCCTGATCTTATCTTTTTTTATAACCTCTTTATTTGGATTATTACTATCCAAAAACACGACAGCACACTACACAACACTCATCGTTAAGTTATAAGCCCTACCTTCGTAACTACACTTCACTGAATCTTTAAGACTTGTTTGAAGTCACCTTATTTAAATTTTCCTCGAACGGGTTGGCAAATATTTGTTATAGGTAAGGGATTTTTACTCTAATCTTAAATTTGTGTTCTTCTGACTTAACTGCAATACCCTGACAACACTTAAATATGTCGTTTGTTAGCCGAGATTATATATATATATATATATATATATATTTATTTGTTTTAGTAATTTTTAATATACCAAACAAACTTTGACATGAGGCGTAGGTTCTTGCCTCGGTGATCGCTTGAGGAACGTTCTCTAAGAGTGCTAATCTTTATTTTTATTTTAATGTATGAATAAAAGGGGTTTCTTTCTTGACTTTATCAATTATTGCAACTTTAACTCGTTCGTGGATAATTAAAACAGTGCTTTTACTTGAAAAAAATGCACTTTAATGTACATAAACCCTCTCACTAAATAACATAAAAAAATACAGATCTAATACACTTAAAAAAGAAAATAGGATTACTGGGCGAGCTCTCGAAGCTCGATTCGAGATAGAATTTTACGGGGGAACAATTTGGATTTAATATCTTTGTCCTTTGCTAGACATCCAATAAACTAATTATTATGCACGGGGACATAAACAACAGGATTATTCTTTACTCACATAAGGTAATGGAGATTAAATACTGGCGACCAGTTAGACTATCCTCAGGGATTTTGTTCCGAAGAGGCGTAGCTCGAGTAGTAGGTTGTTTGCTCTCTAGATGGCGCTCGTCGACCTGTCTGTCGATTTGCCGGGGGACGTCTCAAGGGATCTGGGGTGGGTGGATGCTCAAGCAAAAGCTTAGTCCTTCTACTTTTCTTCCGAGCGGGATGAATTTGTTTTATTTTTTTTCTATCTAGTTGGGGTTTGTCCAACTCAGATAGAGTAAGATTTGGAGTACTCTAACTGGCTAGCTTTATGCTTAATATCTTGGGGCTCGAACGGCGCCGAGCTTCCTTAGTACAATCTTGTTTTGTACAAGGACTGTTAGTTCTATTTAACTTGGAGAAAACTTTCTACCGGTCATTTTTCTGTTTCTTCTCGAACTCGAAAAAATCTTCTCTAAACCGCTGACTTTCTGGTCTCTCCCGTTAGAATTAACAAAATGCCACATTTCCTCGGGTCAACCTGTTATATCCCCAAATTACTCCCGCTAGGTAATGGGAAGGTGTAAGGAGGAGTCGCAAGGTGAGACCTCAGGTTGGTCTCCAGCGATTGGCGTCTTGTAGCACTGAAAGAGGTTAATACAAGATCGGCAGTTTGCACTTTTGAATGGATTATTCCTAAGTACACCCTCGAAGGGCCTGCCTTTTAAGCCGAGGTCAGGAATCTGTCGCGTAACATTTACCTTTTTGCCCTTTCTCCTATGTTACCGGAGAACATCAAAGGGGCAACGTAAACCCAGATGGCTTTTGTTATTATTTCCTTGGCCTCGATGTATATATATATATATATATATATATATATATATATATATATATATATATATATATATATATATATATATATATATTTATATATATATATATTTACTAAACTCTTATTGTACCTCTACAGTAACGATTTCTACAGTTTCTGCTAATCATCATGGTTTGAGTTCGCCGCTTCTTATGCTACCGCAAAAACTGCATACGTTTATTCTTCTTTTTCCTTTTCTATGAAAAGCATTTTATTGCACATCACTATTTATGTTCGTCATTGTAGTTCATTTATTGGTTTCATTTACATATTTTCTCTATATGAGATCATGGTCACCGCATTCTAAACACTTTTTCTGGATCTCACTGCAATTTTTTGATGAGCGTTTATTCATTGCATATCATTTGTAGCATATCATGATAGGGTTAATTTTCTCCTATCTGTATTTGATCTGCCAAATTCTTAATGCCAAATCGAAGTAGGCCGCCTTATAATAGTGTCCTTGTCATATTTGTTTCTTTAAATATAATCTTGATTGCCATGGCAATCTTGATTAAACCATGTTTTTCTTCTGTTTCTCTTTTTATATCCTCAAGGGTATTTTTTTATATATGGATCTACAGCGGATTTGAGTTGGTAATACAATCAATTCTTGGGGCCCAATCGGTTCACGGTGAAATTTATTTAATTCAGAACGGGGCTGCTCTGAAATCAAAGCTTCGCTCTCGGTTTCTTTGTGACAAATGACTGCATAACCTGATGCGGTGTCCAATATTCTAATAAGGGCCACTCTTAATTCATCGTAATAACATTTGTATTTTTTAATCCTTGTGGTTTGATGCCTCCCTTGATTACTCACTCAGTCAGGGAGCCTCTTTTTTCCAGTGTGTTCCATTTCCATTGTTGATCCTGGGTCGTTTGTGAAAGGGTGACCCACTCAGCTCTGCTTGTGAGGGTGATGCGCATTACAGGTATTTATCACTACACTTATAGCATTCATATTAACACTAAAATTAAAATTAAAATTAGAGTGAAGGGTATTTTTGTAAAATGAGATTATGATCCTCTTTTTGTAGAGGGCAAGGTAGAAACACAATGTATCTCTAATCATTCTGCCCTAGCCTTAAGGGAAGAAAGTAGTGGATGTGTCTCCGCCTAGCCTACAAGTAAAGAGAGACAGGAGAAATCTCCGCTCCTTCTTATATGCTTGGTTATATCCAGTTAAGAGCGACACGAATAGGAGAAATTCTCCAATCAATCTAATACTCTACTAAATATCATTATAAGCAGCGGAAGTGTGTCATGTTATTTGTACGGTAAATATCTCTCTAGAATACCATCTTCTCGAGCGGAAAATAGAGGTAATTAACCAATTTTCTTTACTTCACCGTGGTTGTTCAGAGAAACAACACCGATGAAAGATAATAACGAACTAAGCTAAAACGAAAGCAATAAGATATGTTACGATGTATGTAAAGAAAGAACAGAAAGAGAGAGAGAGAGAGAGAGAGAGAGATCACGTTGTTGCTTTAACTGTAGGAATTTTGGAAGAATGCTTGAATTATTTTTCGACATTGGCTTCCTCCTGAAAATCATATATACTGCAAAATTAACATTGTTTTTTTTTAGTACAAATCAATAAAAAATAATCATATTTCATACTTATCAGAAGTAGATATTGATTACGTTATGTAAGAAAATTTAGGAATCAACCAAAGATTTACTAATTATATTTATAGATTTCTAACTAAAAATTCGTTAAATTTATCCTGCTTGTTTATGAGTTTGCGTTTTCTGATTCCCCATTTTGTGTTTGTTAAATTTAACCTACTACAGTACGAAAGGTTTCTCATCTAATATTTTAAGTATTAATTTGTGTAGCAAGTAGTTGCATATTTCTTTTTTGGATCCAATATGCAAAATCTAACACATTTTCACATTATTTTCCATCTACCAGTTAACTCAAGATTTAACAGTTGTGTTCGTTTAAACAAAATAGTCTGTTATTTACTTTAAGGTGGGTAAGTCACCAAATAACAAAGGTATAGAAAATGAACGGGCAGCGGTCAGGAGGAGATGAAACAGGGAAGGAGAGAGAGAAGGGAATTAGTTTGTCTAAAATTTAGCTTAGAGATATAGTCAGTAGGATATTCAAACTTCTCGCTAACTGAGACAAGTAGTTAATCTTTATAATCCACCTCCAAGAAAAGTAAAAAGTAGTGAAAGTTTCAGAAATGCTGTGAAATACGGTAATTTCCGGTGTAATCTATGATAATGAACTTGTCATTGACACGGGGAACCGCACTCTGAAATTTTGTGGTCTAAATACTTTTGTTTTTCTTCGGTGGGCGCTGATTCCATTCAAGCAGTAGTCGAAATAAAAGGAAATTGAATTGAGGTGGAATAAGGAACGGACCCTATCCTGAGGATGTTCACAAAGCGGTTTTATCCTGGAGAAAGATATCTTCCATCGTCAGTTCTATTATCTCCGGTTTTGTTATCTTGCAGCCTTGTTCTCACAAATGCAACGCCAAATAGTGTAATGAAATCCGTTCTCACGAGATGGGATCGAAGCAATTGCTTTCAGGAGTATATAAATTGCTTCCAATCTTCCTTGATTATTAACCTATATGGCGAAACAAATAACAAGGAATTTTGCGAACACACTGCTTGCCCGAGGTCCATATTGGTTATCTATCGAGGCCTAAATGTTGGGCAGTTTTAAAGGACTATTGATTCTACATTTTTCCCATCTAAGGAACTCAAGCTGATTATGAACTGACAAATTCCATATGAGGTTTGAACCCTTAGCTTAAAACCTAGCATCAGATAAAGGTAATTTTTTTATAATCTGTTTGAAAAGTTGATTTATCAAAGAATTCATTAAATAGGGAGTTGATAGCCTTTTAGACGCTTCATTGATTTTTGGCAAATGCTATAGATATTTCGTATTCAAAAGTGTAAAAATGGTTGTCTTTAAATTTTTAAATCATTTATTTTTATATTAAATTTTTTTTTATTTTTCGTTAATAAGATTTCTTCTGAGGTTTTGCAAATATTGTCCAAGTTTGCCTATGTGAATGCTGCGTCAAGAAGGCGTGTCGTGGAATGGCCAGACTATATATTTATATATACGTGGGTACTTTTTCGCTTGGGCCCAAAGTTGGTTGAAGACTGATAGTGAAAGGAAAAATTGTTAGGAATCCAGGGAACATGGTTTATTTGTACCATGCGGGGTCCTTTAAAACAAATATTTCAGAGTGCAAGTTGTTCAAAGATTAACAGGTAGCTGGTAAGCGCTGGGGCTGCAAAAGAAAGACAATGACGAAAATATAACTTTACTAACATCAAAGGAATATATATATATTTTCATAGAAATTGGGTTTGAATGGAATGGTCGCCCAGATAGGGTTAAAGATCTACACGCGATCAGGTAGGTTAATTAAGGGATTAAGATTAAAGAGGTCAGATACAGTTAGTGATTTAAAGGAGGATTTTAGACTGGGGCGTACACACCCAATAATGGAGCAATTGGATAAGCCAGATTTAAGGTCAATCCGCAGGTGGCAACGGTTACGAATACCTTATGTGGTCGTTGCCAAAAAGGGGCCATTTGGGATACAGTGAAAGCGACGGAAAAAGTTAGTTTACCTCTGGCTTCATACGAGGGAGCACTAGTCGTCTTCGGAGTTAGGAATCTTTGTCAGTCCTTGCCGATTGACTAGGGCAAAGTTCACTGATGTCGAAGCTTGCTGATTGACTAAGGCAAAGTTCACGGATCTATTTAGCCTCCACCTGAATCGAAAACGCCGCTGGGGAGGAGGGGAGGGGGGGGGCGTCCATAGCTCGTTCGTCGAAGTAGGTGGAAGTCTAACAATGCTGCTCTCTAAACTCAGTCGAAGCGTTATATAGGTACCTGGAGAGGAGGCTCGCGCGTTCTTGAGGAAAAGTTGGCGACTCCTTCGGGGAAAGGGGAAATCTTGATAACGCTCGTTGGAATGTCCAACGAATTCCAACTTTGAGCAGAAAGGCCCGAATGCTCGCCGAGAGGTGGCCGCGTGAGGGGGGAGCGTGAACATGGCCCCTGGCCAAATACCACTGGGCAGAGTGATAACAGTGTCAGCGGCCTCCTTCGCTAGGTTCCCATGCTTTCAACAGCTCCATGCGGTGATCTCCGGATCCACGTGGGCACAGGGGGCAAGTGGCCGCCATTTGACCTTATCCTGCTACAAGGCGATACATGCCTTCTATTTTACTTTTACATGACAGATCTGATAAGAGCTCCTGCCTTTCTTATAGATCAGACTTCATCCATCATTAGATTTATTTTTTTAACATGTAAAATAATTAGATTTTTATGGCGCTCGCTACAACGGCTGTTTTCTTAACACATTGTATTGACCAAATATAATTTTCAATGTTTCTCCTGAGTTTATATGATTTGCTAGTGCACTATCTTATTAATGTTCTTGTCTTCTTTATTTTACTATTTCACCAGTTATTTTATATACTGGCTTTTTATCTTTGGGAATACATTTCTTAGTGTCTGGTATAAGTTAAGGAAAAAATATTCCTTAAGGAAATGGATTTCACCTTAATCAGCTAATTTAAAAGTCCTAAACTATTCACAGGAATTATATATAGATAATAGAGAATTATTTGCACCTGAAAACGATGACATCACGAATCAAAAAGTTTTTATTTAATCTATATACAAATTTTATTCCTGGATTTATATTACCTGAAAAATATATTGGGTACACAAAGTGGTTCGCCTTCTGTGGCAACTAAACATATGTCAGAAGCTTGATTATGGAATTTGAAAAATCCTTACCGCCCCTACTAAATGAACGTCCACTTGAACTTTCTAGAAAAGAATAGACAATACAGTAGTATACTTTGATATTTCATGGAATTATTATGAAAGCGGTTTCATAAAATGGTCTTTCTTCCTAAAAAAATTTCAAAGCATTAGCGATATAACCTTCTCCTCCAAACTTTGACTTCAAAGAAAATTTTTAACATCAGTCACTCGCCGTTCTAGTGCGCTCTTTGCCATCCATAATCTTTTTCGCTATTGCAACTCCTCCAAATAATCCTTCTTTTTCCTTTATCTTCCCTCCACCTAGTTCAAGAATTTTCACTGATAAGCAACAATCTCATTTCATTCACTAGTTTACTTTCTTTTACAAACAAAAAGAAAATAAATAAAGTTCTGTGTTTGAACCTTTTGCGTCAGAGTGATTCATAGGACTCCCTCTGATTTTTCATCATATGTAATCTCACTTTCAAGATCTATTTTGTTCTTTCTTATCCACCGTGTTTCGTGGTCAGTTGACTCTAGCTACTAGTTTTTAATACAATTCTAGTGACTTCGTGGATGAAGTACGGGATTTTCACGCCAGATTACTCGAGTTCACTTTCCAGGGAGAGCGGAACCCCCCAAATTTAGTTGCTATGGGAAACTTCTGCCAATCATGACACCAGTCTCGCGCATAACCACAGTAGTTTTAATATTATGCATCTTCATGCCTATGCTCAATTATAATGAGCAATCTCTCTTTCTTGCTCTCTCTCTCAAACTTCTTTTGATGGGCTTAAATTGGCTTAAGTCAATAAATTTTCATCTCAACCGATAATGCCCTCGCAAAGAAAGAGAGCGAGATTAGTAAAGTCAAAGCTAATTATTATGCTCACCAACAAAATTTTGAATATTGCACGGTATTTTAATGTTTTGCTATATATTAGTAGAGAGCTTAAAGTTATTTAAGTAAATAGTATATTAATCAATTATATATACATATATATATATATATATATATATATATATATATATATATATATTCACATTAAGATTTAGCTATAACAGGTAGCAAGATCAAACTGAGAGGCAGAAAGAATTAAGAACAAAGCTCAAAGGGTTAAAATGATTAACGGATAAAGCGGTAGTTTAAAGAGGGAGATTAGAAGAGACACGATAAGTAAGCAAATACTTAGGGGGGAGGGGTTAGGAGAGAAGAAGGGAAATGAAATAAAGTCAATACAAAATTAATGCAATAATTGAATTGACGAATCGGGTGCCCATTAAAATGAAAATTGCCAAAAAATATTAGGAACCTAAGTCAAAACTAATTTCTTTAAGAATAATTTTTTTCATAACAACATCAATTTAAAAAAGGAAATGGGAAATGTTAAAGTTATTAAATTGATTTATACATGAACATTCAACAAGGTTTCTTTTAAGTCATTTTAGCGAAAAATAAATTTTGCTCAATTCCAATTAATTAAGTGGTTATTTTCGGACATATGCACAAAAAACGAATGCTACAAAAGTAGCATTCGTTTACATAGTGTTTTGGCTCCCGCCACACCATAGGAATGCCAAATCCTAGTTGTTTTTTTTGCGCCATTTGTCCATTGGCATATATTTTTGACACATGGTTTACAAACATTGTGCGTGGTCCACGGTTTATCCCGATCACCTAATTTAATTTTAAAGTAACCCAGGTATGCTCTTTTCACAAGGATACTAATGGTCATTCGTTGAGTTGGTGCAGTAAAACAACTACATATATAACAAAGAGTCCTTGGAATTCAATGCCCCAATACACACCTCTTATGTGGTTAAGAATTTGTATGAAGAGCAAAGGAGTGAATTACAACACATGGAACGGCCCCCACAATCTCCAGATCTTAACATTATTCAGCATTTGCGGTGCATCTTGAGGCAGCAACTTAGAAGTCATTACCCTCCACCGTCATGTCTGAAAAAATGGAGCAGGTATTGCAAGAAAAATGGCTCAAGATTCCTCTTAATGAAGTCAGAAAGACGTATGCATCAATTCCAAGACGCATTGACGATGTTCGGAAAGCAAAAGGAGGACAAACTCCGTATTAAATAAATGATCATTGAATTTAACACGTTCCCATTATTTTGTTCAACCCCTGTAAATATATATATATATATATATATATATATATATATATATATATATATATATATATATATATATATATATATATATATATATATATGTATATATATATATATATTTATATTTATATATATTGAGACATATATAAATGATTAATACCATCTGTGGCATTTATTGCATCTTATTTTTCTTCTGCATGCCATCAATTTATTTAGCTGACAAAGTTTAATCTTTGGTTCCTGATTACGTCTTAACTTTTTATCGGCGTTGTGTTAATAGATATATTTATTATTTGATTTAGTTCTTGTTTTCATTGGAATTTAGATATACCAAATTTCATTGTCACGGCAACAGTGAAGTCTTGTAGGTGGCAAGATATTATTAGGTGGAATTTACGATGTGCCACGTGCCCTATCATGCAGAAACTTCAATATTTTGTCTTCTGAGAAATCAACATAGAGTATATCATGAAAATCAATTCATTTTCATGAATATAGTTATTATAATATTATTTTAAATATGATCTTGAATAACATATAGAATATTACCATCCTTTGGGCTTATGCTGAAGCATTCTATCACAAGTCTAGTCGATTTATTGACGCATTTCTACGTTCTTTTTCGAATTTTTCAATCGTTTTCTTCCATATTTTTTTAATTAATCGCAAATTATTGAAACATGTATTTATTACTGATGTAAGTCTGTAAGAAAGGAAAGAAATTATATAAAATATGATTTGCTACCTGACGCTGCCAATAACTAAATAGCAAATGAGAGATGTGACTTTCCATGATTTTATGAGAAACAATCATTTTTATGTCATTTAAATCCAGATCGATGTAATTTCAACATTTATGGCAATTGTAATCGACTGCAATTAAATATATCCTAGATAGAAATAAATCATTCGAGAGTAAACATTGAATTAAATTACCAAAATAACGAGAAAGTAAATACAGTCAAATAAGAATGGTTGAGAAGGTTAAGTACGCCAAAACAAAATGTTTAAAAAGAGGGAAGATATAACCAAACCCATGGATAGACTTGATGAAGCAAGTTGTCAGATCGAGCATCAGTGTACGATGAACGAGAAAAAATTGAGGAAGTTAAATCTTGTAATTTACAACCTTAAGCATAATAAGATTGCACGTAAACGAAATGACACATTACTTTTATCAGAGATGCAAACTTCTGAGTCACCATGGGTATAGCAGACAGGAATAACTTAGATCTGATGTTTGCAGAGAGTAAATTCCATTAGTAGTTAGTAGCAATATGTCAAGAAGGAAAATAGTTGCTCATAACCAAGGCAAATGATTCTTTTCTCTATTCTCACAAAAGTGATGCCTGGAGTTTAGTGACAAATAAGGCGCGAGAGGATAGAATAAGAGAACGGACTCCCCCAACAAGGAGGCAAGAAATACCTATCCAAGAATGGGAATCGACTTCTGCAATACGATCTGAGAGTGGCAGGAAATTGGCGGCTATAAGTCGGAATATTTATTCAAGGCAGCAAGGGTTCACCATCTGGTTGGGCAAACAATGGCTGTCTATATCTTTATAAGACGCGATGTTTTTTGCAAAAAGTGTGCCTTGAATTCTAACCTCAGGATGAAAAGGCTTCGCTTTATAGAGAGAGCTAGACCCAGGAGGTGCTTAGGTCGATGCCATTGCAAATGCAGAGAATCCCGAGGTTAATCCTTTGTTTACCCAATTATATATATATATATATTAGGGTGGTCCAAAAATATTTTCAAAAAATTGAAATTAGTTGGAAATGTTCTCCACATGGCTAAAATTATTCTATAAGATTTTAAAAGAGTTGATGCAAAATATTGACTAAATTGGTGAATATTTAGAGGTCGCTTTGTTTCTCTATATTTTAAAATTTCAGTCAAAATATTAGAACATTTTAATAGTAGGCATTTATTGGTTATTACTTATATTCACAGGAGCTGCCAAGTGTAGGCCATGAATGGTCTTTTGCAGTCTCCTTCTTTTCTTATGTTCTTATGTTCTTATATACTATCATATATTTGTCATTGATAACTCATTCCTTATGAATTACAATAATTCGAAAAAAAATCAAGATATTGCATTATCTGAAAAGTGGAATGACATTTACATACTTGGCTTATGATGCAATAATAATTGTTGTTTTAGCTTGTTGATTTCTGAGCCCATTTGTAAAGTGATGACGCAATAACGCCCCCTCGTTTCAAATGGTAATGCAATCGCATTACTTCCTATATAAGTCAGTGAAGATTGATTAATTGTTCATTTGTAGTTTGAAGTTTAACAGTTGACGTAATACAAGGGAATACAAGTGCTGGTTAATGCAAGTATATTTTTTATTATTTATGTAAGTAATATACTTTGTTTATTGACTGCATAGATAATTTTCAGTGTTATCAATATCATACTTACTTAAAGAATATTAGAATTATATGTTAACACACTTTATGTTCATATTTTGATTCACAGTATATATATTTATATATATATATATATATATATATATATATATATAATTTTAATTAAGCATGACTGCCGTAATTTTTTTACAAACACAGGAGCCTATTTATTTATGTCAAATGAAAGCTTATTCTTTCATGAATATTGAATATTTACATATTTAAGATTATAAAAAAAATATCTTCTAAGTATAACTAAATGGAAGGGAACCGTGAGCTCACTCAATTACAATAAATTTTTATTTCTGTTGTTTCAGATTATGGCTGGAAGTACTCGTTCATCTGCGGCAGTCTGGCTTTTAGGACATCCTAATAGTAAACTTTCATATGCAAGACTACCAGCATGTGGTGATGTGCTTCGTGTTGTTAAGTCCCACCATCAAGTGGAGTCAATGACTTTGACACAAATTTACAACCTCGCTTGCAAAAAAGTCATGAAAGTATGGGAAAGAGCCCGAATTTCCACACAGCGAATAGACTATTGTGTTAGGAAATTCTCAAGGTTGTATGGAGAAAACCTTTCTTTGAGGAAGAACCGCAAAACCGAACACTACTCATGCAGAATTAATGAGGGTAGGTTCGAATCTACTCTTTCAAAACATTTTGACATAGCCTCCAAAAATGCTTTAAATGTGGTAAAAAATGAAGAAGACCAACAATTTCTGCTGATGCAGAGAGGACATTTTCTCCTGCAGTATGTCGTGCCGTGATAACATTACTTCAGCCAAAGAATCCCGCAAAAGATATCGACATGAGAAGTCTTTACAATACAAATAAAAAGTATATGCTTCTAAAAATCAAGCAGAGGCTGCTGCTCATGCAGATTTCGAGTCATAATCATCTGAAGGAGAAAGTTTAATTGCGGCCGACAAAAAGTTTTGTCCACCTTCTTCAACTAGAAAAAAGAAAGCACAATGTAGTCCTTCAAATTCAAAAAATATCTTTACAAATTCTTGTGTGGCTGCTGTTCTTGATCGTGCAAATATTATGGATAGAAAAACAACAATGGTTGATGGATCAATAGCACAAGACTTGGGTAAGGATATTGCGGCTATGACACTTTCCATGAGTTCTATACGACGTTCCAGAAAGCAAGTAAGAGAGGCAACATACAATGAAGACGAAGCTTCATTGTCTGTTGAAGGACATATCCTACTTTACTGGGGTGGAAAATACTACCTGCTCTTGATGGGGCAAAGGAAACAGTAGAACGAATTGCAATAATAGTTTCTGTAAATAGAATGTAAAACCTTCTTGGTATGCCAAAAATAACACGAGCAACATAAGAACGACAGGCTATGGCATGCACTTCATCAATTAATGACTGGAATCTTCGTGACGAAGTTCAAGGTCTTGTATTTGACACAACTACATCAAATACAGGCCTACTGAAAGGAGCCTGTACCATAATTGAGAAAGTATCAGGGTGAGAGGTTGTTTGGATTGCATGCCGTCATCATATTTTCGAAATTATGTTGTCATGTGCTAGCAATATTTTACTTGGGCCTACAAGTGGTCCAAAGAGGAGTCTCTTTTGAACGTTTTAAAGAACAATGGTCGTCACTTAAAAAGGATTCTTTTTTAGAGGCGGATAGCAGTTGATTCATCAATCCAGTAATGCATAATCTTCGAGGAAAAATGGTCCCATATTTTCAGGAAGCTTATAAAATCACGTCAGTTGCGTGACGATTATGAAGAATTACTGGGACTCAGTCTCATCTTTCTTGAGCGCATTGATAAGCCAGAAGTTTAATCAAGAGCCCCAGGAGAGACTCTTTATGCACGCTGGATGGCTAAGGCTATATATGTCCTAAAAATATACTTGTTTAAGCATCAACTGAAACTAACCGAACGTGAAAAGGCCAATATTACAGAGTGCTCTCTTTTTATTGCTTTGGTCTACTCGAGTTTTTGGAATGAATCCCATTTTTGAATTAATGCTCCTTTAAATGACATTCTGCTTCTTAACACTTTGCAAAAGTACCCAAATCAGACAATATCTAAAGAAGCAACCACAGCCCTTCACAGACACCTTTGGTATTTTGGAGAACATCTCGTTGGTCTTGCATTTTTCGATCATAGAATTAATGCTGAGACCAAACAGAAGATGGTCTCTAATCTCCAACGTAATGTAAACACCAAAGTTGTTCTTACAAAAAACATAGAGGATTTGGACTTGCATAAACTGGTTACTCAAAAAACTAAGCTAATCTTTAGTCTCCTAATAAAAGGTGGATACAAGTTTGCGAGGATACATTCCTGAAGACTAACCCAAGTCCTTGTGAAGAGAAGACGTGCTTTCACGAATTTCAACATCCAGCGATTAATTTAATGGTTTTTAACGATCCAGCAGAAAGAGGTATGACACTTATCGAATCGTTTAATGCATCTCTAACAAAAGATGAAGAACAGAAACAGTTGCTTCTCAGACTTGTGGCAAAACATCACAAAAATTTTCCCTCATTCTCAAAAGGATCAATGTTTAATCAGCAATTTTAGTTATAATTTGTGTCAAAAAGAAATCATTTGCCATTTAACTATTTTCTTTTTACTTTAATATAAATATTTTTTAAAAAATTGTCTTTCAAAACCAAGACCTGTTTCAAATAAACTAGTATTTGCAAAGACTGTTCATTTCTATCTAAAATATTAATTTACCAGCAGACGAATTAGTTAAGAGCCATATAGCGACCAGTAAATATTGTTCAATTTTGTTGAAATTGAGTATGTGACCTTCTGTTTAATGTGGTAATACAATCAGGCATGTGGAGATGAAAAACTAAAATAATTTCTTTTGGGGACCAATATATATATATATATATATATATATATATGCGATTATGAAAGCACTTTATTGCCCCATTGATTCTGCATCGGAAACACTGGGGACGCACATCATCCACACTAAGCAAGTGTAGTTTATTTACAAAAAAACAACAAGTAAAAGTACGCTACACATTTCAGTAATCTAGTACGATTTTTGAACTTCTTTAATCATTTAAACAATTTCTCTTTCATTTCAAAATTTTCAGGACACCATTTTATTATTTGGCATTTGAAATTTAAACTCCAATAGATATTAGCGTCTTTCTAGATTTCTGTCAGACATTCTAATGGTTTTCTGTCTTAAAGTTTACTAACATCTTTTCGGTATGTTAGTGTTAAAAAAGTTGGATCTAAATTCCATAGTCCGGTTTACGGAGGTAAACTATCACAAATATGTGGAATTTGTCTCTTTATAGCGCTCTGAATAATTTTAAGCGAGCCATTCTCAAAAGATATCTCTACAAAGCCCACAAAATCTGCTCTGAAGGGGTTTAATGAAATTTTTAAAAAGAATATCCAATTTTGAAACCAGTGACAGATACGCTCCGCTCTTTATATACAGGGTATCCGAGAATTTACTAAACTCAATCTTTCTTCCCAAAGCTTCTGGCGGGAATATTTGTCAACATTTCGTCAAAAGTTATATCACAACAGTTTTCTGCCTAAATTCAATTGACAATGAGTTACCAAATCAAAGATATGATCAAAGTAACATACTTTGAACATCTTCTCAATGCGTTTAATGAAACTGTACTCAGAGCTGTTAATAACTTGTTCCTTTATTTCAGATTAATTATCAAGACAAATTCCAAATTTCGCCTCTAAATTCCAATTTTTATCACAAAGAATCTCTCTTTCTGTGCTTGTGATTCTACATTGTACTTTCACGGCCCAAAGTTTTGAGACAAAGATACATTTTCCTTTTTGCATTTATTTTCAAAATATAAGAGATAGCAGTAAATATTGTAATATTTCAATTATTGCAAGCTTAGTAGAAAGTAGCCATTTCAAAAATTATAAGAACAAAGTGTATTTCATTGCAGAATCCGGATTTGAGCTTTTGTCTTGTTACTCTTGGACAGGGGTTCCAAACTACAGCCTGCGGGCCAGATCTAGGCCTCCAGGTCAGTTCATCCGGCCCGTCACTGACTGTGCCAGCAATGAGCTAAATATAATTATGAGAATATAATTATGAGCATATAACTTGCGCATTGCAAATTGCAACTTTGCATAAAATTATTATTTTTCTAAACCTTTGGGGTAGAATATTCAATGTGTAAAATTCTAAACACTTTTTCCACTTTATTTCTAGGAACTATTTCTTCCCACCCTAAATTTATCCCTGCTCCTATTCCCCCACCTTCTATCTCTACACCCTCCACTCCTTTATCACTCCGCCTATTACCCGACTTCCTACCTCCACCCCTCTGGCTGGTAGAAAAGTTGAGAATACTGCTTTCATTACGAGAGTTATTCTTACTATCGGTCAGGAGAAATAATTAACATTTTTATTTACCCTTTTGATCGTTTCTACAGAGCTATTTAACTGAGGTTTCGATTAATTTTTTGAAAAATTAGAGATCCAATGTTAAAATTTAATTAACTATAAGTCCGTCGAGGAAGGTTCTGGTGTGGCAAATTAGGAATAAGTTGCAAGATTTAAAACTCCTAGGTGATCTGTTTATATACTGCATTATACTTCATTCGTGGTCATGCACTTCATCACCAGCAGTTTCAATCTTTTCTTAAGGAAATTGATTCTGAATTCTGTGACTTGCTTCATCACACAGCAGTGACGTGGCATTATACATTAGCAAGCACTCTGTGGAAAAGACTTAGATATTTCTTGCGTACTAAAACTAGTCGTTTCTACATTGAAATTCATTCGTGGTCATGGACTTCATCACCAGCAGTTCCAAACTTTTCTTCAAGAAATTGATTCTGAATTTTGTGACTTACCTTATCACACATCAGTTAGTTGGCTCAGCTGCGGTAAAGTCCAGTTTCGTTTTTATAAGCTCCAAAGAGAAATAGATATTTTTCCCACCGAAAAGGATAGAGCTGATCCACTACTGTCATATCGTAGCTGGCTGTCAAAGTTGTCATTTTTGGTGGACATCACATCCCACATAAATGAATTGAACTTGAAACTTAAAGGAAAGGATTATTCATGATTTAAATAAACATTTTTTGGAGAGATTTTCAGATCTCTACAGAATTGAGAGTGACATTCTTTTTTTTCTAGAACCCGTTTGATTGCAAAAATAATGACCTGCAAGTCGAACTACAGTTGGAGCTCATTGATTTGCAAGCAAATGATTTGTTGGAAGAGAAATACAGAGAAGCAAAACTGGTGGAATTTTATCGCTGCTTAACTGATGATGAGTTTTCAAAGTGGAAGAAATTTGCCTCTAGTATGGCATCAATGTTTGGAAAAACTTATATACAGTATGTGAGCAAACTGTTTCAAAAATGGAGTATGTGAAGTCAGCACATCGAACGAGGCTGGCTGATGAACATTTGAAAGCAATTTTCTTGATTGGATGCAGTAATTACAAGGCAAATATTGATGATAACTTAAAAGCTAAACGCTAGTTTCTCAAATCTCACTAACCTTTTCCCCTGCTTAGTATGTGAGACTCCGATATGTACGCACTGGTGTGATAATACTATCTTATTGCTAACGACGGCTTCATTGATATCTTTTTGGTAAATAAATGTTTATTGTCTCTATTTTTTGTGCATTTTGTGTATTGGGAAATAAATAGGTTTGTTGTCTTTATTTTTTCTGTTGTATTCACTATAGTATATTGAACAAAATGGTTATGCAGCCCGCGCTCGTTATTCTCTTAGTTATCTGGTCCACTGTGGAAAAGATTTGGTGACCTCTGCTCTAGGAGGTCAGCTTCAGTCCTTGGAGCTTTGTTATTCGATCCAAAGAGTAAAATAATGAATACTGTATAGGTTAAATGAAGGCTGTTGTGTAACTATAATCAATTTGTAATATATTTTTAAAATAAATGTTTATATCGTTTTAAATTCTTGAAATGGTTCTCTTCAAAGAAAGTCGTGCATTAAAATGGCTTGAAATGCGAGAGGATAGTTGCTAATGGTATTGCATCACGGAGTACCATGTTTACGATTAATAATGAAATTATAAAAACTGGTACAGTACAATGAACAAGTCTTCGGAGTCCCAAGAGCTTTAACTGAAGGCTTCACCATTTCGGTGAGCAAAGCTTGGCTGTCTGTGACTTTATTAGATGCGGAGTGATTTGCAGAAAGTGTGCCCTAAATTTTAACAGAATGAAGAAAAGGCTTATCTCTAGATAGAGAGTTAGATCCATTAAGAGGCTAAGATTTATGCCATTGAGAAGGTCGAGGTACAACCACTCTATACTATACACTACTCCTAAATTATGTGGGGGGGGGTGACTTAATCACCTACTGCAACGCGGACCGTTGAAGGACTGTTTGTAGATATCAAAATAAGAATAATAACAGGCAAAGGGGAATTATTTAAATTGAAAGATTCTCATTATAATTATTATGAAAAAGACTTCTCAAATGGAATTAATTGATTAATGTAACTAGGCTCAGATCAAAAGGGGAACTTGACAATACTAATAATGGAGGCGGTTTCAGTCTTATGGGTCGATGACTTCGAGGAAGGTCCTTCTTGCGATGAGGCGAGTGGGGAACGATCCGAATGAAGCAGGTTGGGCACGATCCAAAATAAACTTCCGATAAAGATAGCCAAACTTTAAAGATGACGTTCGACGGGGAATGTGGGAATTCTCGTAATTCCACGGAAAGAGGAATCTTGTTTTCCTCAAAGATAATCGATGGAGATTTTCTTTGGTTCGACTAAACGAAGGGAGACTGTTGCGCAAATTCAAAGGCTTGCCATTAATAGAAGCTAACAATTGACTTGGGTAGAATCACAGCTGAAGAAGGCTTCATCTCTGAAGAAAGCTCACGGGACAGACGATAAGGACAGCCTTTAGGTGCGGGCTGGACTCAGTGAACTACAAAATAGCCCAAGTATTTGTATGCCCGTTCTGAGGGAAAAGAAGGAGGTGGAGAAAGAAGTCGCAAGCTCCAAACATCTTAATCCGCAAACGGAGTCGATTCATCATTTAGCAGCAACATGGGCGACACATAGCGGCTCTCTCACAACTCGTCACGGGGGTGGGGAGCATGGGACGAGTTCGGACGATTGGGGGAAATGACGTCCTCCAGGGCGCGATACCATAGCAAATTCCGGGGGGGGGGAAGGTTGTTCTTTTACCGCGAGTGTACAGAATCTCGTTGTTAATGCCTTGTTTACCCAATTACATATATATATATATATATATATATATATATATATATATATATATATATATATATATATATATATATATATATATATAGGTGGCAAACGAATTGACGGACTCATTAAAAAAAACATGCTAAGATGTTAAAATTCACATTGGTTATTTTTTGTATTTTTTTAGGGGGGGAGGGGTGCAAAAATAAAATCCACTGTCGATTATTTTCCTTCCTATTTTTTTAGAAATTCTTTCGTTAGTTTAGTTTGTTTTTCCTCCATATTTCTAATGTAAATAATTAATCTCAAATTTAATATTCCTTTTTCACAATTTTATTACATGTGTTTACTTTTTATGTATACATTTAACTTGGTATTTTGTATTCTTTCTCTAGCACTGATGATGGGATTAGGTATAATCCTGAAACGTTGGAAATAATTGTTACCAGGCATCTACGGCTCTGTCCTGGTTATCCTTTATATATATATATATATATATATATATATATATATATATATATATATATATATATAGACAAAGGAGCAAATGCAAGTTCTGCGGGTGATAACAACCACCACAGGGCTTTTGCCATATTTATTTTCTGCCTTTCAAAAATTGTGAGCGGGTAAGAAGATGTGGTATAGAAATTCCTTGGAGGTTCCTAGCTTAGAGAGATACTGGGTTTGATGAGGTAACGCTTTGGGCGAAGTAAAGTCACTGTGCCTGGTAGCTTAGCGGTAGAGAATCTGACCGGCAAACAGCAGACCCGGGTTCGAGTCCCGGCCAAGAATTTCAAACTTTTTTCCCCTGGCGTTATCTCGTGTCTTCTCGGTAAAGGATTGCATTCATTGTGCCGCTCTCTGCTCTCTTTGATTCTAGTCTTCTTCTAATGTCCCGTTCTCTTACCTCTAAAAAACTCCTGTTTCTTGTCTCATTGCTCATTCGCGCCCAATTTCTCTTTCTTGTACTATATTTATATATATATATATATATATATACACACTCTCTTGCAACATTGATTCTGCCTCGCGAACGCTCGGGACGCACATCATCCACACTAAGCAAGTGTAGCTTATTTTTTTAAAAAAGTTACACATTTCTGTAATCTAGTACGATTTTTAACTTTTGAGTAATTAGGAGTACCAGTTCCCCCCCCCCTCCCCCATTTTTCTTACTGAGAGACAGTTCGTATTGAAGTTTGCTGTAAACAACAAAATAGCAATAGTTTTTCTAAAGGCATTCATTCATTTTGTCATCCACAATTTTATTTTATATAATAAATTATATATTTTTTTTATCAGAAATAAAGCAAGCGTTTAGTAGAGTTAAATCTAAACGAGAATGATCTTCAAAGTTTTTCAAATTAATGAAAATAAACTTTATCCATAGGAATCGACCCTAAACAAATAAAATTAGATTTTATTTCAACCTAAAAGCATTTACTACACTTTTTCGAACCATAAATTTTAAATCAGTTCTGAAGTCACCATAGATATATATCATCTAGTAATCAAAATAAACTTTTAGGAATAATAGTTTGTTTAACCTATGTAAAAATCACCATTACCAGCCTTTTTCCACCCATTGTCGTTTAAAATCTCAACTTAGTTTTCATCCCACTCGAGGGCTCGAGTTTTTGAGGTTAAATCTGACATTTTGCGAATTTCATCTTTCCTCGTCCTACGAAGCCGACTCCTTGTTTAAGCTTTTACAGGTGTGCCGAAATTTTAAAATATTTTACCTTCAAATTATGATACAAAAATACTGAAACAAAAAGGAACGTTTGATTAGTTCTAGTAATTTTGTTATTGATAAATATTTTTAGTCTCATTTTTTTAGTACCAAAGTGCTATCTATGCTAAATGAGTTTAAATTAAAATGTAGGATTATAAAGTACTTTAGGCAAGACTCAACATTCCATGTTCTAATCTAGAGTTCCTTTCAATTGGATAAAATTCACAAAATCTTGATCAACCATTTAATTCAAATTATTTAATTTTATTCAATTTTGCTTCCACTTCTCTCGAACTAAAATTCAGCGATTCTTTATTCACCAAAAATTAAAATCTAATCAACTTAATGATTACTCCTGCTTCAATACATTGGTTATGATATATGAAATTATTTTGAGAACTAAACAATTTTCAGCAACAAAATCTTCAATAATGCAATCGACTATAATTGTTAGTTGTCTTTTTACCTCAAAAAATAAAAGTTATTCTACTTTTAATTTATATTTTCTTTATTTTTATTTGCATATCTTTTCTCTTTTGTATAAAAATTTTACTTCTTAAGGATTAAAAATATGATTCCCATATTTTTCAAAATGAAATTGTAAATATTGACTGAATTTTTCGTCACAAGCGACTCTATATCTCACTATGTCGGTCATCGGTCGATTGGTCGGTCGGTCGGTCCCAGGTTTGCTTTTATTTTTGTTTTTGTAATAACATTGTATCTATCCGGCAGATTCTAATCAATTTGAAACCCTCATGTTGCTTTACATTTTCTTTCGAATTATATAATTCCCAAAGTCCTCCCAAGTTTATCCCAGGATTTTGGGGGCCAATAACATCACAACTATTCGGCCGATTCTAAAGAAATTTAAAACCATAATGTTGTTTTACATTCTCTTTCAAAGATATATTATGCTAGGCTATATGTGCAAGTCTATACAAGAATAGGCTATACTAACCTACTCTAGGGTATACTATGCTATTCCAGGCCATTCTTCCTATGATATACTAGGCTGGGTTATACAAGTGTATGTTATGCTATGCAAGTCTATGCTGGACTATACTACGCTAGACTAGGCTAGTTTATAGTGTACCATGCTAAGCTAGCATAGGCTAAGGTATGCTAGGCTAGGTTATAGTTGGGTGTGCTATGCCAAGATATACCATGCTAGAATAGGATAGCATATAATATGCTAAGTTAGGCTATACTATGCTAGATTAGGGTAAGGTAGGCTAAGGTAGATAGGCTATACTATGCTAGGCTTTGCAAGGCTAGACTAGCCTAGGTTATACGAGGATAGGATAGTCTCTACTTTGATAAACAATTAGAAACTATACTAAGTTAGGATATGCTATACTATACAATTCTAGGCTAGGCTATACTATGATAAGCTATACTCTGGTAAGCTTTACGATCCAATACATATATGCTCATCTGTACTAGACTTTGTTAGACTGGGACTTGATATGGTTTCTAGGATAGGACAGACCATACTATACATTCTCTGTTAGGCGAAATTAGTCTAGGCTAAGTCATACTATGGCAGGCTAAGCTCTGCTATGTTAGGTTAGGCTATATTATGCTAGATACGCTAGAGTATAGTATGGTAAGTTCTACTCTTATAGGTAATCCTAGGCTTTTTCACCTTTCTAATTTTATAAATGAGGTGTGACAAAATGTTAAGGCCAGCCATTTTAATTAATATATAATATATATATATATATATATATATATATATATATATATATATATATATATATATATATATATATATATATATATATATATATATATATATATATATATATGTTTATATGTAATATATATATATATATATATATATATATATATATATATATATATATATATATTATATATTTATATATTAATATAATTTAGTTCTGGTTCTAATAAACTATTCGGAATTTGTGACTTTTTAGTCGTAGGCGACTCTACATCAAACGATGGTGGTTGGTAGGTCCTCATTTTGCTTTTTAAAAAATAATACTGTAAAAATTCGGCCAATTCTAACGACATTTAAAACCCTTATGTTGTTTTCAATCTGTTTCGAATGATATAATTGAAAAGTCCTACTAAGGTCAGCCTAGAAATTATATTGTTTTGGCAATAACATCATAACTATTCGGCGGATTCTGACGAAATTTGAAACCCTCATGTTGTTTTACATCCTCTTTAGAATGATAGAATTGCCAAGGTCCTCTCAAAGTTACTGCGGAAATTATTAAAAGTCGTAAAGACATAAATCAGAATAATTGAGGGCAGGCGACTTTTATGTCAGCAGACCTTGTTGTAATTACATAGGGTAACAAAATTTTACAAAACTTTTTTTCTCTTATGATTTTGAGTGTTTGTAATATTAACTTTGCGCTGATTCCAAATATGTCCTTATCCTTTCTCTACCGTCGACCGTTTGAAAAATATAACAGATTATGCTAATATAAAGAAATGAATGGGGTACGGCTAAAGCACACTTACATTTCTCGCTATTTTGTTTATTTTCTTTTTCAGGTTTATATGATAATTATTGACTTCCTTGATTATGGCTAGAAGAGAATGCAGAAATTCACCAGATTCGTCCTGTTTTGTGTGTGCTTTATATGTTGAACCTAAGCATGTATGACATAAAATTGTGAAAGGTGCAAAGTACTGGATTGCTTATAGACTTTACATTGGATTGAGTATGGGTGACCCCCCAAAAACATGGGCCGCTCATGTGATATGTGGAAGTTGTCGATCAAATTTAGATGGATGTCTGAGAAGTGCAAGAAAAGCAATGCCATATGCTTTGCGGAGAGTTTGGCAAGAGCCAAAAAATCATCATCATGATTGCATTTTTGCATGATTGACAAATCAAAGTACAGAAAAGTTAGGAAAAAAAATCCCTTCCATATCCCAATAATTCATCCTCTATTGCACCTGTGCCACATGATGATACCTTATTGGTCCCACGGCCGCCAGAAAATGTAAGTAAATCCTATCAAATTGTAAGCTATATTCTTTGTAACAAAATCAATACTGAAATATTCAAAATATTTAGCTAATATTTCTCGTAATGTGATTACACATGCAACCCATATTTTTGCTCCAGCTATTAAAGGCATCTCTTTGAATATATTTTTTCAGGTAGAGGGTATGATGAAGGTCTCATCAGGCAAGGCGGAAGGTTGTGACAATGAAGAAATGGATAAAGTGTTTGAGCCAAGTATGAGTACCCGCCCACACTTTCCAAATCATCATGAACTGGATGATTCATTAAGGACTTGGGTCTCACTAAGTCAGGAGCTGAGCTTTTGTAATCCAGACTTAATGAATGGAATCGGTTGGGAGAGGACTGCAGATCAACACTATACAGGAAGCGCCATAAGGAATTCGAAGTATACTTTGATATAAGTGAGCCCCGTAAGGGGCGCGGTGATTTGCCATCCTGGCCGCCGTGCTGACGGGATCAAGCGCTCCGTCCAGCCCCAGCTTAGCCTCTCTTCCTTCCTTCAGATAGCCTGTATTTCTCTCCTACCTCGTCGCTTTTCATGCAAACTCTCCCACAACTTTCTCTGGTCAGCCTCTAATTTCACAGGGTAGATGCTGACCTTCCTCTCAGCCAACCGTCCCGCATCGGGCCTGAGGGGGAAGGGGACAATGTTCCCTAACCCCTGAGCTCCGGTCTGGGGTGTCTGGTTTTTAACAACCTGCTTTATCCCCACCCATACCTTCCTCACATCCCTTTTCCTCTCCTCTTCACATTCTATCAATTTTACGCCGTGTCCAAGGTGGAGCAGCCATGCCGATGGACTGCCAGGCCACCAGGTGGGAGGGGTGGTCTTAAATGGCAGCGCCTGGCTCTGCCGAGCTTTTAAGCACCTCTTGCAGTGCGGGCTACTGCGAGAGGTGATGCGCGATTGCATCCTGTGTTAAAAAGAGGGTCACCATGCCCAATGATGAGTATAAAAAAAACCCAACCCCCAACTTCCCCTATAACATCGACGGAGCCGCCCTTGGGCAGCTCCAGCAAAAAATCAAAAAATGGAGGCCCTTCCCCTTGTGCTTGCTCAGGAGACCCTCCATATATCTCTAACCGGAGAGGAGGCTTACTCCTCTCCTTCGCTTACGGGTGTAGGGGACTCCCCCTCACCCTCTTCTCTGGAGTTGCTTTCGGGCGGCTCCCTTTTACCAGCGGCAGTCCCGTGTGTTCTTTCCAAGGATACTGCCAAGAAAGCTAGCAGGTAGCCCTTAGCCAGCCGCTCCACTGTAAAGCGGCTCGGTAGGGCGAAGCCCTAGGGGGGAGAGATAAACCAGGCCCCTTCGGTCGCTTTCCTCAAAAGACCTGCTGGCAAGAATATTGAACCTTGCCTGGGGTCAAGGCCCATGCCTCCCCAAAGAAGACTAGTGAAGATACTGTCAACGGAACCTGCGATGTCTTGGGGGGGGGATGGCCAACTGGAGGTCCCCCCTTAAAAAGACATGGTCCTTGAGGAAACCCAGCCTCAGACGGTAGGGCCTTCCATGGGGGGAAATCCTGGCTCGGCGCCAAGCACCGAACCTGAATCCGCCCCGATGCAAGGTCCTCCTCAAACGGCTGTGGTTTCCGAAACAGTACAAGGAGGGGAGGAATCTCATCCGACCGGTGCCCCCACAACTATCAGGATCTTCTCCATTTCGGGGAATGACCTGGCTGAGGCCGGCCGATCTGGCATGGGGGCTTGTTCCGTCGGAGGTGTGAAGCGGGTTCATTCCCCGCCATCCTCTCCAAAAAAGAAAAAGAAAAAGACTAAAAAGACAAAAAAGACTCGTAGCTCCTCTCCATCCGCAGGGGCTGCGGGGGCGGATGGGTGTGCTGCCACTCTGGCAAGCGACCAAGCCAAGATCGGCACATCCGCTTCCTCTGCCCCACGGTTGCGGAGCCCCTGACTAAGAACAAAAGTGCACAGGGCGGAGCCTCGATGACATCAAGGCCCCTTATTCAGAGGTTACCTGGCGTTTTCGAGCCCGCTGTCTTCAAATGCTTCCTCGTTATTCGCTCTACTGATGGCACCATGTTGTCCAAGGGCAACATGATCCATCAAAGGAGAGGATAAGCTAGTGCAATTTGTAGAGAGCCGAAGGTGACCCGTTTCTCACGGGAGCATTCTGGCGAATACGGCGAATCCAGCCGAGGCGGCCAAAATAAGTGCTCTTCGGACACTTCATGGCACCCCGGTGAGTGTGACGCCGCACTCTACCATGAACTTTGTAAAAGGAGTAGTTTATGCGAGGGAACTCGTTGACTACTCCATTGAGGACATCATCCTATAGCTGGCCGACCATGGGGTGGTCAAAGTCGAACGTGTGATGAGAAAACAGGGAGGGGCCTCGAGATCCACCCCTACACTTTTCTTTACGTTCGACTGTGACAAGCTCCCTGAGTCGGTGCGTGCCGGTTGGTACCGTTACCGCGTGAAGGCATTCGTGCCACTGCCGCAGCGGTGCTATTACTGTCACTGTTTCGGCCATACGTATCGCTCATTTCGACGTGCAAAGTCGGGGTCACCCGAAGTCTGTGTAAATTGCTCCAAGGTCGCACACGATAAGTCCAAATCATGTGTGGCCAAGTGTGTCAATTGCGGAGAGCCACACCCTGCTTGTTTGAAGCAATGTGGTGCATATCTTCTTGAGGAAGAAATCCTGGCCATTCAGGCCCAGGATCGACTCTCATTCCGCGAGGCTAAGGACTTGGTCCTGGCGCGCCCGGCTCTGCCTGGGACGTCATATGCCTCAATGGTAAGAAAGGCACCCTCAGCTCCTGGTCCATCCAGGTCAACGAGCACGGTTGTTTCTGCGCGTATTCGGAGCCCTTCTGCGGGCTCTACCCAACCGGGCGCCTCTCTGGTAAAGCTGGTGGCAAAAAAGCTTCCTACCCAGCCCCGGCTAAAACCAGGGCTCTCCCCTCTTCCCCCAGCCTGACCGTTTCCCGTAAGGCGTAACGGCCACGCGCCTCCACCGAGTCGTTAGACTCACAGGAGGCAACACTCCTGAAGATGGTCTCTATGCCATCTTTCGGGGTTCCTAAAGCTGTCCCCCGAAAGGAGGAAAGCAACAAAGGAGCTTCGGCTCCTTCGCCCACGCCCCGAGATGTGGCAAGTGGCTCGGAGACGGGGGTTCCTCGAAAAGAAGGCTCTTCGCCTCCGAAGCCGCAACGCCCGCCTAAGGTTTCTAGGCGGAGGGAGGAAAAGACTCACATGGCGAGCCCAACCTCCCCCAATAAGTCCTCGAAGGCGACAGCGCCTTTAGCGCTTTGTCCGGCCAACAGTGCCCGGGGTTCTTCCCCCGGGAAGCGTATGGCCGTTCCCGTGAGGGTCTTTAATTCGAGGAGGGCCCGCGCATCTCCTCCGAGCTAGGTCTGGAGGCCATATTCCTTCAAGATAATTGCCGTGGACCCAGGGCTAACTGGGAGGAGCTGCGGAGGCTCGTCTCGTCCCGCTCCCCGTTAGCTATCTTTTTGCAAGAGACCATGCTAGGCGCGTGCCCCCTGCCCACCCTCCCGGGGTATAAGGGTCTTTCGACCCCACCACCGCGGGATGGCCGGGCTTGGGGATGCGCGCTTTACACCCGGCATGATGTCTCCGTTCTTCCTTTCTCTTGAGATACCCCCTTCCAGGCAGTGGCTGTGCAGCTGCACTTGAATGGGAGGTATACTATCATTTCTGCGCACATTCCACCGTCAGCTGACTTCGACTTGAGGGACTTCCACCACGTCGTGGCACGGTTGCCGAGCCCCTATCTCTTGCTTGGAGATCTGAACGGCAGGCATCCTCTCTGAAGAGATTACTCCATAAATCTCAGGGGACAAGTCCTTGCCAATCTGATAGAAGAGCTTGAGATGGGTGTCCTAAAAGTGGATGAGTTTACGCATCACTGTCCAAGAACCGCTTCATTTTCTTGCCTTGAACTATCTTTGTGCTCTTCGGATGCACAGCCTGATTTTGTTTGGGGGGTGGTCGATGACCTATATGGTAGTGATCACTTTCCCATTCATATATCATTTTCAGGGCAACTTCTGCCTGAGAGACCATCTCGGAGGTGCTTGGCGCGGGTGCGGTGGCCTGCATTTCAGGAAATGACTGAATTCTCTATCTCAGTCGAGGAGTTTAGGTCGGTAGATGAGGCCGTTGAGTTCTTCTCCGGCAACCTCATCGCCGTGGGCCTGACTACTATTCCTAGGACGTCTGGCTGTTTTGCACGCCGACCACTCCCATGGTGGTCGGCCGAGTGTGAGACGGCGCTCAAACAGAAGCGTTATGCCTACATGCGCTATAAGCGCCACCCGGACGATTTCACTGTTGCTGAATTTCGTCGGTCTAGGGCTAGGTTCTGTTATATTTCGAAGCACGCCCGCTGTTCTTCTTGACGGGCATACGTGTCTTTACTTAACGGGAAGACCCCTTTAGCTGAGGTGTGAAAGCGAGTCAAAAGGATTCGGGGCAAGTTCTCAAAGGACCCCCCTCCTGTTCTTCAGGAGAATGGGACCGCAATCTCGGACCCCACATCCGTGGCAGAATCCTTAGTGACTACTTTTTCCGCATTCTCTAGCCGTGATGCTGCTCCGCCAGCATTCAATGCACGTCGTGATGTCGCGGAAGGCCGCCAGCTGGACTTTACCTCCAGAGGTGGAGAACCCTTCAACGACAAGTTTACTGTGAGTGAGTTGCGTTGCGCTCTCGCTTCGTGCGCGCACACCGCCCATGGTCCGGACGATGTCCCGTACGCCATGCTTCGATACCTGGGTGAGCGAGGCATGGCCTTTCTGTTAGATTTGTTCAACAGGATCTGGGTGTAAGGTCTTCTCCCATACTCCCTGCGAATCGCTACTGTGCTCGCCTTTTGCAAACCGGGGAGAGATCACTCTACTTCGACCGGTTTCCGCCCAATCTCTCTAACCTCTTGCGTGTGCAAGTTGATGGATAAATTGATAAATGTTAGATTAGACTTTTTCCTAAACAGCGGAAGGCCATCTGTCTTCCACACAGTGCGGCTTCCGCAAGTTCCACGACACGGTCTTTTTCGATCTGGAGAAGGCCTATGATACCGCATGGCGATACGGTATCATGGAGACTCTCCACACGATGGGGGCGAGGGGACGCCGCTCAATGTTTATATCTAAATTTTGGCTAGGATCGTCGATTACGCGTACGGGTGGGGGAGCCCTCTCCGGCCCAAAGGAGCAGGAGGAGGAGTGTGCCGCAGGGAAGTGTACTCAGTGTCACACTCTTTGCCCTGAGCATCAACGGGATCACCTCGGTGCTGCTGGAAGATGTTCTGGCTACGTTCTACGTGGACGACCTTTCGATCTCTTTTGGCGCGGCTCAGATGCCAACTCTGTAGCGTCGACTCCAACAGGCATTGAACTGCGTCTCTCGCTATGCAGAAGCGCACAGGTTTCGGTTTTCTTTAGCCAAGACTAAGGTGGTGCACTTCTGCCGCCATCCACGGCTTCACCCCGACCCAGATTTGTTTCTTAATAGGGTGCACCTGGATGTGGTTGAGTCGCACCGTTTCCTTGGTCTTGTATACAACGGACGCCTCACCTTGGAGGCTCATATTATTATTATTATTATTATTAAAGTTCCAAGCCACAACCCCAACTGGAAGAGCAAATAGCTATAAGCCCAAGGGCCCCAGCGGGGAAAGAAACCTGGTATGGAAAAAACGAAACAAAGATTAAGAAAAACATAATAAATAAATAGAAAATTAAAAAAAAAAAAAAAAAAAAAATTAAATGCTATAATGTTAAAAATATTATGATATTATATATGTGTGGATAATGAATAAAATATTAAAGTTATAAGTTTCTGTTAATTAAAAATGTATTAGCACCCACTTTAAATTTCTGAAGTTCCAAGGACTCAACAACAACACTAGGAAGTTCATTCCACAGTTTAGTTGTGTTAGGAATGAAACTTCTTGAAAACTGTGTTGTGTTGAATCTCATAGGCGTAAAGGCCCTACTATTGGCATTTAGTACACCTCTGGTAACTCGTTGAGGGGCATATAAATTGGGCAGATCGTGATGCAGTGGATGATCTGCATTGTTAAAAATTTTATATAAGATGCATAAGGAGCTTATTGCTCGCCTGTGCCACAGATCAACTTTGAGGTCAGGAATTAAAAATTTTATTGCTCTCAAATTTTTATCTAATAAATTAAGATAAGAGTTGGCTGCCGAACTCCAAACAGGGGCGCAATATTCAAAACACGGAAGAATAAAAGCATTAAAACAATTTTTAAGAACAGTCTGCTCTCCAAATACTTTGTAAGATTTCCTCAAAATGCCAATTTTTTGAGCAATAGAGGAGGAAATAGATCGAATGTGATTCTCAAAAGTAAACCTAGAGTCAAGCATAACTCCAAGCAACTTAAAAGAATCACATATGGAGATGGGAATGTTATTTATTAAAAGATCTGGATGGGGAGGATCTAGTGTTCTGGATCTGCTAACAATCATACTCTGGGTTTTCTTTGCATTTAACTTCATGCCCCATGAAGTGCACCAAACATTTATCTTAGCCAGATCTCTATTTAAAGACTCTGCAACCGATGCTCTCAACTCAGGAGATGGGACTGGGGCTATTAGAGTAGCATCATCAGCATAGGCTATAAGTCTATTTTCCAGTCCAAACCACATATCATGGGTATATAAAATAAACAGTAGAGGACCAAGAACACTGCCTTGTGGTACACCAGATAGCACCTCTCTCTCATCACTAAAATTATTGTCAACATAAACCTTTTGATGTCGATTTGTTAAAAATTGTTCAATAATATTTAAAAATACACCACCTACTCCCAACTGCTTCAACTTAAATATCAGGGCCTTATGATTGACACGGTCAAATGCGGCACTGAATCCAGGCCAACTAAGCGAACTTCTTGACCAGAGTCTAATGATTTTTGGACAATGGTGGAGACTGTGAGAAGTGCATCACAAGTGCTCAGACCCTTACGAAATCCAAACTGTAAAAAGGGAAACAGACGATTAAGCTCGGCAAATGTACTTAAACGTTTAGCTAGTAAACGTTCAAAAATCTTAGATAGAACAGGAGTTATAGAAATGGGCCTATATTCAGTAGGGTTAAAACTACCACTTGCACTTTTACATAGTGGAGTGATGTTACCAATTCTCCAACATTCGCAAAAACTACCACTCCTCGCCAGCTTCCGAAGAATAACGGAAAGCTTGGGAGCCAAATACTCTGCAGTTTTCTTAAAGAATAAAGGGAATATACCATTTGGGTCAGTACCACCATAAGCGCCTGGGGCGCTGATAGGGCTACTGCCTTACTTTTTCATCGATCATTTGTTCGCTCGAAGCTCGACTACGGATGCGAGTTTTATGCATCCGCAGCCGAGCGTTTATTGCGGAAGGTGGATTCGATCCACCACACCGGCCTTCGCCTTGCGACCGGTGCCTTCCGCACTTCCCCCATTGAGAGCCTGTTGGTCGATGCCTGGGGAGATGCCACTCGCTTTGCCCCGCGTGCAGTGCCTCACCCGCCTGTACATTCGAGCCAGGCGCCTTCCTCAGTCGCCAACAGCTCTCACTGCAACCGCAGCTGATCTCGATGGTGCCTATGCCGCCGAGAGACGCCAGTCATACCCTAAGCCCTTTGGTTTTAGGGCCAGGAAACTCCTTCGAGAGGAAGATATAGCTCTCGGGCCGGTGGCGCCCCTGGTTCGACCTTTTTGGAGCACACATCGTGTCACGCTGGAACCGTGCCAGTGTATACGGATAGCTCTAAGTCCCAAGAGGGGGTCGGCTTCCACGCCGTATCCCCTCTGTTTGAAGTCAGCGGGGCTCTACCAGGCGTTGCGTCTGTTATCGCGGCCGAGTTGGTGGTAATACACCACTCGGTACGGGAGATTACGCGACGTGCCCGGTTTGGAGACCGAATTGTGATCTATAGCGACTCACAAAGCGTCCTGAGTGGTCTCGGGGCATTGGAATCTCCGCATCCCCTGTTCGAGATATCCGTGACGCCACGGTTTTGGCGAGCCGTGCAGATGTCGAGATTACTTTCTGCTGGGTTCCTGGACATGTCGGAATTTCGGGGAATGAGCGCGCCGATGAGGGCGCCAAAGAGTCCACGAGGACTTTGCGACCGGACCAGCGTTTTGCTCTTCCTCACACCGACTACATGGCAGGAATACTTGCAGCTCTTCGGACTGCTTGGCAAAGAAGATGGGAGACGGTCGAAGGGAACTTAAAGTTGCGTGCCATTGCGCTGTGACTGTTCCCATGGACCTATCCCCCAATGTAGCCGCGGCTTCAGGTTGCTCTCCTGCGCCCTATTGCAACGACTGCGTCGTCCCCCAGACTGTTCGGCACATTCTTGTCGAATGTCCCAGTCTGGGTGATCTTCGCGCACGACACCTGTCCCGGTACCGGGATGGGCGGGGTCGCTACCGCCTGTCCCTCGTACTCGGGACGAGTGCGTGCACTTTGACTGGTGGACTTGTTGACTTTTTGGGGGAGGCCGGCCTTCTCCCTTTCATTTAATCAGGTTTAATTGTTGCTGTTGTTTTTTTTATTGTTTTTGCTATTGCTTTGTTATTGTTATTGTTATTTCTTTTTTGTTTGTTTCCTGTTCAATTTTTTAAATTAGCTTTGAACTAGGCTGTTTGTTTACGGCGACTTATGCCTAAGTCGGCAGTCGCCAGATAGCCCCTTAAATAAAAAAAAAAATTGATATAAGTGAGGATCTCTGCTTCTGGAAATATATTAATGGCTTGTTTACAGGGCTGATCATGTTTATTACCACAAGGTTAAGTGCCCCATCGAGATGATTTGCAGCCGGGAAAACTAAATGTTATTAGACAGCCTATTGTTAGGTCTGCCAAAGTTTTGCTTCCTTCACTTCATATGAAGCTCAGTTTAGTCAAACGGTTTTTAAAGCATTAGATCATGGTGGAGGAGCATTTCAAGAGATTCTTCTACTCTTTTCAAAGCTATCAGAAGCTAAAGTTAAGGGTAGTATATTTACTGTACCGCAAGTAAGGAAAATGTTGAAGTCATTACAACTTGAGAATGCAATGAGTGATGTAGAAAGTGAGCGGTGGTGCATTTCGAAATATAGTCAATGGATTTCTTGGTTAAAATAAAGATCCAAACTACAAGCAGCTCTAATGGAGAAAAGATACCAAGGAAGATGGTACACTGCTATGATAAGGGACTATATATGGTCACTGGTATGTAAAGTTCAAGGAGCTTACAGGATGGAAGCACGTTCTTCAGTGCACTTTTAGTAGCTTATCTCTTACAATCGCATTTTCTCATTAGTTCAAAAAGGAATACAAGGACGAAATATTATCAGCTATTACACAGGAGAACAATTTTAATCACATTTTCTATTGAATTAGAATTATCTGCAAATTTAATTCGTCTTTTCATGCTGATTTCAAACATAATAGATTTTTAACTACATGCTATAGTTATTCTGTAATTTCTATTTTTTCGTTTCTCCGAAAACGGCCCTCCGGACGGACGTAGAGGGTGCTTGTAGAAAGCAAATACTTGACAGTTTATAGTAGTAAGATAGTAATAAGTGTTATTGTGCATAATATTGACATTATTGTTTCTTTTTTCAGGTCTCATGTTAGATTGATGGCTTCGTCAAAAGGAAATTGCGTTAATGATCCAGACACCTTTTGCTACCTATGTGGCTGTTCAATGCTAGTTCCTAAAAGGCGCAATATATCAAACTTTGTGATATGCACTTATAAGGCATATTTTGATGTTCCTCCTGTCGATCAAGATAAGAAATGGGTCTCACATGCTAGTTACCATAGTTGTGGGGAACATCTTCGTGAGTGGACGAAAGGAAAGAGAAAGAGTCTTCATTTTGGAATCCCCATGGTGTAGTGTGAGCCAAATGATCATGTATCGGACTGTTATTTATGTCTGGTGAATACTAAAGGAATTGGCCAGAAAAATATGCACAAGATTGACTACCCCAACATTCCCTCGGCCATCCGGCCAGTTCCTCATTCTGAGTCTGTACCAGTTCCAATTTTTAGTGGATATGCTTCCTCCGAGAATGAAAATGATGTACCTGATATGGACCTCTACGGAATGGATTAAGACTCTGCAGATTCATTATCAGATGCTGAACACTCATTAGCTCCTCACTGTTTCAATCAAGAGGATTTGAATGACTTGATACGTGATTTGGCGCTCTCCAAGAAAGCTGCAGAACTTTTAGCCTCCAGATTGAATGAAAGACATATGTTTGAAAGGTCGGTACGGGTATCATATTACCGAACAAGGGAGAGTACATTTGTTAAGTATTTCTCTGAGGACAAACAATTTGTATACTGCCACGATGTTTCTGGTCTGTTTGCCGAGTTGGAACTTGGCACCTATAGCCCTGCTGAGTAGAGACTGTTTTTGGATAGCTCCAAGCGTAGCCTTAAGTGTGTCCTTTTGCATAATGGCAATGACTTTGATGCAGTTCCTCTCGGTCTCTCTGTCCATCTGCAAGAAACTCACGATGATATAAGAATGGTCATGGATTTACTTAAGTACTATAAACACAATTGGATCATATGTGTAGACCTTAAAATGGTCAACTTTCTCCTTGGCCAGTAGAAGGGGTATACAAAGTTTCAATGCTATATCTGTATGTGGGACACTAGAGCCTGTGACAAACACTGGTCCCAAAATGATTGGCCAGTTCGGGAATTTTTGGAAGCAAGAATGTCAAACATTGTTAATGAGCCAATCGTAAGTAGAGAGAAGATCGTTTCCCCTCCACTTCATCTCAAACTGGGGTTTTATGAATCAGTATGCCAAGGCGTTGAACACTGACAATGATTGTTTAGGGTACATAGTGTCGGCGTCCCCTGCTTTGTCATACGAAAAAATGAAAGCAAGAGTATTTGATGGTCCCTAAATTTGAAGACTTGTGAGTGGTTCTAGATTCGTGAACACCATAAATGAATAAGAGAAGGCAGCCTAACCACGAGGATCTGGTTACTAATATGCTTTTAGCATATCGTGATCTGGGATGCAACATGAGTGTTAAGCTGCATTTTCTAAATAGTAACCTCAACCGATTCCCAGAGAACCTGTGAGCCATGAGCGACGAACAAAGAGAACGCTTTCATCAGGATTTGATGGTGATGGAAGAGGCTATCAAGGTCACTGGGATAGATACATGATGGCAGTCTACTGCTGGACGATTAGAAGAGATCAGCCAGAGGAGACTAACAAGAGAAAGAATTACAAACGCAAATATTTGCTCGATTGAAATTAAGAAGAGGTCCTCCATCCTGATGTACGGTCATTAATAAATTAGCATCTATTTGATTACATTATTTGTAATCCTAATGTGTAATTCAAGTTTCTTCTCATATGCAATGAAATGTTTGTGCAAAAAACCTGCTTTACTATAAATAATGCAAAAGGATGATTCAAAATTACTTCAGGGCATAATGATAAGCATGATAAAAGGAAAATTATTGTATAATATTAGTTATTGATATTACGAAAAATCTGTAACATTTAGAGAATCTCATTTCTGATTTGAATTAAGTATGCTCGAATTAGGTAGGAAAATGTACTTTTGTCAATTCACCAAATACATTGTTCCCCAGTGTTATTCATGGACAATGTGAATATGCTAAATTAAGTGAATTGTCGCAGCTATTTATAGTTAGTTTTACATACAAATTCCAATTACCTCCAAAAATATCGATGCTATGCTATTTCCAATGGTATTTCTCGAATTAGGAGGTAAAATCACTTTAGAGACACTGAAAACATTCAAAGAAACAAAACTAGGTTTATATTTTATTCCATTTTAAACTTTCTGTCTGTGTGGTTGATTTCTTTGTATTTTTTCAGACCGAAACGTCTGTGAAATATTTGTTTTAAGAAATTCACTTAGTATATATGTAGTAGAGTTAAAGTAAATACTTCTGAGAATTGTTTAAAATGTCTTTCATTTGATGTAAACTGTTTAAGTTAACCTTTCCTAGGCCTTTTTTAGATTACATTTTGTTAGAATCATTCAGTAAGGTTGATGGCAAGTGAAACAAACATAAGACATAATAAGCTTCATGAATAGCATAAGGAAATAGTAAATACAACATTAGCAGTAAAGAAACATAAAATGTGAATGGAAATGTGTTGAATATTCCGAAACTAGTTCCACCTTTACTAGAAATTATCTAGATGCTTTTAAGGCCTTTGGAGCGTCTAATCTTTGACAGGCCACTTAAGAAATGGGAAGACTTTAAATCTCATTCATTAAGAACAAGTAGATATCTTATAAACTTAGGAAAAGTTCCCAATAAACTGTGCTCACGGAGAGGGTGGAATTGTGTAGAATGGGTAGAATAAAAGGTGGTGGTAAAGGAAAATTGGGGGAGAGGAAGAAGGGAGGAGAAGAAGGAAGGGGATGAGAATGAGGTGGTGGCGGGTGGGTGGGAGATTGGTCGTAGGCAAAATATTTGCAGAAGAATCAAAGGTGAGTGGCATACTAAACGTTAGGTTATGTTAGGAATTCTCTAGCTATATCTAAAACGTGGGGGAAACGCCACTTCTTTCCAGCATCACTGTCCGTTGTTTTGTATCATTCCGGTTCCAATTCCTGCACGAGGACCAAAGGCTATATATCTTCAACTATTTTCCACTTGTCTACCTTCAAAATTTCTCTCCAGACCTATCTTTCGCAACCCTTTGCGTGAATACGCGAGCGTTTTCTTTGCGCTTTAAATCTCTAAAAAAGAAATCCTCTCCATTAGCTTAGAATGCCCCTGAACCATTTTTGCACAGCATTATTGCAGCTGAAAATTAGGTTCTCTACCGTAATATTAGCGCCATAAACAATGGCCAGTGCCCTAAGGTGATCTCACACCTGACACCAGTTTAATACAATATAGTTATTACTATGTGCCCTAGATTGATGTTAGAACCCAACCCTTTTCTAAAATTCCTCAGCCCGAGGGAGTGAGGCCTTTGAATGGATTAGTACGTTATGAGCGTATGTAAAATTATAAATACAAATCAGCGTGCAATTTAGGTTGGCCAATGCTTAGCTATCTTGAAAAGTTCTGGGGTAATAGAAACGGAGTACAAAAATATACTTTACTACTATGCTGTGCATACAAACGGACAATGATAGATGGGAGGCTCTAATGACCTTGAGTGCACGCGAAGCCAAATGACGGAGGCTTAAAAGGGAGGGGGAAAAAGAGCTTAGGCAGGAGAGTTGCTCGTTGTGGTTACCTAGAAGATTTTTTGGTCCAAGGGGGTAGTCCTGCCTTGTTAGAGACGGCGTAGAGTCCGTAATGATAGCTCTTGAAAAACGACTATTAATCGAGATGAACTCAGAACTTGCTTTCAGGTTTAGAATACTGAATTAAAAATTTGACGTGTCGGGTTCGGGTAACGGGTACCAACGAGTACGACGTTTACTCTCGTTGTTCTAGGAGAATACACGGAGCTTGACGGGTTCTACAAGGGTTCACGCGGAACTAGCGGGGACGGGAGGATGGGAGATACTTGCGGATACTCAGCACACAGGCGCTTACTTCTGTCCAAGTCCAGCGTCGGAAGTTTTATAGAGGTGAGATGGAGTGGTTTTCCCCGCGCCCAAAGACGAAGGTTCCAGTGGACCGCCTCTTTGCCGGGCTAAATGGATTTTGCCCGATTCCTGTCGTCGCAGGATAATCCCTGGTGGGATCATTCCTCGAAATCGGGCCTTCCGCCCGTCACGACCATCGCGCGTTTGCGTCTCGTTAGCGTAAATTAAAAGAAGTCGACCAGGTGTTTCCTATCCCTCTCCTTGAAAGGGACCAGCGCGCCCGTCTTCTCTCTCTCTTTCTCTCTCTGACAGGCTTATGCAAACAAATATCTATTCCTTCTCTCATGAAGGGTTTCCAACTTGAGGCTATGCTTTGCTTTGTTGGCAAGAGAATGAAGTAGCTATCCATTACAAACTCATCATTAATGAGCAAACCTTTGAATGGAAAGCTCTTGAATAAAACCTCCTTCATTTCCATACAAAAAAAAGTCCTCCTCCTTCGTTATAATGCAATCCCACGCGTGACACGCTTGATCCAAGTAAGATATAATGCGTTCCTTTGTAAATTTCATCTTCATCTTCCATATTCATCAGACCTTACAACATGTGACTATCATTTAACGCATTATAATTTTACCTAAATGCAAAAATTACTATGATATGTGGATTCCGGATCGGATGTAGAGGTCGAACCTAGTAAATATTCGTTTGATAATTTTAAACGGTTCACACATTAAACCTTATAAATAGGAAGATAAACTTCCCGCTTTTTAGGATTTCTGTTTCCTAAATAGGAAGATAAACTTCCCACTTTTCAGTATTTCTATTTCGTAAATAAGAAGATAAACCTATCGCTATTTTTAGTATTTCTCTTTCGTAAATAGGAAGATAAACTTTCCGCTTTTAAGTATTTCTTTTTTGTAAATAGGAAGATAAAGTTCCCGCTTTGTAGTATTTGTCTTTCGTAAATAGGAAGTTAAACTCCCCAGTATGCAGTACTATATCATGGGTTGGCTATACGTGGCTCCGTACAAAGTAGATCTTGTTCTTGAAATCCGCGTAAGGATAAGGTAAAAATCAATGGCGTTTTCTTGAGGTGACTTACCATCGCCCTTACTTTCTTCGCCGGCTGTGAACTTTTCGGTGAGCTTAATTTTCTTGTAGGTTTCTTTCAACTCTAAAAATTCGGAAAATGGATTTCAACCGTGTTTATGTGCAAACGGACATTGGACAAAATAAGAGATGAAAATATAGGTAGAATTAGAGAGAGAATAGTAAGAGAGTAAAGTGGTTAAAGGGTGAGTTTAAAGAATAGATAGTGTGTAGGAGAAAGAATAAAAAGATCCCTGGTGAAAGGGTAGCTCTGTCAATGTACGGTTGGTTGTGTTCTTTGTGTTTGTTTTGTGTATTTTTGATAAACTATGGATTATAATCCATAGTTTATATAATTAAATTAAACATGTTTAATTTAATTATGGTTACGATCTTACTGATCGGTTGGTTTTTGCTTAAGGCATTCAAGCCTTTATTTTTTGGCGGGGTTTTCATTCCCGCTATGACTTTATTAAAAGTTTTTGAGGGGTATTGATTTATTAATTAATTAATTAATTAATATAACTTTAAAACATGTGCAAACGGTTTGAGCGTCAGTAACCTTTTATTTCTATCATGGCGCTGATTGGACACTTATTACAGTGCTAAGGTCTAAATGCTGATTGGTCAATTTGTCAACGCCAAGGTTGTTATTCCACAAATGAACGAAAGAATGACTATTTAATGTACAGTATATCAATCCTGATTGGTTGAATTGTTGTAGTTCCTTGTGTAGATAAAATCACTATTGATATAGATGTATTTTTGTGTAAAAGATAGTCAAAATAAGTGAGAAAGTTATTATTATTTAAGAAGAGAAGTTGTATTTCTTGTTTGCCACTTGTATACACGTCTATGTTCCCGCCTAATAAAGAATTTGAATCCTGCTCCAAAATTCCTTTACCTTTAAAAGAAGCAACGATCACTTAATCCAGCCTACAAAACTACAGAGAAAGAATACCTTACGACTGACCCCATATAGATATCAATCATATATTTCATCAAAGCTAAGGGGGTTCTTCAAGAAAGCAGAGAGAGAGAGAGAATTCACCGATTCATTAAATGATGGGAGAGTATTGCCAATAATGTCGGAAAATACCCTGGTGAATAAATGCACTCTTTCGTACATTAAAATTAATTTGACCTGAATTTTAATCAAACAACTTTAAATTGTTTGCTATCGGCAGCTTTATGACCAGTATATTTATATATGATTGTATAATAATTTTTCCAGGAATATTAGTTTTAGAAAAACAAACTTTATTAATTTTTAGTGGAAGAACGTGCGTAAATATAATGCTAAACAAACTGCATCGTTATATATTAAATCAACGGAATCTCCGTCGTAATAGCTATCAGATTAGAAGAATATCTAAGTTTATTTACGAGATAATATTTGTATTTAATCCTTAATTTTGTATTATGATACCGAATTCAATAACTTCATCAAAAGGTTTTGACTTTTTATAATTACTACACCCTAACAATTGAATTCTTCCAAATATTCTCTTCAGTGTTAATAACATCTTTATCGTTTCCTTCGTCAAACCCTGAGCACGTAAAGAGGCTGAATATGTCTTTATTTATGTTCCTTTTCGAAAGATTTTCTGTAGTGGTAAACAATAGGACATTTTTGAAAGTTTCAAATGTTTCATCCCAACCCGTGGATTTACAGGGTCGACACCCATGTTTGTGGTTGTTAGTCCTATTTTACTTCACCACGTCATTATTTCTACCATAAATACAGTGTTTCTCATGATATCCATAACAGCTTACATCCTATCTGAATCTTCAATGCAAAGCACAGCTTCTATTTGCGACTGCATTAGAAAGCTCTAAAATCTCTGATAACTAAAAATTACACTAGTTTACAAAAAGATTTTTGCTCTGAGGCAAGGATGTGGATTAGTGTTTTTTACTAATTTTATTGTGGTGAATTCAAATTTATAAACAGTTTTGCTCTATCACTAGTTTTTTTTGGCTTTCATATACCCCATTTCTATTATACTGCATATAAACAGCATAGATACAGAACATTAATGGAACTAAATTACATAGATAATAAAATACACACGAATCATAGTACAGCAGGCAGTTAGAAGTGATATTTTGGGACGATCTTGTGTACCTTGCCTCCGGGATATCACGCAAAAGCATCCAACAGAAGTCCCCCATCATGCTTGGGTTCCACTTGCTTGGTAGTTGCCCTCCACTGCCCAAAAGTTAGGAGAGAAAAAGTTGAGGTGGGAGTGAAGAAAGTGAATTTTAAGTGACATTCGGCATCCCATATCCTCATAAGACTGTAATAACTTCTCGATGCACTCTTGGTAATCTAGTACCCTTGTGTTACCAAGGAGGCCATGGCAGACTGAATAAATGCTTCCAATGATATCAGTTCTTTTAAGGTAAGAAGCTCCTCAAATTCACTATCCTTCAGCACCTCTCGGATTTGAGGTTCGACGAAGATGCATTCCTTGAGCTTAGCAGAACTCAGAGCTGGGAATAGAGTACCCAAGTGTTGAAAGGCAGCACCATTTTTTTCCATAGCGTTCGCAAAATTCTTCATTAGCCCAAGCTTGATATGAAGAGGAGGAAGAAGCACCTTGTTCATGTCCACCAGAGGATGTTTTTGGACACTGTGTTGACCAGGCACGAAAGTGCTCCTAGACCTCCAGTCTTTCTGCTTATAATGCTTGGACACAGACCGACTGTCCCTGAGAGAGAGAAATCAACAGTACTTTGTGAAGCCCGCTTTCCTACCCATAAAGAGCCCAATTACCTTGAGGTCCCCGTAGAGACTTCACTGGTACTGCCTACTCAGATAAACTGAGTGGGCAATAGGAATGCTGGGGTATTTATTCCCATTGTTCACAAGCACAGCCTTCAGACTTTGCTTGGAAAAATCTATAAAAAGACGAAAATCGGAAGGATATTGTGGAAAACCAAGGAAAGGTAACAAGCCAGAGACATTTTTTGCAGTAGTACAACCTGTTTTTCATGTCAAAGAATTAAGCGAAATCATTGTTCCGTGTCATGAAACTGGTGATACTTACATCTGCCTTGACCAGGTTCCATTTCTTAAGCCGGGATGCCAGGAGCTCTGCCTGCTGCTTAGATAGAAACAAATCACGGGCAATGTCATTCAGGTCTTCCTGCGTGACGCAATGGGGCTCATTGCTACTTGCTGCTGAATTAATAGAGACATTTTCTTCAGAAGGAGCGAATTGGCAGAATATTCCCCTGAATACATTTCTTCATCTAATGAAGGGAGAAGATCTTTATTTGCTGGGAATGTAGAAACAGGAAGATCATCTGAGTGGAGAACCGGTCTCATAGCTGAGGGAAGGTTGGGATATTTTATCTTTTTTCTAGAAGAAACATTTAAATCAGTTATATTTGTTAGACAAAAATAACAATCATCTGCATTGCTTTTTGGCTCTTTCCAGACCATCGGGACACCAAAGTTCAAAGCCTTTTTTTTGCCATTTAACCATGAAGATAGGGCATTGCAACAGGGTTTACAACAGATGTGTGGGGCCCAGGATTTGTCCTGATCTCCAATTTTAATGTCAAAACAATGAAAGTAAGCAGTTCTCAAGAGGGAAGTAATTGTTCGGTGCTGTACAAGTGTCGTGAAATCCTCACCCATGTAACAGAATGAACTAGCCTAGTTGATGCATCCTCGCTGTTTTGAAATGCCTGAAGCCATTGTAGATATATGTATCAACCCACAAAAACCTGGAAAATAAAATAAACATTAATCATATATATAGGTACAATATACATATGGTTGTAAAGTCATAATATAGACATGTATCCAACATATAAAATGGTTGTGTAACATGATCGTAGACCAGCCCTAACCTCACAATCTAATAATAAGACATTTAACATTTTAAACCTTTCACTACCAGGATATTTTTTATTCCAAATAATGATATAAAAGGTTTTAAAACATTAAAGATTAGTTAGAGGGGGGTTGGAAGTTTGGGCAGCCGTTTGCTGGAATTTAGCCTTGTAGATATATTATATTGAAGAGAAAGCATAAATATAGTTAGTTCAAGTTATATATTTTCTCATATATATATAATATATATATTTTCTAATATACCTGAAAACTAATTAAACAATTAGTACTAAAAAAATGAATAAAACAAATGCTAACCTTTCAGCAGGTGTTCACTTCACTGGTTATCAAAAAACAACTCAGAAGTAATGGAGAGTTGCCAGATATTTAATGTAGAAGAATAATTCCTAAGGGCGACCACATGCACTTCTGTACCCACGTAGTGCCAAGATTACCGCATGGAGCTTTGAAAGCTCCATCGAAGTTTACCGAACATTCTACACCAAGGTTATCTGAATTCCCCCCCGAATGACTCACCGACATTTTCCTAAAATTTCACGTGTGTGTGAAGGGGCAACCAAACCATCTAAAGCAACCTCGCCGAGCGTCTATATAATCATTTGACTTGGTTTAGTAAGGATCACTAATAGACTTCCCGCTTATTCCCGCTTCGAGCTGACGAATGCTCGCACCCCGCGATCGGAGACAACGACGATTTCGATTCGAGGGCGAAGGTTCAATCGACATCTGTGAACTCTGCCATAGTCAATCGGCGAGTATCTGACGAGGATTCCCATAACCAAAGGCCAACTACGTGTGATCCCTCATCTGAAGCGTGTGGTAACCCGACTTCCTCCATCGCAGTCATCGTATCCCGACTGGCCCTTTCTTGCAAAGAGCACGTAAGAAATTGTAACCATTGCAGCCTGCAGGTTGTTCTACAGTATGGCTTACCCAATATATCCATTCTTTGTGGGCACGCCCGGTTTAAAATCCCCTTTTAATCACCGAACTAAAATCGAGCACTTAATCCCCTAATTAAGCCACCAGTGTTTCGCGTAGACATTTAAATTCTTATAAGTGACAATTCCCTTTAAACTCAATATCTGTGTATATTTAAATATTGATTTTGTTGCTAGTAAAGATATATTTTTGTCATTGTCTTTCTTCGCAACCCCAACGTGTACCAGCTACCTATTAATTATTGGCCAACCTGCACTCTGAAATATTTGTTTTAAAAGGACACCGCAAATTTGAAAATAAACAATCCCACTGGTTATAACAATTTCCCCATTGACTAACAGTCTTCAGCCAACTTCGGCCCAAAGCCCCAAAAGTTCTCCGTTGTTTCATTTTCCTCGTGGCTGTAACGTTATTTATATGTATATATATATATATATATATATATATATATATATATATATATATATATATATATATATATATATATATATATATATATATATATATGAATATATATATATATATATATATATATATATATATATATATATATATATATATATATATATATATATATATATATTTTTATATATATATATATATATATATATATATATATATATATATATATATATATATATATATATATATATTGCTTAGGGCTTCTCCTATGGAGCTTCAATTTAATTTGAAGGATGAACGAAAGGACATATAAAGGGAAATTCATTTCATTTCCTTAATACAACGTTTCGATTGAACTTTTCAGCCATCCTGTGCTAGTGAAGTCTTCTAAAGAGAAATGTAGAGCTTGATTCCTCCGAGTCCATAATGTAGAGATAAATATTGGTTAGGGCTTCTCCTGTGGAGCTTCAATTTTATTTGAAGGAGAAACTAAAGGACGTATAAAGGGAAATTCATTTCATTTTCTTGATACAACCTTTCGGGTGAAACTTTCACCCATCTTTGGGTAGTGATGTCTTCTAAAGAGAACGGTAGAGAATTTCCCTTTATACGTCCTTTCCTTCATCATTCAAATTAAATTGAAGCTGTATAAGAGAAGCCCAAACCTATATTTATCCTTACATTATGGGCCTGAACAAATCAAGCTCTACCGTTCTCTTGAGAAGACTTCATTACCCGAAGATGACTGAAAAGTTCACCCGAAACGTTGTATCAAGAAAATGAAATGAATTTCTCTTTAAGGGTCCTTTCGTTCATCCTTTAAATTAAATCGAAGCTACATAGGAAAAGCCCTAACCAATATTTATCCTTACATTATGGACCCGAAGAAATCAAGCTCTACCGTTCTCTTAAGAAGACTTCACTACCCGAACACTAAACAGATGAAAGAGCCATCAATGACATGATAGACGGAGGAATAAAGCCCATAAATGCCGAGAAAAAGATCGCACTAATAATCTACTATCAAAATAGACGTACTTCAACCCTCTTTATCAAAAATAACCGCAAACCCCTGCTACAACCAAAACAAAGCACACATCTCATATAGGAGTAAACATGTAAACTAGGAGAATATGAGCTCCTACCTAACTCGTATATCGGCAAGACCGATACCCCTCTCTCAAGGAAGAATGTCATACCATCTAAACAACGGTGCACCTAAAAAACATACACAGGAAGTACACGAAACATGCCTCAACCGTAAAATGATAGACGAAAGCACTAAAATTTAGACTACGCTCCCAATAGGCGTCAACTGCTCTTCCTTGAAACTATATATATCAAAGAGAAACAACCGAATTTAAACATACAGTCTAACTTCAATGAAATCCTACCCAGCGCAAGTAAAGCAAACAGAGAGTCAGGTGTACTTAGAGCTGCCCCGAGCCACTAATCCCTTCTAGGCAAGCAGCTTAATTGACCCCCCCCCTCCCTCTCTGGCTACCTACTCCTCCGATCTTTGTAATAATTCCTCATTGTAACTGTGAAGATGATACTCGATGTATCGAAACGCGTCAGTTAAATTAATGAAATTGCTAAATTACACTAATTTACTTCTACCTTTGGCAAAATAACAAGCAACAGTCCCCGATGAACTTCGGTACGCATATCCACAGGTTAAACAATGAAGAAAAGGTGAATATAAGACAAATCGAGAAGATTGCAAAAATAATTATTAATCCGAAACTAGCGTTCGCTTCTAATAAAACATTTTCTAAGGAAAAAAAAGCCCCAAAACATATATATATATATATAAATATATATATATATATATATATATATATATATATATATATATATATATATATGCAATAAATTATTCATCATTCATACACATAGCAATTCTGTCTTCGATTAAGCATATGCATAGCTAGAGTATTGAATGAAAGTAGTTAATAATAATATGAAGAAATGATGCAGGTTCAACTAAAATTACTGTGAGTTCGAAATCTACTTTAGGAAAATAGGTCTAGAAACAGTTCTGTAACGGAAGAGTAATATGTTCTAAGAGAAGTGCGACAGGAAGAGACAGCATTGTTTTAAATGGCTATCTGTGTGATGAAGTATATCTCACACACAACGAACCGCCTCTCTGGAGGCAGCTGCCTGTGAACGCAGAAATATTTTTGCCTCAACTCTTGCCTGCATTCTAACCTGGCACCTCAGTATTAGAAATCTGACGCTTTATACCCTGAGCTAACAAGAGCTCCTCCGTTTCTGACGAAAAATGGAACAAAATTTCATGATTGAAAAGAAATTTAAAAAACGGGCCGAAATTTCTATTAAATTACTCAAAGGGGATGAAATCGACTAAACTGATTTACTTTGTATTTTACTCCACACACTTGAAACCAGTTTTGGGAATATACAAGTAATATATATAATATATGTCATGGTACACTACTCTATACCATACATTATTCCTATATTATGGGGGGTGAATTAATCACCTACAGCAACATGAACTGTTTAAGGATTGTGCAGTGATTAACGACCGACTAGGAGGTCGAACTTGAGGCGTTGGGTTTCAAATCCTTAATAATCTAACAGAGTGCATAAATGGTGGGCGAGATTTACTTGAATAGGCCGAGAATATCGTTCAAGGTTAGTTAAAGATGAATAAACAAAAATATAATTTTATTTACAAACATCAAAATAAGAATTAAAAAATGGGAAAAGGGGATTATTTAAATTGAAATAACCTCTAGATAATTATTATGAGGAGGGGTTCTCAAATAGAATTAATTGAGTAGCGTTACTAGGCTTAGATCAGAAGGGGGAACTTGAGAATACTAATAATGGAGGGATTTTTAGTCTTATGTGTCGGTGACTTAGAGTAAAGTCCTTCTTGTGATGAGGAGAGTGGAGGAACGATCCGATGAGGCAACTGAGGCACGGTCCAAATGAGGCAAGTGAGGCACGCTCCGAACCAACCTTCACAGAAGCTCCTAATTGATTGGGGTAGAATCAAGGCGGAGAACGACCTAGAGATGCGTGCGAGACTCTTCGATCTCCAGTAAAAACCGAGTATTTGCATGGAAGATTCTGAAGGAAAAGGGGGAATTTAGAGAAAGTAGTCCTCAGCACTAGACATCTTAATCCGGAGGCAGAGTCGATTCATCCTTTAAGAGCAAGGCGCGAAACACAGCAGTTCATTCTCCCCTCGTGGCCAGGGGGTATGTGGGGAGGAAGGGACTATTTTTCTGGATTGAATGATATTTCCCCAATGCGCTTAGGAGTCGGACATTCTCGAATCTCCACGAACAGAAAGCGACGTTGTCCATGGGAGAATACAATCGCACGTAGTCCCAAATAAAGTGTGGGAGGAAGCAGAGGTTGTTCTTTTACAATTACAAAGTATAATTACCATTTTTTGTTTCAAAAGAGCTTAAACGTCATACAACTGAGGTCATGGTAGACGAAAAAAACATTTAGACTAATACTTAAGCTGTACATTTTAACAGAATCCATTAAATTCTAAACACCTGCAAAGAAGATATTTTCCATTTTTTTTATGCATATAAAAAAATGGCGTTTTGAGAATCGAATCAAATTCAAGAGCTTTAGGATATAACTTGATAACATTTGTATTTCCCTATGTAGTAGATTGAAGAATGTGGAAAGCCATTTTTTGCTGAATTTAATACAATAAAATAATTTTAATTTCTTAAAATTTCGCTGTCCTAATTTGTCTTAGGCAATTTGTAGTGCTTTGTTTATTGCCTTCCCTTTGTTTGTTCTCACAGCTGCAAACGTAGAATGGGAGTAATTTTTCTTCCCAGGAACATGAGGAAAGTAGTGATTTTTCACATCTTGTGGTCAGACACCTCATAAATTTTGGTGTCACTCTTTTTCGTTCTCATCCACTTTCGTTTTCTTGTTTTAGATTTAGATTGAGGTCTGTTTTCCCATCTTATTTAGGCCTAAATAAGCTCCCGTCTTTTTCAAAGGGCGATATTTTGATCCTTAATTTTGGGTGCGTTCTTTTAGCATAAAAGATTTCTCTTCTATGAATAGTTGCTTTGATGTGCTAATTACATAATACTTTTGAAGAAGTGGAACTTTCCCAAAAAAATTTAAAGAAATGGATGTGAACATTAAAAGGACGGAAAGTCTAATATTTCGATGCACGATAGACTAACGGTGAAAAATCTCCCCATCTGTCTTTCATACACGCTTGAAAGGAAGGTCAGCAAAGATTATATGAGCGAAAAATATGACAGAAAACATATATTTTCAGAGATAGACATACGCCAGGATGGAATGCGAATATTGTTCAGTTCATTGACTTATTTCTTGTATGTACTTCTCTTTGTGAAGCTGGAACGTCCAGCCACCTGCCACTCGAGTGAGCAAAATGCCTATGACTTCCTAACAATTGGGACCTCTGCGCTTGATGGAAGTGAAGTGATCTTATCACTCTTGCGTGGCTATTCTAAGCCCTCTTTCCTTAACAACACTAGTAATATTTTGTGTGCTATATAAAGATATATGACACTAAGTCCTTTCCAGAATATGGCGCCTGGAAAGAAAAAAAACATCTTACAATAACATGCTAATCAATAAAAAACAAACAAACAAAAAAAACAAACCCATTCACACACACATTCTTACAGAGGGAGGGAGAGGGTATTGAGAAAAGAGGTGGGAGAATGGCCCTTTTTACACACACTCACATTCGCTCCACCACACCCTCCTTCCTTAAGCTATTCGACCACAGTCACTCACAATACACTCACAATACACTCTCAACCCTTACTCACAGTACCTTTTATACTCAATCGCACCCTTCTGCACCCATTCACACTCGTCTACTGGTCCCTGGCTACGCGTAGCAATCAGTCGGGGTTGTTCATCAGTCTTCCTGTCAGTGTCATCGTCACTATTAATCATCTCATCAACCATACTCTTAGCCCTCATTACCAGTTCTCCCATCTCACGACAGAATTCTTTCATACTCTTCCGTTCAGAACCTTCACTCTTCATACCCCCATTCATCAGCTCTTCACTCACAGCTCTCTTTCAACTCAAGGTACACTCTTGCGAAACAGACAGGTCACTCATATCCCTTGTATTCTCAACAGGAATACCAGAAACCCCTTCGACTGGTTTTCCCCAGAAACCTGAACAATCAGCCACTTCATCATTCACTACATCAAACTCACCCCTAGCCTTACCATTCATAAAACCCTAAAAATCAGCCAGAGTAGGTTCATTCAGCCCAAACACACTATAATTCATACTGTTCCCAAAACCAGAAAAATCAGGCACAGGCAGCTCACTCACTTGTCTACTTATACCAGCCAAATCACTCACCTGTTTACGCAAAAACTCAATCTCCCTTTCAAGATCCCCCATACCAGAAAGACTCTGCTTGGACATACTTTCATTCGTACTTGCATTCTTCCTTTCACTCTTCTTTGTACGCTTTCTACTCCTCAAGACTAAGACTAGCCTTTCCCAGACAGATCCATACTATCACATTCAATCTCATCATCATGCACTTTACCCTTCTCTTTGCACAATTCATACACCGGATGGCTCGCCAGGTAGTCAGGAGGTTCTCTTCATTTCCTTAACTGATTCTGATGAGCCCGCACTCTCTCAGTCATGCCGTCATTCAAACTCTCCAAAACATACGTCACCCCATTTTCCCAAACTCTCACAACTCTATAAGGTCCATCAAACTTCTCATTCATCTCTGACACATTCAACCTACCCTTCACTTCTTTCACCTTCAATACTTTCGCACCTAATTCAAATGAATGGAACCTTTCATGTGCCTCACGCCATACATTCTGCTCACTTTCACTCAAACGAAACCTATCTTTCATTTCTCTTTCAAAATTCATCACAAACTGACATGGGGACATTCCAGTTGCAATATGCACAGTTGAATTATACGCCCACAACACACTCCCCAGACATACATCCCAGTCATTCACTGTCGTACTCATCATTCTCAACATCTCACACAAGGTTCTTATAGTACGTTCAGCCAATCCATTTGAAGACGGTACATACGGAGTTGTTCTTACATGCTCCACACCATTCTCTCTCAACATTTGCTCAAACACTTCTCCTACAAATTCAGGCCCATTATCACTCAGACATCTTCTAGGCTTCCATACACACATAGGAAAAAACAACTGCTCAATCACACGCGCAACAGTCAAACTCTTTTTATCTCTTACAGGCGCTACATACACAAACTTACTTTTATGATCAACCATCACAACCATACCAACATTCCCAGCACTCGTACGCAGCTAAGACACACAATCAATCACTACCAATTCAAACGGTTCATCGCATCAACTTTCAACATCGGTGGTTTCACTTGCACACCTTGCACCTTTCGCTTCTGACACCTTTCACACGTAGTTGCAACCGTATTCACAACAGTTCTCAGAAACGGATGGAACACACGCTCCTTCATACACTCCCACAGCTTAAACTTGCCCATATGCCCATAATTATCATGCACAACCTTCACCAGACCAATCATACCAACCAAGGACATCACCGGTACATACATATCCTCACCACCCTTCACATGCCTCAAAAAATATACAACATCCATACAAACAACAAAATCCTTAGCATACCTTTTAAAATCACTTAAACACTCTGGCCATTCATTTAAATCAACATGCGTCATTACACACCTCTTCAACTCACTAACAAAAGGACACACCTCTTACATCTCTAGAATAAAATCATCACTTAAAATCTCATTCTCATCATCCATGACCAACTGAATCATGCCACAAAATTTGACCACATTATTCGCACACTAATTCAACTTCATCACCTCACATTCATCTTTTATAGGACAATCCTTACCAGCATCCAAAGCCAAATCATTCAATCTCATAAAGTCTGAGGCAAGCAGAAAACAACACGGCATTTGATCATCTTTCAGAATTACAAAGTCATGCTTCACATTCACACCATTACCCAAACTCACTTTCAGACTAACCTGATCCCATGCCACTATCATGCCATTCCCTAATCCACTTATCCGCCGTAACTTCACAGGTTTATGCTCGCAACATTTAAACTCATCATACTTACTCAGAATCCTCTCATTCACTAAAGACACCTGCGCTCCAGTATCAATTAAACCACAGAAAAACGGTCAACCAACTTTTACTCTTGCTTCCATCATATCAGGTCCACCATGTTCGCAATACACAGAAGGAACAAGCACACCAATATCAGCAATGACATCCCACCATCATTAACTTCCACATCATCACTTACCACACACTCATCTTCATTCAGACAATCATTCTTCTCTCTCTAATATGAACACTTTTTAATCACCCAATTGTAGTGCACAGCGCTTAAACATTGCAGATGTACCACATTAGGATTTAAACCCTTTAACTTCTTATCCTTGTACACAATCGGCCTCTCACCACCCAAGTGCACATAAACAATTACTCCATACAAACGACTCACTACAATCAACACTTTCTGAAATAACGGGACCCCTTGCATACACATCGCTCTCAATTCTTTCATGAAATTCCGCACCTTTGCCATACCAATGCTTTCGGGCTTTCTACATACTTCATTCATTATCTTCTTCCTTAAATCATCCACACTATCGGGCACTCTCACGTCTACTCCATCACTCTTTAAATCTTGCAAACCATTACATACACTCTGAAACAAGGAATCACCACCGCCCTTACTCTCCTTTCCATTCATAATTCCTTTCGGCAAATACTCAGGATCACTCACTCCACACACATCTTCATCATTCGTACTAGGATACCTTGATATCAAATCAGCAACTCCATTTCGTTCACCAGGCACATACTCAATCACATAGTCAAAGTCACTCAAATCTTCCAAAGTCCTTGTAATCCTACTATCATTCCACTACATACGCTGCAGATACACAAGAGGTTGATGATCTGTTTTGATCACAAACTTCACACCATACAAAAACGGACGCAACACTTTCAAATAATACCTTATTGCAGCTAACGCTCACTCCATAGTCGAATACTTTCGTTCTGCAACATTCATAGCCTTGGATACATACCCAATTATTCGCCTGACATTCTCTCCATTCAAACGTTTCTCTTACATCAGAAAACCTCCCATACAATACCCACTTGCATCTGTATACAATTCAAGCATTTTAGCATTCACACTATAATCTGGGTAAGCCAATTCAACATCTTCAGCCACTGCCTCTTTCAGTCTCTCATACGCTTCATTCATCTTATCATTCCACCTGACAACCGTACTACCTTTCTTGCCCATCCACTCAGTCAGAGGCTTACTCACACCAGAACAATCACGTATAAACTTTCGCTGGAACTCAATCAAACCCCAAAACGACTCCAGTTGCTTCACAGTCATGGGTTTCGGAAGCATTCGCACCTTCTCAACATACTTCGGCGACTTTCGTAACCCATTCTCACTCACCATATGACCAAGGAATTCCACTTCTTTCGCAAACCATTCACACTTTGCCACTTTCACCTTCGCACCAACACTCTCCAACGTTCTCAACACATATCTATAAACGCAATCACATTCTTACTTGCAAACTTACTTAACACAACATTCATTGCCCGTTGGAAGGCTCCGGGAGCATTATCTAACCCAAAGCTGAGGTTCTGGAACTGGTAATGCCTCTTTGTTGAAGAGAAGGCAGTTACCGGCCGGCTCTCCTTAGAAATAGGCATCTGGTAATACCCCCGTACCAGATCCAGCTTCGTAAACCACTCCATCCTATGCATACTATACACACACTCAGATACCACACACATCGGAAACCTTTCTTTCACAGTCCTTTCATTCACCTTTCGATAATCCAGACGACATCTTCCATCCGGCTTAAGTACAGGCACAAATGGACTATTCCATGCACTCTCGCTCTCTTCAATCACCTCCAATTGCTCCAATTCCAAACACTGCTTCTCAATCTCATCAGCAACTGGACGTGGGAAATGCCTCGGCCGCTGATAGATTGGGGAGTCCTCCTTCAGGACAATCTTGAATTCCGAGAGCTTTGCAACCCCGAAATCCAGATCAATATTTCTGAGGGCTCCCTTTCGTTCAAATATCATTCGATACACATCCTTCCTTTCATACTCAGTCAAACATCCATCCAATTTCACCATGTCCTTCACCTCATTATACATCCATTCACATGTCTTTTCATTCGCAACATTCACCCTGATATCCGTGCTATCATCCATACCTACCTCAGTGACAGTGGAGAGGTGTCCTAGTACATCTCCAACTTGGATACCCCTCACCTGTCCTTTCACCCTGGGGTCAGACTGCACATATACAAAAGGATCATTAATTCTCATTAAGCCATCAAACACACAAGCAACACGCCTTACCTTATGATATGCATCCTTTCCATCCAATATCACAGTGTTCTCACCCACATTTAAACTAACATCCTTACTCCAACTCACTCTAACAGCCACCCTTCCACCCTTCACAAGCCTTTCATTCTCCATAGCATTCACCTCAATACCAGTAAACACACCCCTCAAAACACTACCATCTTTCCCTACATATAACTTATACACTCCATTTTTACCAATCTTTCTCTCAATCTGATCACTTGCAGTATGCACAACCATACGATTCATTTTCATAAAATCAAAGCCCCAAATCACCCCATACTCACTACTCACCTTATCAATCACCGAGAATTCACATTCATTCATCAACATACCATGCATTCGGACAGCCGACCTTATCATTCCAAACACAGGCACTCTCTTATTACCAATACCTACCAAACTACCCTTGCACTCAGACAGGAGGGCTTTCCAGCTAACCTTGTCATACACATCTTTATACACCAAGCTCGCCTTGCATTCAGAATCTATTAAAGCCAAACACTCAATTCCATTCAATTTCACCTTCACACTCAGAAACTCATACTTCCTACCCGACAGCCCTTTCACACTAGACAGACTTACCAACACATTACTCACACTCATGCACTCAGAGAATACTTCACCAGGTACCCTCTTACAATTCAGTTTCCCGCTTCAGACTTTCCATTTACACCTTGCGCTCTCAGTCTAATCCAACACTTTTCACTCGAATGTCCTTCCATCGCACAATAGCTACATACATTCCTCTGGTAACGACACATCCTCACGTAATGACCAGCCTTTCCACAATTACCACAAGCATACTTCACACTCCACCCAGCAGTTGCTCCACCATTCAACCTCGGACAATCTTTTTTCAAATGGCCTATTTCTTTACACTCGAAGCACTCTTTCACACTTTACTGGCAATCCTTTATCATAAGCCCTTTCTTACCACAACCAAAACATGCACCAGACGTCCACCTACATTCGGCCAACATATGACCTTTCCTTCCACACTGATGACATTCCACATTCTTTCTCCCACCATTTGATCTCTCGTTTGCCTGGGACATACCTCAGTTTCTCTCTCATATATCCGTTCCCACACTTGAAATTCATCTGTTCCCTTCCATTCGACCATCCTCCATTAACCCATCCATTCTGCCAGCCTAGGAAGTTCAACATCACTCCAGCTGGTGCAGCCTTCAGGGCATCCCTGTAGCTGACATACTGCTAGGGTGGATGAAAGCTCCTGGGCTTCTTACTCCCAACATTCACACTGTACCATCCATCCTCTTCTAGATCACTTTCATCATCAAATAGTCCATCTTTCAACAGCTCCAACACATCCTCCCACATCAACCGTTCACCTGTCAGTCTCATTCTCTCCTTTCTCTTTCCACTCAGCCATTCACTCACCTTTTGCGTGATTGTTTCCAAAAACTTCCTCATCAGTGGTTTACATTTATATACATCATCATCACCATACCTCTTTCTTGCCATACTCTCAAGCCTATGTGCATACATGTTTACACTTTCACTTTTCCCCATTCGAGCCTTCTCAAATTCATTCACCCTTTTATACTTCATACTCTCTTTCATTCGTTTCACCTGCCTAATCAATCTCTCCTTCATCACATCGTACCTTGGTTCTCCCACACCTGTAATCACGCGGAAAAACTCCAATACTTTTCCCTCCAAACATTCCCCCAAAACATACATCCAGTATCCCTTATTCTCCGAGTACTTGAGCTTACAATATTGCTCAAATTCTCCAAAGAATTCTTCCACAATTTTCTCACCATGTAACCTAAATCTATCTATCTTTGGCACTTCCCTTATCAAAATACCCTTTCCCACATTCACTGCACTCTCACTTGAGCTGCCTTTACTCTCGCTAATATCAATCATACCATCACTCTCTCCCTTATCTGAGTACAATGGGTCTACACTCTTGCCTCTTACCTTCCTATCCTTCCCCTTTGCACCATTCTTCCTTCTTCTCTCGCGTTCAACTCTCTTCCATTCTCCGTCCTTCCTATCACTCATAATCAGCCTATCCTCTTTAGACTCGCACACAATCCCATTGATCCCATTAGTCTAATCTCCTTCAGTTGGAGCAGGGGTCAAGTTTGAGGGTCCTAGGGCCGGTCCTGACCCATTCATCTTTTCATACAAATCCTTCATCCGTTGGTCGACCTGCTTCTGTCTCTCGTCCATTTCTTTCCTCATCCTGCCTGTTTTCTCATCCATACTCATCACTTCACTCTTTAATTCATCAATCACGTTCCTCAACATCATACATTCCTCCTCTTTCTGCCTCAATTCCAGCCTCAGTCTTACAATCTCATCATGGAGGACCTGTTCCACAGAAGCCATCCTTCCAGGTTAGTAACAGCGATAGACAAAGGTGAAAAAAAAAACAAACTACCTGCCATGCTAATTGGGTATGGACTGCAATCCAATCACGTCACGCTCCCGGTTTCAAAGTCTCACGTCCCTATTCGTGCGCCAAATGCAGCGAGCCGAAAATCTAGACTAACCCCCAATCGATCCAACCCGCTTCCTACACTAATCCCGACGTGAGAAATCGAAGGAAAATGAAACGGATTGTATATACAGTCCCTTTACTTACAAAAAAATGTAAAAAATATCTAAAATAGAGAGGCGCTATTATTTTGGAGATCTCGTTACTATTCACAAAAAATACATCTAAAGTTTCCTATATATATATGAAAAAAAAAAAAAATAAGTCCCACTTATTTATATTATTAATCGATCCTAAGAACAATTAAAAAATCAAACAAGCAACCAAAAAAAATCCGGACTAGAACAGTCAATATATAGTTAACAAACAAAGGCCTCACATGGTACAAAGAGGAATGGGGGACGTCCAGCCACCCGCCACTCGAGTGAGCAAAATGCCTATGACTTCCTAACAATTGGCACCTCTGTGCTTGATGGAAGTTAGGTGATCTTATCACTCTTGCGTGGCTATTCTGAGCCCTCTTTCCTTAACAACACTAGTAATATTTTGTTTGCTATATACAGATATATGACACTAAGTCCTTTCCAGAATATGGCGCCTGGAAAGGAAAAAAAAATCTTACAATAACATGCTAATCAATAAAAAACAAACAAACAAAAAAAAACAAACCCATCCACACACATTCTTACAGAGGGAAGGAGAGGGTATTAAGAAAAGAGGTGGGAAAATGGCCCTTTTTACACACACTCACATTCGCTATACCACAACGTTATCGCGACCCAAGGCAATTAAGCAAGTCTGTTGGCGAATGATCTCTTTCTCCCCGTCTAGATGATTTAGAAGTATATATTCGACTGTTCAGAATTCACAGGCAGATTGTGTCTGAAGACGCCGTCCAATACGTTAGGCGCAAAGTCTTCTTTAGTCAAGAGGAAATCGACTGCATTCTCGTCTAAATAAAATTGTGTGATTGTCGAAGAGCCAAGGAAAAGCTATTTGTCACTGAGTGGTGTTCGTGGAAATAGTTGGCACGCTTCAACACTTCTCACCACGTCTTCGGATTTTGAGGATCAGAATAGCCATCCCTGAAAGCACCCTCCGTTTGCCTCTTAAGGATAAGAGCCCCCACCTCCACTTCAGTCTCCTGAAGTTGGATTGAGTGTCCCGTGAGACGCCCACAAGTTCAAAGTCAAACTTCGCTACCTGGTCCTACTCGCCGAACATCAAGGTAAAATGGATTTAAGCTTTGAGTCGCCACGCTCCTCTCACCTTTACCGAGTCGAACCTCAATCATCCGCTTTGCTCTCGAACATTTATAATTGTAAAATTATTTCTTAATTAATTATCCCTCGGTTCAAATTTAATTGCTAGTGTTAATCATCTTAGCAATGAACCGTCAAAATTTGATTGCATTTCCATTTAACTTGTCATATATGTATATATAATCTTTAGTCATATTAAAGTATATTTTTGTAGCCGTATTTGAATATTTCTTGGCTTAGCAACTATGTTTTTCGAAGCATTCTTAGAACTATCCCCAGGTAGAGCCTTAATTTCAGGAAATCGATACTCTCCCTTCTCTCTCAGTTCAGCGACGGGACGTTGACCACAAACATCCTGGGGTTGAAGACGACGTAGCTCAAACTCGTAACCACAACTCCCCCCCTTCTCGTCCCAATGAAAATCAGAATTAGTTAAAACTGCAGGATATCCCCTAAGAGAGGGGTATTCAATTTCACCTCAAGTTCGAAATTGGAGACACGTCTCCCTCAAGCCCAAAGGTCCCTCAGGACCAGAGGTAAGACCACTTGAGAAAAACCTTTGGAGGAGGAACCTTCATGCGGCTTGTCAACAAATCACAGCTCTCCTACCCCTACCCTAGTGGGGTGGTGACGTATATGTACCAAAAACTTGGAAAAAACGTGGTAGAATACGTGAGTCAGCAGGCTACGAAGTTTCCGGCAACAGGCCGGGCTACCAAGAGAAGGGACTAAGAAGCCGCTCATCCTCTAGCTAGTTCCTGGTGATCACACCAAACTTTAAGTTAACTTGTTCAAGCTTAACTTATTCTCATCAGAGAACCCCCTTCCCTTATCCTGGTGTAGCCCAAAGCAACGTGATAGTCCTCGCCCTTGAGGAAGACTGGAACTAAGAAGAAGAAGCTTATCCTCGAGCTGATTCCCGGTGGTCACACCGAACTTTAAGTTAACTTGATTCAAGAATCAAGTTCAACTTACTCTTGTCAGAGAAAACCCTCCTATCCTGTTGCAGCTCAACGCACAGAAATAGTCCTCGCCCTTGAAAAAGACCCCGAGTGAACTTCCCCCAGCACTCTCCTGAGGCAAAGAATTCTCGCCTGGCTCATCGCTAGCCAGTGCGAATTATTCCCCAGAGTAATCCGAAGAGGAGAAAGGAACATTCTCTCACAATCCCGTAGTGATATCACTTCCTGCCGAAGGCGAGTGGCTTCCCCATCTGCCACACTAGCTAGAGTCCTCCGTATCTTTAAAAGCTATTCCATCCCGACAACCACCTGGCCGATGCACGCGTCAACCAAACAACAAGATTCTTGAGGTGACGTAGCTCATTGAGTTCAAGGTCTGACTCAAACCCGTCGCAAAAGGGACAAAGGTATTTAATCTCTGGTATCCGGTCGATAAAGGCCCTTAGCATTTTTTATATTGAAGTGAGCGGTGGGTTAACCGTCACTATAAGTTCGAGAGGTCAATTTAGAAAGCCTTACTTAAAAATTATTGAAGTCATTTTTGTGTATTTAGTGTGTAGTATTTCTTTGATTGATGTTTATTTGGGGGGTTTTAATTAAAGTTTTAGTTTGTTTTAACAAATATTTTATTCTATTCTCGAAAGTCTAAGTATGGCACAAGGAACCCTCTAAGTTTAAATCAGTAATAATCAAGATAATAATAATAAAAATATATATAGCATTTTAGAGAGATAAAACGTTAATCACGGAGGGGTTTTTTGTGTAGTACGTAAACAACCCATACGTACGAACGCCTTCCATCACTTGGTCCTTCCTATATCACGACACACACACACACACTTATATATATATATATATATATATATATATATATATATATATATATATATATATATATATATATATATATATTTATATATAACTGTGGTCAGGTCTTTGGGTTTGTAAAGGATTCCACCCTACCTGACCTTTTGCTATTTCCTTAAAGATCATTATTTCCACTCTATACAGTTGCAATTGTCAAGAATATTCAAGCAAAATAATAGATAATTTTTTCTTGTTAATAGGCAATTATATATTTTTTTAGCTGAGCGTATTTACGTGATTCAAGATACCACTAATTAAACGGCAAGTAGAGCGGCCAAATTTTGGTTTTGCTGTGGTAAACTTACTAGAAGACTCTGTCCTGAGTTAGGTTTTCTCGTTAGTTATTTTTTTTTTTTAGTGTGCATAATTAATTGGAACCTTTATTAAGTTTTTTTTAGTTAATTGTTATTTATGAGTTGGTTAAATTTGTTAGGAAGAGCCTCACTTTTGCCGGTAAGCTTTCTTGTGTGCCGAAAGACGAATGCAGCATATTCAGGATGTCTTCCTTCGATCGTTTTCATAATCAGGGACAGATCCTAGTACTATCAGGAAAAGATTTAATCGCTTACCTACAAGAGGAAGAATCAAGTGAACGGGTATAAAAGGGAGAATAAGCATAGAGAGAAGCAGGAGAAAGGAAATAACAAGCCCAGAGCGAAACAGAAGAAAGAGAGAGAGAAGAAAGACAGAGAGAAGCAGAAGGGAGAAAACAAATATGATCGCACGAGAGAGAATTAAGCCGTGATCATTTCGATATGATCCAATCCAAAGCACGAAAATTCGAAGCAGGCGACGAAGTACTACTTTTGTTTTCCTTGGAGTCTAATAAGCTCCTATCTCAATGAAAAGGACCTTTTTCAGTAGTAGAACACCGAGGCCCGGTCGACTACTGGATTCAGACCCCGTCAGGTAATAAAGTGTACCACTTCAACCTGTTTAAAAGGTACCATCGACGCGCGTGCGTTAGTAATGTGGTCACTTTAGACGAAGAACTCGTCTTAGAGGCAACGTACCCAGTCGAACCGCTCTTCTTCGTTCAAACGGTGTGCGTGGAAGCAGACGACGAATACCCTTTGCCGTCTCTCCCTTTCCCCCAATCGGACTCAGCCGCCGAGCTCGAATTTAACCCACGTCTCCGACCCATCGAGAAAGCTTAATGGGCGAGCCCACTAAGCGAATTGTCGGACGTAGTCTCCGAAACCCCAGGTTGCTCAATCCAATTCACTTATGAGATTTTTTTGAAAACGCAAGAACCAGTAAGAACTAAGCCTTACCCGTTTCCCGTTCATTTACGCCGCGCGTTTAATGCCGAAGTAACCCTTTAGTTTGAAAACATATACGTTGTCACCCCTACATGGGACCAGCACGTACAGCCCCTTCCGTTTGCGCGCAGACGGACTAAAAATAGGCCCATCGAATTGTCTTTTTCCATATGCTCCGACTAAATATCTTGGTTTTAAAATCGGAACGAACCAGATTTTCCCCCAAGAAGACAAAGTTGAAGCCATAGCTGAAATGCCGCTTTCCCGGACGAAGCAGCAGCTGCGGACATTTCTTAGTTCTGCTTCATTTTACAGGCGGTTTTTTTCCAATTTCGCCACTAGAGCGTCACCCCTTAATGATATGTTAAAGAAAACAGGACCTAATCCTGTCAGTTGGAGCCCCCCCACCCCGGGTGTCTAGCTTTAACCAGCCTAAGGAGAAACTGATCTCTGCTCCTATTTTGCGACTCCCGAATCCCACCTAAAAGTTTAGGATTCGTACTGATGCCTATCGTGATGGTTTTGCTGGTGCCCCCATGCAGTATGAAAACGATGGAAGTGGATATCCCGTCGCGTATGCGAGCCGAAAGCTGTTTGTTCGCGAGGAGGTTTACGCCACCATTGCACTTGAGGGGTTAGCTATAGTATGGTCGATTCGAGATTTTAGAATGTGCCTTATAGGAAGCAAATTTGTAATTGAGAGTAACCATAAGCCATTGTCGTACCTTCGTAATTTCAAGAGTCAAAATGGACGACTAATGCTTTGGAGTTTTTTGCTAGTGGAATATCAATACCGTATTGTGTAGATCAAGGGTACTCAAAAATTTGTAGCGGATAGTTTAAGTAGAAAACCTCTAGAAGACCCTATTGCCATAAATTAAAGATACCATCAGCGTATCTCCTTTTAAATATGTTTGCTGATTTGTTTTATATATAGGTTAATTGTTTGAAGTTTTTTATAATTATGTTCTGTTTTAGTGCGTCTTGAGTAATACGAGTAGTTCATTTTTCTATTTTAGTTATATATTCACTGTGTTGTATGGGTTAATTTCAATTTTTGTTTGTTTTTTTATTGTAGCTATGCGTATAGTCTAAAATAATTTTTATTATTTGCTAACCACGCTCATGTCGAAATTTGTTTGTATCTCGTTGCACTAATTCAATTTTTCTAGCATCTCCCTCTTGAATCAAAATTAGTTTAAGACATTATTTTATCGCACCTGACTTGTAGGGGAATAAATGTCTTCCTAAAAAGGGGGGAATGTGGAAGAATGAGAAAGAAAAGGACCTCCACCCCCTCTGACTTCTCCAGTTCGTCGTTGACCGCTCTAAATTTGTCTGCGCTATATATTGCGAATATTAAAACAATGGAAAGATCATTAACTGGGCTTTGGAACTTCGCGCTATAGAATGTTATCACGATTAAGGAAGTCTGTGGCGATGAATCTCTCTCCGCGTCTAGATAATTTCGGAGTATATATTCGACAGTTCAGAATTCACAGGCATATTATGTCTGAAGCCGCGGTCCAGTACGTTAGGCGTAACGTCTTCGTTAGTCGAGAGGAAATCGACTACATTTTGGCCGGAGAAGAATTGAGTGATTGTCGAAGAGCCAAGGAAGAGCTAATGGTCACTCAGTTTTTCGTAGAAATAGTTAGGTACGTTTCAACCCTTCTCACCACGTCTTCGGATTTTAAGGATTGGAAAAACCATCCCCAAAGCATCCTCCGTTTTCCTCTTAAGGATAAGAGCCCTCTCGCCTCTTCAGTCTCCCAAATTTGGATTATGTATCCCATGAGACGCCCACAAGTTCAAAGTCGAACTTCCCTACCTGGTTCTACTCACCGCACATAGAGCTAAAGAGAATTTAACCCCGCGTCGTCCGCCCCCTTCCACCTTTACCGCGTTGAAAGTCAAAGATCCCCTTTGTTCTAGAACCTGCATAATTGTAAAATCATTACTTAATTAATTATCCCTCGGTTCAAACTTAATTGATAGTATTATTCATCTTAGCAGTGAACCGTCAATATTTAATTGCATTACCATTTAACTTGCCCTATATGTATATATAATCTTTACTCTTATTAAGGTATAATTTTTGTAGCCGTGTTTAAATATTCCTTATTCTAGCAACTGTGTATTTAAAGCACTCTTAGAACCAGCCTGAGGTGGAGCCTTAATTTCGGTCGCCCGGTAGGCCAGTGTGCGTAAACGGTGTACACTTTGTCATAATATGAAAAATCAGCTTTAATCACAATACGATCCGAACCTTCTCCCACCAAGCAATAAAAGAGTGTAGAAACTCTGACAAAAAAATCCCTCGAGAATTATGTTCATTAATCTAGCCAGAGCAAAATTCAGAATCTCATGTGTACCATTAAAGCCTCTCTGATTAGGAAACAGGCAAAATCTGCGTTCTAGCAGAGCTATATTTAGCGTACTATCAACGAAGACACCAGCTGTGGGAAAACATATTAATACAATAAGTAAATTACTGGCCTACATCAACATTTGCTTTCTTAGAAACCACGCTAAAGAAGAAGGTCTGGCCAAGGACAAGTAAAGTTCTGCTGTAGAAACCTCTACTTTAAGGAGATCAATCATTTCCTTATGTTCCACTCTGAATGTGCTCTTTTAAACATATTTGTCATAAGTGGCCGAAGAAACAGATAAATTAATGAAATGCAAACCTTCATAGATTACAAAGAGCCCTTTATTTGAGTAAATGTATTTTTAGAACAAATACCGATATAGAAATAAAGAGTTATTTACCTACATTGGAACTGTGAATAGAATGGACTAATTAAATGAAATTGGGGTGGAATTATTATGACAGCTTCTCCTTTCCAAACAGAGAATTAAGTTCTAGGTTGACTCAACTAATATTTCTTAGACTTTTAAAAATGATAGTGGGCGATGCAATACTTCTTTTTAAAGAACAGGTGTACTTATGATCATGTGTTCCTCATTAACTCTCTTATTTGCCCAAAATTTCTTGCGTTATTATAAAAGAGGATCTATAAAAATTCTCCTTCTGAATTGAAACCAATTACAAATATTCAAAAGACAGTTAATTGTTTCCTGTTTACCGAGCATAAGGGCTTATTTAAAAATTTTGTTGACTATCAATATCCGGATATAAATTTTCCACGAAAACAGAAACAGAATCAAAAGCTCCCTTTAAGATTTACCTTTGTTCGAGTTGATTCGGATTTTATACCCTTATCTGTAGGAAGCACACGAGTAGGAAAATTGGCATTAATATTTTCATTCTACTTCTAGTCACCATCAAATGAAGTAGACTCTAAGTGGTCTGTCCCAGGCTTCCACTTTTACGCAGACTGGTTGTCTTTTCATGTATAAATAAGTTATTTAAGATATTTATTTCATTTTAATAGCTATCGAAGTTGCATTTTTGATATGTTTCTGTATAAATTTTTGAAATAGATATGTTCCGGTAATTTAATCATCTTTGTTTAATTCTTTTCTCTTTTTGTTAGCAAACGGTCATTGCAAAAGCTCTGCGCACTATTATAATTTTCATATAAAAATCAAATCATAAAAATAATCAATCTTCGCATTTATTTTTAGCATGTTTGTATCATAATTTGAAGGTCAATTATATAAATATTTAGTCAATTGATCCGCGCAGTCAATATTTACAATGATTTCTCTTTTTCTTTATGACTGCTTCAATTCTTTTTGGCATGTTTGATACAAAATTTGTCATGATATCTTAATATACAATGTTCCATTTCTGTTCAATAAGGACCCGCAACTGCTGACATTTAGATGGGTTCTGTTTATCAAACGCCAGTTTGATTATCAGCCAAAAATTCTCTATTGGTTTTAAATCTGGACAATTCTCGGACCAAGGTCTCAAAAGTTCGGTTATTTTCAGCTAAGAATTTGGATATTGCTTTACTTTGTGATGAAGTAAGCCAGCATCCTGAAAAATACCGTAATCCTAAATTTGTCCAAAACCTTTGGGAAAATATGCTGATGAAGCTCGTTTTGGTACAAATTTGAGTTGATGGAATTGTTCTTGGGCATATTCTTAGTTCTCCATTTTACTTAGATGAGAAGCAGACCCAGATATATAGAGAGTGTGGATGTTTTACTTGGGGCACGACACAGAACTCGTAAAATCGCTCTCCCTTTCTCCTCGTAACAACGGATCTTCAAGAAACTCCAAACAAACAGGAGAGAAGGTCATCAGCGAATATCACTTTGCCAAAAGTATTTAACAGTTCATTTTTTATATTTCCTATAAAAGTGGAGCCTAACCGTGAGGTTCATCTTGGGAAAATGAGGCTTCTACGTAGCCTATCTATTTTACAATGGTGAGCAAGCTTAACAATGGAGAAAACCCGATGCTTGAGCTAGAACCTTACCAAAAAACGGATCTTGTCGTTCATTTGAAGCTCTATAACGTCCAGAATATTTCTTTACAGCAGTGTAACCAAGCTTTTTAAGGTAATTAATGCTCTTAAAGAGGGTGCTCTATTAGGACGTATCTCTGTGCATTTCTGGCTACTTAGTTTCAAAGCGCCAATGGTTGCATGCATTTCGTTGGAAAGAACCATTTCTGGCATTGGAAAAATGGTGTCTGTATTAACTTTAACTTTTTTTCGATGATACTATGATAAGGAGAAAGTACTTCTAATTTCTGCACAGTTATCAATGCGGCAAAGTCCATAGACTTGTTTTTATGGTCTAAACTTATGCCATTGTGATTTTACTATCCTTTTACTATCTGAATTTGATATTCTTCCTTTCGCCTTTTCTTGGTAAGCTTTATACTATGTAATTCCCAGAATTCAAAACAACCAAAATCGAAAAGAAAAGATAAAAGAGAAAAGATTAAAAGTAAAAGAATGAAGAGTAATTGCATGAAAATTAAAGTAAACAATCTCGTATCTCTGATATACTGGGACTTAAGCCCTTTGTGCATCGTCCCTCGATATAAAAGCTCCCCAAACGGAGCGTAAGAACAATAATTCTAAACATTCAATAATGAAAACGGAAGTGCTTGGAATGTCCTTTTTTAACGGATATTCGGCATCCTGGCTCCTACTAGGTTTTAATAATTCATCCTTCAGCAATCAAAATATAAGCGCGATAAGTTTTCTTACTGTAATTTGTGACTTTCTTCACTTTTCCTTTATTTAGCCTTCTTATAACCCATCTTTTACTTTTATCACTCTCTCAAAACACTATAAAATCTTTCTACGACCTATTGACTATGTATGCTCTATAAAAGTAGTTTCTAACAGCTCCATTATATAATGTATGTAATTATTTGAAGTATATGTAAGATCATAAAATATTTTCTAAAAAACAGGATTCCGGATGAACATCAAAATATCATTTAAAATGAGGTAAATAATACAAATTACTATAAAAGAAATGTCTATTCATATTAACAGCATATTTGTGCCTCCGTTATTATTAGAGCAAAATTATCGCATGTAAAGATTATCCTTTATCAATTTCCCATCAAATATATTTCTCTCTTTCATTCTCCGTGTCAGACAAATATATGAACAGAGAAAAAGTACATAATTCAAATGGGGATCTCATTCCGGATAGATCTTTCGACTACAAAGAATTACTTCCCATCTTATAAGAATCGTCGAAGGGTCTCTTTTACTGCCTGTTCAGGTTTTATAGGGATTTATGGGGCTCTGACCACGTTAGCCACCGGCTGGTTAAAATTGAGTCTCAGGGCTAGTGGTATGTTACAATATCACTCCCTTATGACCAGAGAAAAGGCAATATAGAGAAACCAGTTTAGATAAACTAAAGATTCACAGATATGGGGCAAATATCTTCTTCTCTGTAACTTTTATAGTCTTTCAAAGAGTGGCTGCTTCTTGGCATCAAGAGAAAAATATGCTGGCTGTGATTTGGTTTTCAAGTCTGAGATATGCTGATAGTGGTTTGTTTTGAAACTCTTTGATATGATGGTTTCGGTTTTGTTTTCAAGTACTCAATGAAGATAGATCGGGTAGGCCTTATCTTCGTCCTCCTTCTTATTGTTCATGTTTTTATTCAGGGCAAAGAACTTTGGTATTTCCTAAATAAGAATTAAGGTTTCATTGACTCTGTTCTCCTCCTATTTAGTCTAAAACCCCACATACGACGTGTCAAAAGAAGCTTGATTATTAGTTTTTGAATGACTAACCCAACCAGGGAATTTGTTCTTGAATTTTTAGGAAAATTGCTTTGTTTAAGAAATTAGTGAGATTAAAAATGAAATTGCATGAAAGTTATATACCCTGAGATGGCAATAGGACGAGATTGTTCGGAGTGCTCAAGAATCTTTGACGTACGAGTACATATTTATTATCGACCCGAATAGTCTTATTTGATACTCAAGATATGTACCTAACACTAATTTTTATCTTAGTCTTCGCGGAAACTTTGATAAAGGTGACGCTATTTGATTTTCTATCAAAAAATAATATGAATGGATATCAATTCTTGTTTACCTTCTTTATCATACAGAACTCTTTTCAGTATTTGCGTATTTTTTTTCTCTTTTTGGACATCACTATTTCCGGTCTCGTTATACTTTCTCTTTACCTGTTTCCTGATCTTTCCTCTTTATTATCTTCATGTCCTTTGTTTTTGAACCTTTACCCTCTCCTTAATTTTCTCCAAGTGTAAGTATCTACTCAAGAATGTTGCGATGAAGGAATGAAAAAGAATCAGTCGATCAACTTTGATGAGCTTCTCCTTACGCTCGAAAATACGTAATTTATATCAGACTAGACAAATCTATATTAGAATGGCATTTATACAGAAGTCAACCAGATCCTTTGTGATTGCTAGCAATTATAACTATTACTAAGGGGTATGACAGATTTATCGTTGCGAAAAAATAAGTAGATCCTTTTTTTAATACATGATATTTATTCGCGTCATAAAAAGACAAATTAGGATATCTTACATATGAAAATTTGTTCCCATGCAAGAATTGCTCAGCTTTGCTCCAAATAAATGTCCATATACTCAAAAGATGTCCAGAGTACATATCTGTGCATAATTCAAAAATGTTCTGGATCGTTATATGTGTGGTCCAAGAATTAATTAACATCAAATATACGGCCTAACCAAAGTTAAAAGAAATTTTTGGTTGGCTAACCTGCTAAATGAAAGTATTCGCTCGAAGCGAGTAAAACCGGCTAATTTAAATATAGCTCTGCTTCTGAACACCTTGTGCAAAACCTTTACACAAAAAGGGGTTTGCAGAAATGTTTTTGCAAGTTGTCCATTAAATTAGTTAACAATGCCCCGGGGTAATATAATTATTTCTGTTTTTAAATTGTGTTTTCTACAGGTAGTTGAGGGAGCATTAATTTACTTCCTCACAAATTTTAATGCTTTGAAATTGAATTTCCATTTCAACCAGATCATCAGACCAATTATCACTCCTGATAAGAATCATCAGACCATTAGAAAATGCCAGCACCTTTTGGTAAATATTTATTACTTGATTATACTTCCCTTGCTCTCTAGTAGGCGTTACAATTCATATCTTCGTTGTTATCGCTCTATTTTCCGTTTTTACTTTGTATCTAAAATGTCTTTGGTCAAACATTTTTATTGTTTTATAGTTAAAGGATGGAGCGTGATTTTACGAAACTAGTTTGGTACGTGGAAAAAAAGTGTTCTGTTAAAAGGCAGCTTTCATTTGAATTGGTTCATCTATATTGGCCAAAATGCAAGTGAGACATTGCTTGAAGAATTGTTATGGGATATAAAATGTGGGTTTTTACTGCAATATTTGGTGCTCAAAACAATAGCGTGGCAGAAGAATACATACTTGGTCATATATTGAGTTTTCAAAGCCAGAAGACTATACTTCTCACTTGGTAGTTGATGAAAGAAATTATTAATGAAGCTCTTCGACAAACCCGCCCTTTACTGGTCAACCGACAGAATATCATCCTCATTTATGACAATGATTACTACTTCACTCGTTAAACCATCACTTGAATGACCTTGCAACTGTGATATTAGTTATTTAAGCGAGTCCAAATTTCCCTAAATAGCATAGTTTACTTTCTCTACCTGGCAGTTAACTTATTTTTTTCCATTTCAGACTCGCGTGCGTCTCTCTCCCTTTCCCTCTTTCTCGCTTCCTCTCTCTCTCTCTCATTCTCTCTCTATCAATGCATTCCATCCTACAATTGAATTTCACCAAGAGAAAGGAAACAGTTGCATTTATAAACATGTAAATAAATGTTATAAAGCAAACTGTCTCTCCATAATTAGCGGAGGTACCGCTTCAGAGTAAATATGTTGATTAAAGAATTTAGAAAAAGAAATTAGATTAATTAAAGGAAAGTTATTAATATTTTGTTGTATTTAATTATTTGATTCAATTGCAGGCTCTAACCTCAACGAAAAGTCATGAAAGTAAAGCTTGAGGTATTTGTAGAGTGTTTGAAGATTTTGCAAATTAAAGTCGTCAACACATTAACCTGCATATATTCAAATCTAACTTAAGTTTCTTATAATTTCTATCAACTCAGAAACAAATACGCTGTTCTAAAGTTTAGTAATATGTTCCTCAAATTATTATTTACATAACTCATAATAATATTGATTGCAGTGAAGAGGCACCATCCCCCTCTAAGCCAAAGTAAATGCCGATATTTATTGTTTTGGTGACAGTGTTGCGGTCTTAGGAATGTGAAATGTTTATCGTAAATTGCATCTAAACAGGTTTTAAAAAAACAAAAAAACATTTCTGAAAAAAATACACTAAATTTATTACGCAATTCAATATTTCGCATTTCCTCCCTTTGAAAGTCAGAAGAGCAGAATTTGCACAAGGATAAATTAACGTTACTCCGTAATGGGGTCTAACTCTACCTAATAATAATATGCCTGTGGAGAACGCTGATATCTGGCGGCTTTTTCCTACACGACTTCCAATATGTATAAAGGTTTTCTTGTGCGACAAAGGAAACTTTCAGCCAAGATTCGGCTGACGAATTTTAAAAATAATAATATCTCAGTGACCTCCTTGCTACTCATGACAATGTTCATATGCAAGATACTTTCAATTATTTTTTTTTTCGAATGCAAGAAATGGAATTCAGATACCTTTTATAGTTTTCTTGCATTTCACAAAAATAACAAAATGGGGAAAAAAAAGAATATTAAATGTAAAGAAATAAATAATTAGAAGCTTAACTTAACAATAGTGAATGATCGATTGAGCCACCACATTGATGAATCACTAATCTGAGTCTTTTTTCAACGCACACAATTTTTCTTACTCCGTTAATGCTAATTTCTTGCCAAGATTCAAGTATTTTCCTTTTCAATTCTGTTTCAGTGAATATCTTTCTCGAATCTATAAATCTTTTCTTCTAGTATGTCCCAAATTGAGTGATCCATGGGCTTACAATCTGGGCTTTGCAATGGTAAATCATTTTTGGTATTAATCTTGGCGTATTAATAATTAGAAACGACTGTGTGACGTCATGGCTCGTATGCAAAATAAATTCATTTTCTTGATCCAGGCGACGACAATCAGGAAACAACTTTATTTTCATGACTTCAATGTAATTAGCAAGACTAACTTTTGTCCTTTCAGTATCAATAAATGAAGTCTTTTAGCTTTTGTGCCTTATTCATTCGTTGTACAGAACTACTTGTAATATTCAAATTTTGAGCAATTGTTCTTTACGATAAATTACTTCCAGGTTTATTTTTTAAGAGAAAAGATGAAGTTCACATTTCCCGGTTCTGAAGCTTTCTTAGGGCTACCGCTCCCTGGATATCTGATAGAGCTTGCTCTTTCGCGAATCTTTTTTTAAATCTTTCCACAGCACATCTTTTCCACATTTTTCTAGGAAATTCTCGCAATGCTCTTCCATCCCTTTTCAAGGTAACAAGCTTTAATGAGAATGCGATCTTCTTCTGACAACATCATTATGGGTACTGAGAAGCTGTAAATAAAGATATTCACAATATTAAAGTTGATTACTTTAGGCTTTTGTAAGAACGTGAAAATTCCAATATGATATTGTATAATAAAATATAATTTTATCTTTATATTTAGTTATTTTACTCATTTTTTATAGTTGTCAAGTGCAAGAAGATCTAAAAGTCATATAAATTACGGTTATTGCATTCAAAAAAGGAAGATTGAAAGTACCTCGCATATGAAATTTGTCATGAATATGAAGGAAGTTACTGAGATATTATTTTTTTTTAAATACCCATATATATATATATATATATATATATATATATATATAAATATATATATATATCAGTGGCGACTCGTGACATTTTTGCTTAGGCATGCAATTTTATGAAATACAGAGAAAATATAATGTTCCTACACAAACTTTGCAAAATGATTACATATAGAATTTAGTAAATTAGAATAGCTTTCATAAACATTTTGACACGTTTTTGAAAAGATTATTCAATACCATGTTTATTAATCCAAGAAAAGGTAAAACATAACAACGAGAAATAGTAGTCTGTAAATTATTTAAATCGTCATATCCACGACAAACAGAATTCTTCACAGATTTTTCATTTGATAATAACAAATACGACTACATGTACACTTTTTATTGGAATTATTGCTACATAGCCATGGAAGTTCATCATACAACTTAAGTGTTATACTTTCTAATCTAGAAAGTAACTTTACATATTCTAATCTGTTCAAGAGATAAATCCATAATGCATGCAGAATTTGGGTTGATATCGATAACACGAACTCAATCTCTCAAGCTTAAGGTCGGTATACATATTCTTAATGTTAGCAGATAGTCATATTAATATATATATATATATATATATATATATATATATATGATAAAAATTAATGCAATATCGCAAGAAAAGATGAGGAATTAAACCACATTCTGGGAAGACAATTTAATTCAGAACAGTTTTGGTGTATGCCACACCCTTTTTCAACTGACACTGGGCAGAAAATATAAGAGAAATGCATATACGCATAACACAAGATCCCCTCTGCCCATTTTTCAGCTAGGAAAACATTCTATGGTAATGAGCCTTTCCGCACTAACGACTTCAACAAATGTATAACATTGCCATTTAATAATAAATTAAATAGTTTAAACGACATATTTGGAAAAGCGGGTATTAATCTAGCCTTTAAATATAATAATTCCTTAAACCAATTGATGATGGCCAGGAAACACAAAGAACATTATAACATAGGAGTATATGCAGTACCATGCAACGATTGCCCTAAAGTTTATATAGGATAAACAGGGAGAAATCTAGACAAGAGATTGTACGAACACAAAAGAGATATTAGAGTGCGCAGCGAAAGTAGTGAAATATTTGGCCATGTTAGAGACAAGAATCATACGATCGATTTCAATGTAAGTAAAATGGTATTTAAATCGGCTAACTATGTTAAGAGAAGAATCGTAGAATCGAGCTTGATATCGTCAGTTCCTAATTTAAATCTATCTGAGGGTCAATTTTCTTTTAATCCTGTAATAAGATCGCAAATAAACAAAATAGTAAAATGTCAGCCCTTCAATATGTTTAGGCCTACCCCCCCCCCCCTCCAGATTAGCCACAAGTAGGGGATTGGGGGAAAAAAGAAAGGATCTTGTGTTATGCTTATATGCATTTCTCTTATATTTTCTGCCCAGTGTCAGTTGAAAAAGGGTGTGAGATACACCGAAACTGTTCTGAATTAAATTGTCTTCGGAGAATGTGGTTTAATTCCTCATATATATATATATATATATATATATATATATAAAGTAGTAGAAAGCAGAGATTCTGCTAGTCCTTAGAATAATAAACTCGATTGTATGACCTGGTTTAATTGTACACACAGTATGTGTGTACAATTGGTCCTGTTTGGTTGACATATATCACAGGCAGTTGCCTGCATTTTCAAAATGCATGCATTCTGTATTACATGAATAATTTAAATGAGAAAAATACATGTATAAATTTGTTGTAGTCGAGAGGTCAATATATATTTTTAATTTTTAGCATGATTTGCAGAATTTTAACTCATGTAATTTAGCCCCCCCAAATTTGAAGAAGTGAAACGATATGATCATTGAAGGAGTGTACGCGACAAACAAGCTTATTATACTTGGCAATAAAAACTATTTTTTTGTATCTAGCCACAATCTTTTTCAGATATCATTTGCGGCTGCAAGCGTTTTAAATTGCATGCATTCTGTATTACATCAATAATTAAAATAATAAAAACACATGTATCAAATTGTTGAGGCTGAGAAGTAAATATATACTTTTAATTTTTAAAATGTTTCCGGCATTTTAAATCTTGCATTTTTGCTTTAAAAACTTGAAGAAGTTAAAGCTTATGGTCAGTGAAGAAGTGTACACAACAACCTTATTATCCCCAGCTAAATAACTATTTTTCTGTACCAAGCCACAATCTTTCAAGGCTAAATGATCTCGCCTAGATTGCTGGTGTACGCAAGAAACAGTCAGATTTTCAATGGTAATCAAGACCATTTTTTCTGTACCTAGATAGAAACTTTAAAAGCTGAGATAATCCCCGCTGACTTGAATCTATGGTAAGAGAAAATTATCCTTTGAATCTAATGAAATAATCTTTGATATATCTGAAGTATGAAAGCCTTACAAGTTACAACCTGATTCTAGGAAAACAAGTCATGCAGTGCATGCTTTGCATTCATGGAGAAATCGCCACTGATATATATATATATATATATATATATATATATATATATATATATATATATATATATATATATATATATATATATATATATATATATATATGAAGGTAAAGTTGGGCAATATATTTTCATCCTAACAAGTTTTGTTAAAAGTGACTGCTTTTTTGCGTTTGTGATTCTTCTTTCCCACCTTTCAATTTGTCTTATATTTGCCTTTCTTTCTGGATTGAGTCCATGTATAATGCTCTCCATAGTTCATTATAGCACGATTTCGAAATTATAGTGCGGGAATAGAAGATTCCTTAGGTAAAAAACACTTTATTTTTCTGACGCGTTTCGTTGCAACTCGTAACATCTTTAGAGATACAAGAAAATACAAGAGAAAATTATGAGAATTGTTTTATATATCATGGAATCTTCTATTCCCTCGCTATAATTTCGAAATCGTGCTATTATAAACTTTGGAGAACTTATACATGGACTCATCCAGACAAATTGAAAGATGTGAAAAAAGAATCAAAAACTTAAAATTAGCAGTCGTTTTTGTACAAAACTTGTTACGATGAAAAAAAAATAAAATATATATATATATATTTATATATATATATATATATATATATATATATATAGAGAGAGAGAGAGAGAGAGAAAAAGAAAAAAAGCAACCATTTCCTTTCCCGATAGGAGCGCTCGTATTTTCCCTACTCTCCACATCACCTTCCGAAAGCAAACCACTCTGGAAACGAAATGCTTTTCATGATACGTGGAATGCCGAACCCTCACACTCCAGGGAAAAATAAAACCGGTTTGACGAGAAGCACATCACTTTAGATCAGTTTAAGCAAGTTCAGAAAACCAATTATTTTCCATTATCCACGGGTCGTGGGAAGCGAATGCAATCCGAGACGTCCTCCTTTCTCGCGGGTATCCTTGATAACAGCCAAATTCAATTTAAAGCTACAAATCATAGCTCTTCACTTCCATCTTCTACTCAATTCGATGCGACTCGAAACTCATTGCTTTGTAAGTCTCACACTCATGATTCCGGTTAATATACCAATATGTATATATATATCCACCTTCGCATTTTATCGGGCACGCCTGGACAACGGTCGTCATTCAAGACAGGCAAGTAACATTACCAAAATAGATCAATCTAATAGCCCTCATAAGAACTGCATCAAACGGCTAGTTTAACCTTCAATTCTCACCCGCTAGTGGTGGCAATCTACATCGTAGCATAATAAGTTAAAATGTTACGTATGTATTGATAGTAAGAGATGTAGTAACTATCGTAATGAGTAGGCAACTTTCCCCAGGCATCACGAACGTGTCTCGGATGCCGTATGGATGAAACATTCCTTTGCTATATTAATCGCTTACTATCACTGCGAACATTGCAGTTTACCTTCCTTTGGTTTACATTAAGTTCAAAGAACTTAAATACCATTTAATTCAATTCACGCCTTCTAAAACTTTATCTTTCGCTGAATAGCATAAATTATCAAGTCGCATAAATTATCAGTAACAGTTCTCACTGAAGCGAATTCTATTTTTCATGTGTTACGGGAAAATTATCCTTTGAATCTAATGAAATAATCTTTGATATATCGGCAGTGTGAAAGCCTTACAAGTTACAACCTGATTCTACGAAAACAAGTCATGCAGTGCATGCTTTGCATTCATGGAGGAATCGCCACTGATATTTTTATATATATATATATATATATATATATATGAAGGTAAAGTTGGGCAATATATTTTCATCCTAACAAGTTTTGTTAAAAGTGACTGCTTTTTTGCGTTTGTGATTCTTCTTTCCCACCTTTCAATTTGTCTTATATTTGCCTTTCTTTCTGGATTGAGTCCATGTATAATGCTCTCCAAAGTTCATTATAGCACGATTTCGAAATTATAGTGCGAAATAGAAGATTCCTTAGGTAAAAAACACTTTATTTTTCTGACGCGTTTCGATGCAACTCGTAACATCTTTAGAGATACAAGAAAATACAAGAGAAAATTATGAGAATTGTTTTATATATCATGGAATCTTCTATTCCCTCGCTATAATTTCGAAATCGTGCTATTATGAACTTTGGAGAACTTATACATGGACTCATCCAGACAAATTGAAAGATGTGAAAAAAGAATCAAAAACTTAAAATTAGCAGTCGTTTTTGTACAAAACTTGTTACGATGAAAAAAAAAAAAAATATATATATATATATATATATATATATATATATATATATATATATATATATAGAGAGAGAGAGAGAGAGAGAGAGAGAGAGAGAGAGAGAAAAAGAAAAAAAAGCAACCATTTCCTTTCCCGATAGGAGCGCTCGTATTTTCCCTACTCTCCACATCACCTTCCGAAAGCAAACCACTCTGGAAACGAAATGCTTTTCATGATACGTGAAATGCCCAACCCTCACACTCCAGGGAAAAATAAAACCGGTTTGACGAGAAGCACATCACTTTAGATCAGTTCAAGCAAGTTCAGAAAACCAATTATTTTCCATTATCCACGGGTCGTGGGAAGCGAAAGCAATCCGAGACGTCCTCCTTTCTCGCGGGTATCCTTGATAACAGCCAAATTCAATTTAAAGCTACAAATCATAGCTCTTCACTTCCATCTTTTACTCAATTCGATGCGACTCGAAACTCATTGCTTTGTAAGTCTCACACTCATGATTCCGGTTAATATACCAATATGTATATATATATCCACCTTCGCATTTTATCGGGCACGCCTGGACAACGGTCGTCATTCAAGACAGGCAAGTAACATTACCAAAATAGATCAATCTAATAGCCCTCATAAGAACTGCATCAAACGGCTAGTTTAACCTTCAATTCTCACCCGCTAGTGGTGGCAATCTACATCGTAGCATAATAAGTTAAAATGTTACGTATGTATTGATAGTAAGAGATGTAGTAACTATCGTAATGAGTAGGCAACTTTCCCCAGGCATCACGAACGTGTCTCGGATGCCGTATGGATGAAACATTCCTTTGCTATATTAATCGCTTACTATCACTGCGAACATTGCAGTTTACCTTCCTTTGGTTTACATTAAGTTCAAAGAACTTAAATACCATTTAATTCAATTTACGCCTTCCAAAACTTTATCTTTCGCTGAATAGCATAAATTATCAAGTCGCATAAATTATCAGTAACAGTTCTCACTGAAGCGAATTCTATTTTTCATGTGTTACGGGAAAATTATCCTTTGAATCTAATGAAATAATCTTTGATATATCTGCAGTGTGAAAGCCTTACAAGTTACAACCTGATTCTACGAAAACAAGTCATGCAGTGCATGCTTTGCATTCATGGAGGAATCGCCACTGATATTTTTATATATATATATATATATATATATATATATGAAGGTAAAGTTGGGCAATATATTTTCATCCTAACAAGTTTTGTTAAAAGTGACTGCTTTTTTGCGTTTGTGATTCTTCTTTCCCACCTTTCAATTTGTCTTATATTTGCCTTTCTTTCTGGATTGAGTCCATGTATAATGCTCTCCAAAGTTCATTATAGCACGATTTCGAAATTATAGTGCGAAATAGAAGATTCCTTAGGTAAAAAACACTTTATTTTTCTGACGCGTTTCGATGCAACTCGGAACATCTTTAGAGATACAAGAAAATACAAGAGAAAATTATGAGAATTGTTTTATATATCATGGAATCTTCTATTCCCTCGCTATAATTTCGAAATCGTGCTATTATGAACTTTGGAGAACTTATACATGGACTCATCCAGACAAATTGAAAGATGTGAAAAAAGAATCAAAAACTTAAAATTAGCAGTCGTTTTTGTACAAAACTTGTTACGATGAAAAAAAAAAATATATATATATATATATATATATATATATATATATATATATAGAGAGAGAGAGAGAGAGAGAGAGAGAGAGAAAAAGAAAAAAAAGCAACCATTTCCTTTCCCGATAGGAGCGCTCGTATTTTCCCTACTCTCCACATCACCTTCCGAAAGCAAACCACTCTGGAAACGAAATGCTTTTCATGATACGTGAAATGCCCAACCCTCACACTCCAGGGAAAAATAAAACCGGTTTAACGAGAAGCACATCACTTTAGATCAGTTCAAGCAAGTTCAGAAAACCAATTATTTTCCATTATCCACGGGTCGTGGGAAGCGAAAGCAATCCGAGACGTCCTCCTTTCTCGCGGGTATCCTTGATAACAGCCAAATTCAATTTAAAGCTACAAATCATAGCTCTTCACTTCCATCTTTTACTCAATTCGATGCGACTCGAAACTCATTGCTTTGTAAGTCTCACACTCATGATTCCGGTTAATATACCAATATGTATATATATATATCCACAATCGCATTTTATCGCGCACGCCTGGACAACGGTCGTCATTCAAGACAGGCAAGTAACATTACCAAAATAGATCAATCTAATAGCCCTCATAAGAACTGCATCAAACGGCTAGTTTAACCTTCAATTCTCACCCGCTAGTGGTGGCAATCTACATCGTAGCATAATAAGTTAAAATGTTACGTATGTATTGATAGTAAGAGATGTAGTAACTATCGTAATGAGTAGGCAACTTTCCCCAGACATCACGAACGTGTCTCGGATGCCGTATGGATGAAACATTCCTTTGCTATATTAATCGCTTACTATCACTGCGAACATTGCAGTTTACCTTCCTTTGGTTTACATTAAGTTCAAAGAACTTAAATACCATTTAATTCAATTCACGCCTTCCAAAACTTTATCTTTCGCTAAATAGCATAAATTATCAAGTCGCATAAATTATCAGTAACAGTTCTCACTGAAGCGAATTCTATTTTTCATGTGTTACGGGAAAATTATCCTTTGAATCTAATGAAATAATCTTTGATATATCTGCAGTGTGAAAGCCTTACAAGTTACAACCTGATTCTACGAAAACAAGTCATGCAGTGCATGCTTTGCATTCATGGAGGAATCGCCACTGATATTTTTATATATATATATATATATATATATATATATATATATATATATATATATATATGAAGGTAAAGTTGGGCAATATATTTTCATCCTAACAAGTTTTGTTAAAAGTGACTGCTTTTTTGCGTTTGTGATTCTTCTTTCCCACCTTTCAATTTTTCTTATATTTGCCTTTTTTCTGGATTGAGTCCATGTATAATGCTCTCCAAAGTTTATTATAGCACGATTTCGAAATTATAGTGCGGGAATAGAAGATTCCTTAGGTAAAAAACACTTTATTTTTCTGACGCGTTTCGATGCAACTCGTAACATCTTTAGAGATACAAGAAAATACAAGAGAAAATTATGAGAATTGTTTTATATATCATGGAATCTTCTATTCCCTCGCTATAATTTCGAAATCGTGCTATTATGAACTTTGGAGAACTTATACATGGACTCATCCAGACAAATTGAAAGATGTGAAAAAAGAATCAAAAACTTAAAATTAGCAGTCGTTTTTGTACAAAACTTGTTACGATGAAAAAAAAATATATATATATATATATATATATATATATAGAGAGAGAGAGAGAGAGAGAGAGAGAGAGAGGGAGAGAGAGAGAGAGAAAGAAAAAAAAAAAAAGCAACCATTTCCTTTCCCGATAGGAGCGCTCGTATTTTCCCTACTCTCCACATCACCTTCCGAAAGCAAACCACTCTGGAAACGAAATGCTTTTCATGATACGTGAAATGCCGAACCCTTACACTCCAGGGAAAAATAAAATCGGTTTGACGAGAAGCACATCACTTTAGATCAATTCAAGCAAGTTCAGAAAACCAATTATTTTTCATTATCCACGGGTCGTGGGAAGCGAATGCAATCCGAGACGTCCTCCTTTCTCGCGGGTATCCTTGATAACAGCCAAATTCAATTTAAAGCTACAAATCATAGCTCTTCACTTCCATCTTTTACTCAATTCGATGCGACTCGAAACACATTGCTTTGTAAGTCTCACACTCATGATTCCGGTTAATATACCAATATGTATATATATATATCCACAATCGCATTTTATCGCGCACGCCTGGACAACGGTCGTCATTCAAGACAGGCAAGTAACATTACCAAAATAGATCAATCTAATAGCCCTCATAAGAACTGCATCAAACGGCTAGTTTAACCTTCAATTCTCACCCGCTAGTGGTTGCAATCTACATCGTAGCATAATAAGTTAAAATGTTACGTATGTATTGATAGTAAGAGATGTAGTAACTATCGTAATGAGTAGGCAACTTTCCCCAGGCATCACGAACGTGTCTCGTATGCCGTATGGATGAAACATTCCTTTGCTATATTAATCGCTTACTATCACTGCGATCATTGCAGTTTACCTTCCTTTGGTTTACATTAAGTTCAAAGAACTTAAATACCATTTAATTCAATTTACGCCTTCCAAAACTTTATCTTTCGCTGAATAGCATAAATTATCAAGTCGCATAAATTATCAGTAACAGTTCTCACTGAAGCGAATTCTATTTTTCATGTGTTACGGGAAAATTATCCTTTGAATCTAACTAAATAATCTTTGATATATCTGCAGTGTGAAAGCCTTACAAGTTACAACCTGATTCTACGAAAACAAGTCATGCAGTTCATGCTTTGCATTCATGGAGGAATCGCCACTGATATTTTTATATATATATATATATATATATATATATATATATATATATATATATATATATGAAGGTAAAGTTGGGCAATATATTTTCATCCTAACAAGTTTTGTTAAAAGTGACTGCTTTTTTGCGTTTGTGATTCTTCTTTCCCACCTTTCAATTTTTCTTATATTTGCCTTTTTTCTGGATTGAGTCCATGTATAATGCTCTCCAAAGTTTATTATAGCACGATTTCGAAATTATA